>OZ018332.1:34029474-34358983 GCA_963969495.1 Ceratothoa steindachneri
ACGAGAAAGACACCATCATAGACATGTTACAATGAAGAGCGAGTTGAATCACGACGGACAAAGATATGAGAACATTTCATCTTTTTCGGCACGAAGGTTTTGTGATTGGCAGGCACTCTAGGGGCAGTTGGCTTAACTTCAGCCATCAGCCGTATAAAATTGTGTACATATGAAGCAGAATCGAGGAGAGAAGGTAGAGGTTGGCCAGAGGAAGAAAAGAATTCACCAGGAAGGCAAAGTTGAGTACCATATACGAATTGTGGTACAGAACAAGCTAAATCCTCTTTCAAAGTTGAGCGAATACCTAGGAGAATCAAAGGTAGCTTGTCCACCCAAGTGATGTTTGGATCTGTGGAGCGTAAGCTTGCTTTGGCGGTCTTGTGTAGACGTTCCATTTCGGCGCTGCTTTTAGGGTGGTATGTGGTGGTACGCAGGCGAAAGGACCCAAGCACTGACATGAGAGCATCCCATTGATGGGATTCAAATTGGCTACCACGATAAGTCGTGAGAGATGAGGGAACACGAAATCGAGCAACCCATGCTGAAACGAAGGCTCGACTGACTGGAAGCTCTGATGTCCAAAATAGGAACTGCCTCTGGACAACGGTTAAAACGATCGATCATGGTGAGAAGATAATTGAAACAACATGATTAAGGCCGAGGATCTACTAGTTCATTAAGTACGGTATCAAAACGTGAAGAAAGGAGGAAAGGGAGCAGATGTGTTTTCGTGTAGCGATGGATTTTGACACGCTGATATGCTAGGCATGAGCGGGTGTATTTGGCCACGGCAGCATTCATACCTGGCTACACGAAGCGTTGTGCGACGAGCTGTCGTGTTGCATTGATACCGGGAAGTGAAAGACCGTGAATTTGGTTTAAATATGCCGTCGCAAAGCAAGAAGAATGAAGGAACGAAGATAGTAAGGCAATAAAGAGTCGACCCGGATGTGCCTGGAAGGACTGTCTGGTAATTCGACCTTACGAACAACGAGTTGAGGAGAGTGTCTTCATCCTGTTCCTGTTCATTCTCGAAAAGTTAATGGAGAAATATATGTTCGTGAATGACCTGCGTACTCTCCAACAACAGGCTGGCTGTATTGATTTGTCTGTACACTTCCAATCATTAATTTTAACATTATTTTAAGAAGTTTACAGAACAGATTCGTTTATGTATTTGTCAAGAAAGCGAAGTTCCCCCTTGAATTCAAAATTAGCCAAAAATATAATAGCAGGTTAGATAGTGTGGTGTAGGAAAAGGGGCGAAGTCAAAATAAACAACGAAAGTAGCCTAGGCAAGTTAAGAACAGCTTTCTGCATCGCCGGACCACTGTCGGTAGCTGCGAATCCACTGCGTCATATTGAGTCTCAAAAAAGACTCATTCAAGCGAAGCTTTTAAACTGCCCGCTTGTACTTCTTTGCGCGTTATACAACCTCCCTCTCTTCCCAAGAAAAGGATCGTATTTTGAAGAAATGAAGACGACGAGCGCCCTTAAGAAACGTTATCCAAAGGGGTAACTCTTCACCTACCGGCTCTGGGCACCATTGTATACAGAGGGGGTTTAAGAAAAAAGGCAAATCAAAGAAAATACATAACGAAAGTAGTAAGGGCGAGTTTCAGACAGCTTCCTGCATCACCAGACCACTCTCGGTAAGAAGCGAATCCACTGCGCCAACCTGAGTCTCAAAAACGACTAATTCAAGCAAAGTTTTTAAACTGCTCGATTGCGCTTCTCTGAGTCCTACACATGGAGTTATTCCCATTTCGACTATACTACTTTCCTTCTTTATTTTCTCTTTGCCGCTTTTCTTACACTGCTCTATCTACAGCAGAACAATAATATTGGCGAAGCGTTCTTGAACGGGTTATTACCGTTATATGCCCATTAGCAGAGCGTGGGTTAACATTTAAAGGAAGCAAGGAAACTTTTGTATCAGTAGGATTTTAGAATAGTAACTAGTATAGGTTTTAGATGAATATTGCAGCAATATCCTAGATAGGCTACCTCTATCAGTCATGATCGTTGATGGGACACCAAAACGAGCAACCCATGCTGAGACTAACGCTTGAGTTACAGTGGAAGCTCTGATGTCAGGGATAGGAACTTCTTCTGGCTAAAAGGTAAAACGATCGATCATGGTGAGAAGGTAAGTGCAACCACGCGAAAAGGGGAGAGGACCAACCAGATTAATGTGAAGGGCGTCAAAACGCGTGGATGGAAGTGGAAAAGCGGTCAGAGTGGACTTTGTGTGGCGTTGAACCTTTGCACGTTGGCAAGGCAGACATGCGTGGGTCCATTTGGCCACGTCGGCGTTCATACCTGGCCACACATAACATTGTGTGATGAGCTTGCAAGTTGTTCGAATGCCAAGATGAGAGAGCCCGTGAGTCTGGTAAAAAATGTGCCGAAGGTAAGCAAGAGGAATGAGAGGACGAGGACGGTCAGGCAATGAATAGTTAACCAGGATATGCCCCGAAGGACTGTCCGGCAAGTCGATCTGATCTCGCGAATGACGAATTGAGAAGAGTATTGCAGTGTTTGCGTGTCTCCATCTTGTTCCTGGGCAAGCGCTATTGTCGCGTGATCGATGGGTTTAGTTTGGGAGAGCTGCGTGCCCGAAATCGATGAAATGCGAGAGAGCGCATCTGGTACGACGTTTGAAGAACCAAGAACGCAGCGAATATCGTTTGTCATCTGCAGGATGAAATCGAGTGACGAGTATGAATTGCAGAGTGCACAGAGGAGGTGCTACTAGAGGTGAGCGCACCAACTAATGGCTTGTGATCGGTAAAGTCAGTGAATTCACGCCCTTCCAAGTATTGTTGGAAGTGACGGAAGGCGAGGGGTTGCCAAGAGTCACCAACCTTCTGTTGTAGTGTCGCACCTACATGAGTAGCGGACGCGTTCGAAGCAACGCTTATGGGAGCTCCTGGGCAAGGATGGGCCAGGGCGACAATGGAAAGCATAGCTTCTTTGGTGCGAGAGAAAGCCTCGCAAGCTTCTGGGAACCAGGAAAGAGGAAGGTTCTTCCTGGACTTGGAAAGCTATTCGTAGAGGGGTTGCATAATGTGGGAGATGTTCGAAATGAACCTGTGGTAAAAGTTTACCATCCCACAGAATCGACGAAGTTGCTTTAGCGAAGTATGTCAGGGAAAACCCCGGATAACTTCAAATTTGTCCTCGAGAGGACGAATTTCTCAGGGGAAACGTGGTGTCCCAAAAAGGAGAGCTGTGTGACACCAAATATACTCTTAGAAGTGTTGAGTACGTTACCATACTCATCTAAACGTGCAAAAATCTGGGGAAGGTGAGAAAAATGCTCCTCTAAAGACGAAGATGTTATCAGGAGGTCGTCTATATAACAAAATACGAAGGGAAGACCTTTCAGAACCTGATCCTTGAAGCGTCGGAAGGTCTGACCACTGTTACGAAGTCCATAAGGTATTCGGTTCATGACGAAGGAACCGAATGGAGTGATGATAGCCGTCTTAGGAATATCCTCAGGCTGAATTGGGATTTGGTTGAAAGCGCGAACCAAATCGAACCGAGAAAAAATGGAACAACTGAAGAGAGCGGAGTTAAAATCCGATAAAAAAGGCAGAGGATACCTATCCGGAACTGTGCAGCCATTGAGTGGCCTGTAGTCACCTACAGCTCTAAATTCCCTCGGAGTAGAGTTAGGTAATACATGAAACGGTCAAGCCCATGGAGAGGTGGATAGGAAAGCGATCCCGGCCTCCATCATGAACTTAGATTGCTGCTTCATTAGGGCAAGTCTACACGTGGCCAGTGGGCGCGGACCGTAGAAAACTGGTCCTCCTGCCGTCTCTATTATGTGTTCTACATTATGCTTAATAGGTCTGTCCTTAGAAGGAGGCAGACAAAGGCTTGGGAACTCCCGCAAAAGTTGCTGGAAGTGGGGGCAGTTGCAGGGAGACGAACAGAGAGGAGGGAGCTGATGGAAGGAAAGAAGGAACTAGCAACTGTTATGTCGTGGTTCTATCGATAAGCTTGCGGCGACGAGAATCGACGAGAATGTGTTGCGCGGGAAGGAAGTCGAGGCCCAATATTGTAAAGTCGACGTCGGCTATGATGAATGTCGATGAGAAAACACCACATAACCCGAGAGAGAGAGCTCGAGGATACGCCTCCCATAATTCCTTATGTCCGATGAATTGGCAGCTTTAAGGACAAGATCAGAAGAGGGGCAAGCTTTCTTGACTGAAGAGGCTAGAATGACACTGCATTGAGCGCCAGTGTCAACCAGGAAGGAGAAACCAGAGAGTGGGTCATGAATGCTAAATGGAGGATCGATCTGATGAAGGGATGAGGTTGCAGAGGTGACAGACCCACGTATCACCTGCGAATTCAGTTTCAAGTTCCCTGTGCTGAAGGTGAAAATTGGGCAAGGGAACACGTAGAGTTTGGTAAAATTGGAGGTGGTGAGGTAAGGGTAGGTTGAGATTGAGCATTTTGATGGTACGAGCATTGCTTTGAGCATTTTTCTGCTCTTGCACCAAATTTGAGGTGGTACCAGCAAAAGCCTGAGGGCTGAAAAATACCAGTATGAGCAGCCCGACCAGAATTAGGGTTAAAGTTGTAGGCATGAGATGATGCACGGTAAAAACTGCAAGGCTGAACACAGGGGACAGCGTTGCTCCCATATTTAGAGTGGTACCAGCAGCTACCCTGAGAGTTGTCAGGATTAGGGGAATTAGGCCTAGGTTGGAAATGAAACTGCTGTGCCTCACCTCTTCTGCTGCTGTTACCTCGTTGATGTTGCCTTTTTCTGGAGGAGGAAGTACGTCGGAAGTCCCTCCTGCTCACGATTTTGCTCTCGGTGAAGACCCGTTCGCACCTTTAGGGCACGAATACCCATCTCAATCCTCTCCAAAACGGATAATAGACCCGAAACCTGGGAGGATTCATCCTGGGGAAGTCTGGCCAGTTGTAAGGAGTCTCGGCCGGTGACCTAACCTGAGAAATGGATACATGTGAGTGGTGTTTAACATTAGAGTTGTATGATGTGCTACGCCCCCTATTTACATCGATAAACATCCTGGTGCCTGCATTTCCCCAGCTGACGAATGGATTATTATATAGGGTGTCATCCGCCTCTGCCATTTTCTCCACATTCGCAGGGGAGGACATTAGTATGAGGAGCTTAATTTGGTCCGGCATCCGACGCATGAATATCTCATTTATGAGCGGCTCGAGTTGGTCAAGCTGTGCTCCCTTGGCATGTGCCAGGGCCTTGAGACGGTACAGAAAGTGCTTGGGGCGCCTGTCCCCATCTCCTGCGTATCAAGAAGGATACGCAGGTTCTCAATTTGCGACCTCCCAAATTCCTCCATGAACGCCCTCTTGAACGTTCCCCCAAACCAGAAATTACCCCCATCAAGCAGAATACTCTTAAAAGTGTAAAAAATACTTAGAGGTTATCTCTGGGCTACGACGATTGTTCTATGGTCCTCAGAAACTGCCTAGTATAGGAGGATGAGCTCCACCATTTCCCACCAGCCAATGGGATTTTGTGGGTCGAATGGCGGAAGCTGAACCAAAGATGGAGTAGGGAAGGGGCGTTGTTAAGTGGGAAGCGAATGAGGGAGGATGCTTGTATGGGGGGCAAAGGTGGATGAATACGTCGTTGTTGTTGCGGGGGAGGATGCTTGGGTCGTTATTACTGTGCCAGAAGTTGGGGCGTAGCTTGAGGCTCCGTTATAATTCATTTATGGAAAAATAAAAGTGTGTGTGTGTGTGTGTGTGAACAAATTCAATTCACGCGCTTGAACGCAAAAATTTGAAAAATAAATTATTGAAAATTGATCACTCTTTGTATTTATTACTATTTATTATAATTAATTTTATGAAATTGCTAAGGGATCACTTACAGATGTTAAGGTCAACTTAGGATTGAAAACAAGCACGTGTCGAAAAGTCACTCGTGAAAAATATTTGTCCACGCGAGAAAAAAATGGAACTTAGAGGGACGGAATGCGTCGTCCGAAAAATGCAACACACGTGACGGTGAAAACTAATTTAATATTACGAATGATTGGATGAATGGGAGATAATTAAACTATTCTGGATACCATTTAGAGGTTTTAGATGAATATTGCAGCAATATCCTAAATAGCTATGATCACAATTAACATAAAAACCTATATTTCATTATTCAAGGGAATGAAGTTAAATGCTAACGCGAAGTCTAAATTTTTGCAGACAAACTTCCTTAGGCCTAAATTTTAGGGGCGTTGGGAAATCGTATATCTAAAACAAAGAGTTAAGAAAAATATAGATATTATTGAATAAACAGTTAAATTTAAAGGTGAATTTATACAGTAACAGTTTACGATTGGATTGAATTACGCGTGTGAATTAAATATGCATGAGTTAACGAGAATGGATTTACAATTGATAAATATGGTTTGGTAATTAGAGTACAACATATGATGATTGATAATTAGAATATAATTGGTAATTGGATGATGGTTAAATAGATTGTATTATAAGTAATTTGTAAGTAGTAATTGTTAAATAGATTGGATTATCGTTAAATAGTAATTTGTAAATTGAGTATAACAATTGATAATTAGATTGTGTAGAGTTAAATGGTCTGATAAATTAATTGTTAAATGGGAATTATAAGAATTAGGAAAATGATAGATAAATAGTAATTGTTAAATATTTTGATAAATATTAAATATATTATAAATTGGTTATTGGATAAATAGTGGTAAATCGTTTGATAAATATTAAATAGATTATATATTAGTAAATAGTGATAAATCGTTTGATAAATATTAAATAGATTATAAATTGGTAAATGGATTTTTAGGTAATTGGATGATAAGTGATTATAATTAAATGGGTAAATAGATTATAACGGAGTTGGAAGGGTCTGTAAATGAGAAAAGAATCACACATTAATTCGGGATTCTTTGGGGAAAAATTTAGCTAAACAATTACAATTCACATATTTACAGACCTGTTTACTGAAGCAACCGAGCAAAACGAATAAAGATCATGGGTTAATTTTAAGACGCTTGGGAGAGCGGGTTTACCAATCTCTCGATTTAAGTCATGGTTACCAATTCTTCTTGAAATTTTATATATATATATATATATATATATATATATATATATATATATATATATATATATATGAATAACGTTACAGCTACGAGGAAAATGAAACAACGGAGAACTGCGAGGCCTTTTAATATTGATGTAAATAATTTGCTTTCCAATTTAAATAACCAGGTACCTTCCATAAAATTTACTGTTGAATTAGAGAAAGACAATTGCCTTCCATTCTAATACATAGGGAATCATTTAATTGCAATTTTAGTATTTATAGGAAACCAACCAACAACTTAACCTATGTCCATTTTTATTCAGGCCACCATCTTAATATTAAGATATCAATTTTTTCCTCTATGTTTTTACGTGCGTTGCGCATTGTCAGTCCTCAATATTTGGATCAGGAAATTGAATCTATAAGAAAAATTGGTGCAGACTTGTGTTATCCAGCAAATATACTTGATATTTGTTATAATAAAGCCAAAAAAAAGTTTTATAACGAAAGTACTATTGAGAAGGAAGCGCCCAAGAATATCCTCATTTTACCTTATTTTAATGGCTTTGAAACCGTAAAAACATTGTTAAAAACACTTAATGTAAATCTTGTTTCCTCTTATACAAATACTTTAAAAAGAATGTTAATAAAAAATTGCCCTAATGAAACAAATAACGTAATTTATAAAATCCCTTGTTTGGATTGCCCTTCATTTTATATTGGGCAAACTAGCAAGGATCTGAATGTGCGTATTAAGCAACATAAGTACTTTGTAAGCACTGAGCAAACATCAAATGCCATTTTTATCCATTTGAGTGAAAATTCCCATCGTATTAATTGGAAGGAGAGTTCTGTGATTGCCAAATCAAATGACTTTTTTTCACGAAATCTTTTAGAATCGGCATTTATACAACTGACTTCGAATTTTAATCTCAGCCCTGGAATGTATTTTTTTGGACCCTTGTATCAAAAGAATGTTTAAGAATGACTTTAAAGATAAAATTTCTGAATTAATGATTACCACATAGAAGTTATTTTAGCTTATTTATATAAAAAAAAACCTTTCCTCATATTTTTCTTTTGTCATATTTTCTAGTTATCATGTGTAAACTTTTTTTTTTTCATATTGCATATGTGATTCCCAAGCATTGCCTCCCCCTTTCTTTTGTAACCCGTAAAAAAATATATATCTATTTTTTTTTTTAACCCTGACGGCTCATCTTGTTTATAGGTTTTTTCCAGGTATCTGTTAATCCCATCCCTTTTAATCTTTATATCCCATATTTTCATTAATCAGGTGTATAAATATCTTTCTCTTTTTCACTGTCTTTTAGTCTGCTCAGTAAAGGACCATTAGTCGAAAGGCCTCGCAGTTCTCCGTTGTTTCATTTTCCTCGTGGCTGTAACGTTATTCATAAATTCCTCACGTTCCTTATTTTCGTGATTCAGTTATATATATATATATATATATATATATATATATATATATATATATATATATATATATATATATATATATGGGTGTGTGGGTGTATGTATGAAATGTGAATAATTCACAAAGTAGCACGTGAGGTTCTCAATGAATGGAATCTCCCGTAGGAAAAATGAAAAAGTGCTTCCGAGTACTTTCGAACTTTATTCAGTTCATTCTCAAGGATAACTAAAAGTGAAAACAATATAATAAGGGTATATATAAGACAGTAAAAAATAAAGGACCGCCTCTAAGACAAGAAATCACCACTGAGGAAGTAGGAGAGGGACGGGTAAATCCACATTAAGATTTAACTATAACAGACAGCAAGGTCAAACCGAGAGGCAGAAAGGGTCAAGAACAGAGCCAAAGGGGTTAAAACCATTAACGGAAGAGGAGATAAACAGGGAGATTAGGAGAGACACGAGAAGCAAGTAGATAGTTGGGGGGAGGGGAAAGGAGAGAGGGAGAGAAATATAATAATGTTAATACAAAACCAATAAAATCATTAAATTGACAAATCGGGTGTCCATAACAATGAATATTGAAACAAAACTAAGAATATAAGTAAAAACTAAGTTCTTTAAGAATAGTTTTTTCATAACAGCATCAATTTTAAAAGGCCAGGGGAAATGTTGAAGTCATCGAATTTACTTATAAATAAACATTCAACAATGTCTTTTAATTGCGCTATTTGACAGAAAAATATCTTTTGCTGAATTCCAATTAATTAAGTGTTTATTTTCGGACATATGAACAATAAACACACTATGTTTACAGCCCTCCTAACATTGCATTTATGCTGATTAATACGGACAAATAATTGCTTTTCTGTGTGTCAAAAATATTTACTTGGACAAACAGAACATTCTACTGAATAGACTCCACAAATATTATTACAATTATTGTGAACCCGTATATTATCTATAGTCGACTCGCATTTAAAAGCAACAGAAATGTTAAAGGTCTTTAAAAGACTGGGAAGGTCAATGAAACAATCAGAGAAGGGTAAACCAAAATGTTTTTAACATTAAAAGAGATAGCAGGAACTGTATTATAGATCGTACTTTTTGCAGAGGAAAGACAGTTTAGAAGAAAGGGATGAGGATAAAATAATTTATGGCTAATTTCAAAGATATTGGAGAATTCCAAATCCATATATTCAGGACTAACAACTCATAAAGCCCGTAAAAACATAGAGGAAAAAACGGAACGTTTGACTTTGTGACTATGCGCAGAGTAAAAATGAATATAAGAGATTGAATTAGTAGGTTTGCGATAGATGGAGTATTTAAAACCAGTCGGTGTTCTATGAATAAGAAGATCGAGAAAGGGAAGGGTTTTAATATTTTCAACCTCATGGGTAAATTTAATAGAAGGGAAGAGTGAATTAAGTTTGGTAAGAAACCTATTAACATCTTTAGAATTAGGCCACAAGCAAATGACATCATCAATATTCCTGTCCGAAACAATAGAGAAATCAAGGATAGTAGGGAGGAGTCTTGTTTTAAAGAACTCCATATATAAGTTAAAAAGAACAAGTGAAAGGCAGTTACCCCTTGGCTAATCCAAACTTCTGAAGAAAATATTTACCTTCGAACGAAAACTTAGAAAATTTTGAGTACAAAGTGAAATGAGGCTCATAAAAATAGTAGCAGGTACAGGAAGGTCAATATTTTGCAATTCATCATTAAGGAAATTGAAAAGATCTTCAACTAAAACCTTGGTAAATAATGAGCAGACATCGAAACTAACAAGGGTAAAATTATTAGAATACTGAATGGCATTGAGTTTAGAAATATAGTCGTAGCTATTGGTAACATGTGAATGAGAAATGGTTCCAACTAGAGATGTAAGAAAAGAAGTAAGCCATTTAGACAGAGCATATGAAAGAGAACCAACAGAACCTATAATAGGGCGTAAAGGGAAGTTTGGTTTGTGCGTTTTGACTAGTACAGACAAATAAGGAAGGGTGGCGTTACTCGACTTGAATTTTGAAACTAACTCAGGAAGTTTTTTAAGTAATATCCTTGCATTTTTATGGAAATCACTATTAAGTTGTAGAGTGGGGTCTCTCAATACTGGAAGGTAAGTAGTTTGGTCATTTAATAAATCATTCATTTTAGTAATATATCAATTTTTATCCATAATCAAAAGGCCATGGCCGGTACTAAGAATTGCAAAGCCCACTTAGAAGATTGATGGTGGAGCCCCTACTCTACCAAAGTCAAAATTGATGACTGTTTATATTTCGTGTAGTATATTTGTTTTACCTCCCCCCTACCCCCAACCCCCCAAAATAAATGCTTGCTATACTAAATATTGAAAGACAATATGAAAGTTTTAATACAATGAAAGGCGTTTATTTACAAACATACTGTTTATACACACGTCTTTTAGAAAAAGACTTTTCTGGCTGTTTTATTTGCAAATTGATTCAAAATGGTTTTATCAATGTCATTTTCTATGTATAGCATCGCCAAATTTTATAGTCTCTCTTGTGAAACTGTTGACCTTAAGTATGTTTTAATGTTTTAGTTTTGAAAAACTTCTTTCTCCAGATGCGACTGTTACAGGCATTGTTAAGTAAATTCTCAAAGCAATAAAAATATTAGGAAATGCTGTAAACCTATTGTTTACGACCAGGTATTCAAACAGAGCTTGAGGCACGGGAGGAAAGAAAAGTTTTCAGAGGTTCAAGTTCTTCTGCCAATAAATAGCCATCCATGTTTTTAGTTGTTTCAGTAACTACCTCTAAAGCGGTTTGTGTGTGGCTTATAAAGTGGTTAATAATAAGTTGGAAGTTTTTATTCGTAATTAGCCGCGGGAATCTTAGGCACCATCCAAAGTAAGAAATTACTTTGGCAATGATTGAGATTGAAAATTGAATGTATGAAATAAAGGCAGTTCTTCAGAAGGGATATTAATTCTAAGTTTTAACAAAATATATTTATTTGAGAAATCTAATATTTTAATATCTTAATTCAGGTAATATAACATGGGGAGAGCTTAAGTTATTTAGGTCCTTTTAAATTACAAAATTGAGAATCCTTGCAGTACGACAATTATGGTGTTTTGAAAACAGGCAACGTCATTAATCAATACATAGAAAATGCACTAAATGGGGGACTTGGAAATTGTGATGATGTTTGTGTGTACAATTATTAAATAAAAGAATTGGCGATTGATAATTCAAACTATACGATATGTAAATAAATTAAAGATGATATGCCGATTACAATATATTGAAAATAAGGCAAAATTTATGATATATATATATATATATATATATATATATATATATATATATATATATATATATATATATATATATGTATATATAGCGTGAGATAAATTAGTTCTTGGGTGAGCGAAATGTATATGATAATGGTTAACGTGAATTTGGGGGTCTTGTTAACGCGGGAGCACAAATCAAATGGGACGATGCCTGGATCTTCATGCGCATGGCGAAAGGAAATGTTGCCAGTTGATACATTCCCAATACAACTATATATATATATATATATATATATATATATATATATATATATATATATATATATATATATATATATATATATATATATATATTGTTTGGGTGGAAATTTATAAACAAACTTGTAGGGGTAAACCACTACACAAGGAGTAATTTGTGGATTTTGAAGTCTTACTAACTTTATGAAACTCTTGCAGCAAACGAGTCCATAAACACATCATAATAACGAATTCTAATTCTTCTATTTATTGCAAGAAGAGAATCAACTTGTATTCTTGTAATGCCTCTTTCGGTTACATTAGCATAGAAATAATTAAGACCTTCAATGAGTGAATCATAATGTTCTATGGCAGACACAGAGTTTGCATGAGCTTCCTCTTTAGTATCAGATAGATACTTTGGAACATTAAACTTTGATTTCAAGAATCTTAACAGCACAGCTACCTCTTTATAGAAGATGAAAAAAAAACCTATATTTCTTGAACGGTAATTTCTTTATTGCATCTAAGCAGCATTCTACTACAAAACGACCAACAATATTTAAACAATGTTCTGACACAGAATATATATAGCATGCTTTGTATCTCTAGAATTTTCTCTTGCTTACCAGTGGCGGATCCAGGCTAAAAATTTTAGGGGAGCGCTAACCTGAATTCCTCCTTGGGCGGAGTCTGAAAAAAGGGCATTCAAAATTAATAATGGTTATCTTGCATAACATTAATAATAAATAACAGTACATCACACGGAGTGAGCATGGGTTGTTCGGTTGAGGTAATAGTTAGGCTACTGGCACCAAATTGCAGGATTCAATAGGCTCAGCGAGAAACTCCACAAAATGGACGCGCGATGGTCTTATTAAATCCTAACAAACTCCTCACATATAAAATAATTTGTCTAATATGAGATTAAGGAGATGATATTGTATATACTATTTTGCATATATGAATTAGTATAGAAAATAAGGAATGAAAAAATATACATATGTAAACAGTGAGGAGGCAAGCGACCGTTGGAGGTGCGTGCGGGAACACACAAAAGGGCGAACGAGAAAAAAGTATAAAAGGTTAACACACCTGAGTCAATAAGAGGAAACGCATAAACAAACAATTCGCGTCTTAGGATAGATTTATCAAAGATGGGAGTATACAAAGCAGCTGGGCAAATACAGACTCTGACCAAAGGAAATTCTAACAGAGATCTGTGACTAGCGAATCCTGTAATATAAAGGAGCTGGGCAAATACAGACTCTGACCAAAGGAAATTCTAACAGAGATCTGTGACTAGCGAATCCTGTAATAGAGATAAATCAGACCACACAGGTGTTCGGTAGCTCCGCCCTAGGGGTGTAAACTTATGAACTTGACGACGGAGTCTCGTCCCACGGACGAGTCTAGGCCACTCCCCCTGGGAAATAAAACTGTATATATAGTCGAGCAATTCAGGAAGACAATTCACTAAGTCATTAAGAAGTACTACGACATTAAGATTCATTCGTTCCCATGTAAGGGTTGCGGAACCCGTTTAATTCACCTAAGTCATGTCGCTCCAGAATTCAATACTTGCGTTGAATAGAAACCTGCTTAGCGCCCAAATAGTACTTCGTGGCGTGCCGCTTGCCCCTTCAATAGGCCATTACTTAAATAAAAGTCTATTTTTGCTACGTCCTTACTCAAAGTCATTCTTTACATCGATTACCCGAAAACATTCGGTAAACCTAGCCGAAATTAGAGTACCCGTGAAGAAGCATCTTTAGAGTAGGATAATTCGCCTTCATATAAATTGGCTACCTATTAATTTGGCAACCCCAGACTTTCAATAAATTGGAACCCAGGAACTATACTTATAAGCACTAACTCTCTCTCAGATCCGAATTTTTAACCCACATCAGAAAAATATGAATTGTAGTTTTTGAACGCCAGCCAAGGTATGATAATAAATTTAATAATTAATATTTAATTTTAAGATATATATATATATATATATATATATATATATATATATATATATATATATATATATATATATATATATTAGTGTAGTTGGGTAGCAGTCTTTCTTGAATGCAAATTTTGTTGAAAACCATTGTGTATTTCGCCTTGATTAATTTCCTTTGGCAACTTTCTCTTCTTCTAACTATCTTATTTATTCCATCTTGTAGATGGTGGATCACTGGTCCTGTATTCATCTCTCTTTTGAATGAATGTGTTTGGTAAAAACCAAACTAAATTGCTGAGCTTTCGAACTTATTCGATCATCTTCGGAACGTTTTGATATGTTCTTGCCTCTTTTACCGATGTAGTGAGTAGAGTGAGGATAGGACAGAATGAAATAAAACGATTTTTACCTATATTTATTCCGCCTATGTTGAGCATAATGTTAGAGGAAGCGGGCCATTATGGTGAGTGGAATTTTACAATAATTTTAATGTTCGATTCCAGCTTGTCGCTTGACTGTTGATGGCCGGCTTATCTTCGTTTATTAATATGACTTCTAAGATATTCAACCTAACTTTATTAACCTCTTTTCTTTTAATTCCAGTGTTGTCAACTAACATATCTCTCGTTAGGTTAATGTTATGAGCACTCTCCATATGATTTTTAGGCCCTCCACTTTGCAGGTACATGGTTAAACGTATGGAAAGTGTAGTAGTTGTCATGTCAATATATTTTGAGTTGTTTTAAAGCTTACAGTCTATATCGAGGCAGATGAACTCGTAAACTATGTTGGTTGACTTGAGATTCGTGGAGTTTAGGAAGAATTTGAGGAGAACTCCGTGTTAAAATTTACTTATGAATTGAGCATGGGCAATAAACTCCCTTTCTTGGACGTTGAGGTTCAAAACATCAATGGTAGCTACATCACTAAAGTACATAGAAAAAGTACGGACATGGAAGATGCCTCAATGCGGAGAGCGAATGCAAAGCAAGGTATAAAATAAGCGTAATCGGCTCATACATCCGCCGAGCATATAAATGCCGCTCTACGTGGATACTTTTCCACCAAGAGATAGCACGAATAAAAGAAACGCCTGTAAATAACGGTTTCTCAAACAGCATGATTGACAAATAACTTCAATCATTTTTAAATAATCAACAACAACATCAAAGTGTATTACAGAACTCAGATGTCCACAGCCTATAAAATAGATGAAAAAACTTCAAGGAGATTATTAACCGTAACATCAAGGTTAAAATCAAATGGATAAAATTCAACTCATCATTTATTATAAAACAACAAAAGCCAACAATCTTCTGATAACGTGAATGATAATACAACTAATACAAATTGAGACCCAAATGTAAAAATGTATATTCCACAGGTTAGGGCATTGAGCGGATCTCCTTACAACCGGGCAGAACTCCCACGCGGCGGACCCTCCCAAGCTCAGGATCTTGCTTCTGTCTTAGAGAGGATTGAGGAGTATATTCGTGCCTTTAAGTTGCAAAAGGGTTTGCCGCGAGAGCACAGTCGCAGGCAGGACAGTGGAGTCAGACGCTGTTCGTTTCCCCGTTCAAGACACAACTAACGAGGGAAATCCAGCACAAGAGGGGAGGCAAGGTAGGTTCATTTTCAACCTTCGTCAAATTCCACCTATCCTGATAATCCTCAGGGTTACTGCTGGTATCGTGCAAAGCTACAATCCCCAGAGTAACTCTAAGGTGGAACGTTTTCACCGGACTTTCAAGGAAAGCTTACGCTCCACTGACCCCAACATCACTTGGGTGGACAAGCTACCTTTAATTCTCCTGTAAGTTCGTGCCTGTTTGAAAGAGGATTTGAATTGCTCTGCTGCGGAACTCGTCTATGGGACACAACTTCGTCTTCCAGGTCAATTCTTTTCTTCCGCTGACTGTCTTCTTTCTTCTGACATACATCCTGCTTCATACCTATATTATTTACTACGGGCGATGTCTGAGGTTAAGCCGACCCCCACAAGAGTGCCTGCTAATCAGAAACCTTTCGTGCCCAAGGAGATGGCAACTTGCTCTCATGTATTTGTCCGTCGCGATTCCACTGACATATCCTTGCAACCTGTCTATGACGGACCCTTTCTCGTTGTCTCCAGGAAGGCGAAATTCTTTGTACTTCAGCTTGGCAACAAGAAGGATACGGTTTCCATCGATCGACTGAAATCCGCTTTTATAAAGGGCATTCACCTGGAACAGTCACTATCTTCTTCCAATATTAGCGATCCAGTGGTAACTCCTACAACTCTTAATTCCAACCCTCCATCAAGCTCTCTCATTTCCAACCATCCTACTCCAATTCCAAACGCTCCTTCAACCATTTCTCTCCCCCCCCTGATTTTTCCTCCCAATTGCTGCCGCCTCCCCTTTTGTTGCAGGAGCCATTGGCAGGAGCAGGAAGAGAGCCTACCAACGCACAGCCCCGGACTGAATCCAGTCGGCGATGTACATAAACGATGTCAAACGCCCCCCTTCCCGTCGCACGTGACAGTTTCTCGCCTCTATCGAGTGGCACTGCCAATCATTCGGCCCGCAATCTGTTTCAGCCACAAGGCATAGTGACACGTTCTGGACGTCTTGTAAGGAGACCTCGCTGATATATGAACTGAATATCATTGTAAACATTTTTATGGGTAGGGCGAGTTTTTCCCACGGTGGGGGAGTATTGTAGTGGTTTTATAGTATATGGTTATTTATGTGATTTATTTTCTGTTAATAAATCACCCTAAATAGCGTTTCGAAAACCGTAACAATAAATTTGTTTCATCGAAGTTGAAGGCGGATAGTTTTTAGGCATAAGACGAGAGCGAACTAAATTTTCAAATAATGAACTGGGCTTTATGAAAGACAATTACACAAGTATAAATATATTCATAGAATCAACGAATGTACAATGAGATAAGTAGATTAGGTATACAATGTAAGATATTTTAACATATGATTTACAGTAACAAGATGCGAAGAGAATTGAAGTATGTGAAATAAATATGGTTGAATAATATGGTGAAATAATATGGTGAATAATATAGTGAATAATATATTGACTATGATGGACTGTGAATTAGAGGTTGCAATGAGAAGTAAATATAATTAGGACCTACTTTCGTATGGGCGTTTGCAAAGAATGTGAAAGTGGAATTAACTAAGTATGATTTGTTTGGAGATAAATGACTAATTGTACAAGGAATGATTACCAACCTTTATACGAAGAGTGGCTTGAGTCGAATGGGAAAGAATAGTGGGATATTTGGTCGAGCTGAAAGCGTGTTTGTTTGTTTGGATGTGAAATTTTAAGAGATGTTGTTTGGAACAGTATTACGTTAAATGAATTGACAAGTAAAATACATGAATTAATTAATTATTAAGTTGTACATAAAATGATTTAATTGACAAAAGTTTAGTATAAAAATTCAAAGATTAATGGCCAAAGTTAAAGGATTGCATAATATGAATTTTACATAATAAATGTTGTATATATATATATATATATATATATATATATATATATATATATATATATATATATATATATATATATATATATATATATATATATATATATATATATATATATAAATTTCCCAGGAGGTTTTTATTATAGGAATGCCCATAGGCATTGCTATAACACTCCCCCCATAAGAATGTTACCCCTCTTTTTACTATTTTGAGATTACAAGTCCAAGTACCGACGAGGCCTCCTGGCGACGCGACCGGAGCGTGTGACAGTGCCATTGGTTTGGCTGCGGGTACGGGGACATAGATTTGCTGTGGCAGTGGCATTAGCGTTGAATGAAGCACTGGCACGAAAGAAGGTTGACGGAGCGAAGGTGATCCGCTTGCTGGTTCCTTGCGAGATGGCGTCAAGCGGGATGTGGGAGTCTTGAGTCCCGTTGTCCGCTGACGGAGTCACCAGTGGGGGAGAGATTTGCTCCTGACTAATCACTTCTGCCGACGAGGGTTCCTGCAACAAAGGAGGAGGAGTCAGCAAAATGGAAGGTGGAGTTGGAGAGGCAGGAGTAGTTTAAAAGGTTGGGTTTAGGTTGTTTTGGGGAAATACTGTACCATAAAGGGGTATAGTAAGAGAATGAGGTGATTGGGGTTCTAGACGAACATTTTCGGTATAAGCAGGTTTCAGGCATGTTGTGAGAGCACTATGCGAGTGCGAGGATTGATGGTTTGTCAGAGCACTATGTGAGCGCGAGAATTAATGGCGTGTTGCCAGAGCTCTATGTGAGTGCTGAATGGGTTATGGCGTGTTGCCAGAGCACTATGTGAGTGCGAGGATTGATGACGTTTTGTCAGAGCACTATTTAAGTGCTAAAGAATTAATGGCATGTTGCCAGGGCACTATATGAGTACTGAATGCAATGATGGGGGTATGAAGTGAGGATTGAGTGTGGGTCAAAATGCAGAAGTGAGTACCTACCTGAATAAGTGAGGTGAGGTGCAGGGGGTAGATGATGACCCATTTGTCAATTGTTATTTGTTGTTAATCCCTTGAGATGTTAGTTTAAAGGATGTGATTGAGAGACTGGAGTGAGAGGCCTGCAAGAATTTGAAGTTTGAGGATTGGAGAAAGGGGTTGAGTTGGGTGAAGTGAGAAAACTGGAAAGTTGAAATTTGAAGAAAGTACTGGGTCCAAATATGTGCACGGTTACAGGCATTTTAGAGCTTGTGCACCATATTTGTTGTGGTACCAGCATCATTGAGTTGGATGAGAGGAAAAGGAAACGTTATGCTTCGGAAGATTACTTGGCGCAGTATGTGAAGAAGCATAACTGTGGCTACAAGGCTGTGTACAGTGTACAGCGTTGTGCCCGTATCTTTGATGATACCAGCATAGTCCCTGATGGTGTGGAAGATGGTGAGAATAGTTGGAAGAATGAGGTTGAAAACTTAGCTATCTCTCACCTCATGCATCGGGATGCCCTCGATGGTTTCTCTTTCGTGAACCAGAGCGGGACCTGCGCCTTCGATCGTCAAACCCGTGTCCGTGCTCGCTCTGTGGTACCCGTTGCAGCTTTAACCGCTGGATGTCGGCTTCCATCTTCCGTATTGAAGCCTCAATGTCTCTCGATAGGGAAGATGGAACCCTTGAACGTTCGGCCCGTTCGTCAGAGGAGCTCGACGTGCCTCGAACCTGTTAAATTCAAGCATTGTCAAATGGGCCGTGAGTTTGGCCGTTGCCCCAATTCACATAAGGACTTTTATACAATTTATCTGCGGTTGCATCAACCTCATCAATGCTTGTGGGGTTTGAGCTTAGGATTAATGGCCTGATTCCCTCGAGGACTCCTCTCATAAAAATTTCGGTGGAGAGAGGGCTAAAAAGTTCGATTTGAGCACCTTTTACCCTGATAAGGTCTTTCAGATGAGTTAAAAAAGAAGTAGGACTTTTATCTCCCATTTCCTGAGTATTCAGTAGCTCTCTCAGGTCATCTATTTGGGACCTACTATATTTATTGAGGAAAGCCTCCTTCAGGCGGTCTAAAACACCAGCCTGTTTGCCGTTAACTAGCACTTCCCTGAACTGAATAAGGGTACTTATGGGCTACCGCTGGATCATTGCTGCTACTTTCTCCTCCTCGGTGATATTCTATCGTTTAAGGAGAAGGGATGAGTCTTCCAACCACGCAATTGGGTTTGCAGAATCATACACGGGAAGAGAGAGGTACGCATGTGGTTGTCTATGCGCGGACTGTGGGTTCGATGTAGATAGTTGGTCATGATGAGGTTGGGCGCTAACTCATGTCCTTAGTTGGTGTGTTTGGTCCATTATATAGTCACTGTTTTATGTATAATTGCGCTAGTTGAATAAAGGGGTTGACGTGAGAAGTAGCTCTGACTGTGTGCACGTGTGTGTGTGTGTGTGCGTAAGTGTCACGAGCACAGAAATATGAAGTGAAAAATAATTGAGAAATACAGGAAATTGACCACTCGTTGAATATAGGGGATAATATTAAATTAAAATGACATGAATTATGATAAGTGGAAGAATGATGTTAAAGATAACACGCGATATATAAAAAAATGAACACGTGAATCAAAAATGCTCAAGCGAGGCTTTGGGACAAATTGTCGCGTAGATTCACGAATTATTTTAGCGTTTAAACTTATTTATCGATTGACGGGAGATTACTAAACTTTGGGCACCACTTTATAGTATATGGTTATTCATGTGATTTATTTTCTGTTAATAAATCACCCTAAATAGCGTTTCGAAAACCATAACAATAAATTTGTTTCATCGAAGTTGTAGGTGGATAGTTTTTAGGCATAAGGCGAGAGCGAACTAAATTTTGAAATAATGAACTGGGCTTTAAGAAAGACAATTACACAAGTATAAATATATTCATAGAATCAACGAATGTACAATGAGATAAGTAAATTAGGCATACAATGTAAGATATTTTAACATATGATTTACAGTAACAAGATGCGAAGAGAATTGAAGTATGTGAAATTAATATGGTGGAATAATATGGTGAAATAATATGGTGAATAATATAGTGAATGCTATATTGACTAAGATGGACTGTGAATTAGGGGCTGCAATGAGAAGTAAATATAATTAGGACCTACTTTCATATGGTTGTTTGTAAAGAATGTGAAAGTGGAATTAACTAAGTATGATTTGTTTGGAGATAAATGACTAATTGTACAAGGAATGATTACCAACCTTTATACGAAGAGTGGCTTGAGTCGAATGGGAAAGAATAGTGGGATATTTGGTCGAGCTGAAAGCGTGTTTGTTTGTTTGGATGTGAAATTTTAAGAGATGTTGTTTGGAACAGTATTACGTTAAATGAATTGACAAGTAAAATACATGAATTAATTAATTATTAAGTTGTACATAAAATGATTTAATTGACAAAAGTTTAGTATAAAAATTCAAAGATTAATGGCCAAAGTTAAAGGATTGCATAATATGAATTTTACATAATAATTGATGTATATATATATATATATATATATATATATATATATATATATATATATATATATATATATATATATATATATATATATATATATATCGTGAATGTATCAACCGGCAACATTTCCTTTCGCCCGGCGCACGAAAATCCAGGCATCGTCCCATTTGATTTGTGCTCCAGGTTGGTCAAAATTTAAGTATAATTCTTGCTTTGGTTTTCCCCTTTTTGTCAAACTTAAATTAATTTTGTGTATTTAGCCAATAACAAGACCCCAGAATTTACGTTAACTATTATCATAGCGATTTTGCTTCCCCAGTACTAATTATCATAGAACTTTCGCTAACCCTAGAACTAATTTATTTCACTATATATATATATATATATATATATATATATATATATATATATATATATATATATATATATATATATATATGTATATATATATATATATATATATATATATATATATATATATATATATATATATATATATATATATATATATATATATATATATATATATGTATAACTGAATCACGAAAATAAGGAACGTGAGGAATTTATGAATAGCGTTACAGCCACGAGGAAAATGAAACAACGGAGAACTGCGAGGCCTTTCGACTAATGGTCCTTTACTAAGAAGACTAAAAGACAGGGAAAAAGAGAAACATATTTATACACCTGATTAATGAAAATATGGGAAATAAAGATTAAAAGGGGTGGGATTAGCAGATACCTGGAAAAATCCTATTAACGAGATGAGCCGTCAGGGTAAAAAAAAAAAAAAAAAAAGTTTACGGGTTACAAAAGAAAGGGGGGGGGGGGCAATGTTTAGGAATCACATATGCAATATGAAAACAAAAAAAGTTTACACATGATAACAAGAAAATATGACAAAAGAAAAATATGAGGAAAGGTTTTTTTATAAATAAGCTAAAATAACTTCTAGGTGGTAATCATTAATTCAGAAATTTTATCTTTAAAATCATTCTTAAACATTCTTTTGATACAAGGGTCCAAAAAAATACATTCCAGGGCTGAGATTAAAATTCGAAGTCAGTTGTATAAATGCCGATTCTAAAAGATTTCGTGAAAAAAAGTCATTTGATTTGGCAATCACAGAACTCTCCTTCCAATTAATACGATGGGAATTTTCACTCAAATGGATAAAAATGGCATTTGATGTTTGCCCAGTGGTAACAGAGTACTTATGTTGCTTAATACGCACATTCAAATCCTTGCTAGTTTGCCCAATATAAAATGAAGGGCAATCCAAACAAGGGATTTTATAAATTACGTTATTTGTTTCATTAGGGCAATTTTTTATTAACATACTTTTTAAAGTATTAGTATAAGAGAAAACAAGATTTACATTAAGTGATATATATATATATATATATATATATATATATATATATATATATATATATATATATATATATATATATATATATATATATATATATATATATATATATATATATATATATATATATATATATATATATATATATATATATATATATATATATATTATAAATTTTGCCTTATTTTCAATATATTGTAATCAGCATATCATCCCTAATTTATTTACATATCGTATAGTTTGAATTATCAATCGCCAATTCTTTTCAAAACATCATTATTGTCGTACTGCAAGGATTCTTAATTTTGTAATTTAAAAGGACCTAAACAACTTAAGCTCTCCCCATATTATATTACCTCAATTAAGATATTGTAATATTAGATTTCTCAAATAAATATATTTTGTTAAAACTTAGAATTAATATCCCTTCTGATGAACTGCCTTTATTTCATACATTCAATTTTCAATCTCAATTCATTGCCAAAGTAATTTCTTACTGTGGATGGTGCCCAAGATTCCCGCGGCTAATTACGAATAAAAACGTTCAACTTATTATTAACCACTTTATAAGCTAGAAACAAACCGCTTTACCTGTACATAAAATAATTTGTACCTATCACTATCCAAGTTTGTGAACAATGTACTTGAAAATTTTTATAAAATTGAAGAAGAAGCCGAACCTAAACTACCTAAATTGGATTATAAGTGTACAGGGAAAATAAAGGCTGAGAGTGAGTAAACAAATGTCCAACGATGACGCTACTCCTGACGCGCCATCGTTATTCCCATTATGGATGCACTTTACACGAACTTGAACAAAAATTGCGTAAGTTTTGAAAATTGTGAAACAAGATATCAACTTTTACATATTATTATAAGCCCAGCCTAATAAACCATCATCCATCTTTTGGGCTATCCAAAAAGTCCATTAATTTTTTTTTTTTTTTAGCGAAAAATGAAATACAATGGAAACTCATTGCAATGGATTTAATCAATAACATTTTTTACATTTTGATCAGTTACCATTCGCCATTTTCTAATTAGATTAAATACTCCTTGTTCACAGAATTTTCGGTTTTTAATAGCAAAAAACCTATCCCGAAGAATTTTCACATCTTTTTGAGAATTGAATGACAACTCATTCAAAGATTTTTGAAGAGACCGAAACAGGTGGAAATTAGAAGGAGCAAGGTCAGGGAAGTATAGAGAGTGAGCAAAAAAATCCGAACCAAACCCTAGCAACTTCTGTTTCGTTTGAAAAGATCTGTGAGGTTTCGTGATGTCATAATGTAAAACAATGCCCTTTCGATTGTTTCGTGATGGACTTTTCTGGAGCACTGCCGTTTTTAATTTTTCAAGCTGCCCATAATACACACACCTCTTTATTGTTTACACATATAAATTGCAATGGTCATGAACTATTTAACTATAAAACCGAGACCATTCTAACGTTTAATTTATACACAAGGCAGACTGATAATTTTAGAGTTAGGAGGAAGCCGGCGAGGAAACGAATCCCTACCCGCGAGTCGGTTGTCCGTTATATACGTCTGGTTCTGAAGACGTCATGATTTTGATGACGCCGCGCAGTAGGAGTCACGACGTCAGCAATGACGTCATCAAATTCGCGCCCATATACATTAGGACGACTCGGCCGATCTGCGGGATTAAATTCGGAGGGGATCCAAGTCCCACCGGTCTCCTTTGCAAAAACAAGAAATGTAAAATAATAAGTAGGCGATGGGGCAGAAGCCTCAGAAAACAATGCAAAATCGCCCCTTTATATAATTAAGCCAAAGAGGCGGGGGAATCCGAGAAAAGGTGGGCATCCGGATGGGTAAGGTAGGCGATCAGAAGGGCAGCGAATTTCGTCCTTACTGCATATGTATAGTCCTGAAAGGATCATACACAGGGGGCTTCCATCGGGTAGTATCCCCCCCCGAGCGCGTAGTGGGTGGCATCCGAAAAGATGGATGCATCTTTTTGAGGAGGGAACCAAGGGACCCACTCAGAGGAGAGGAGACGACCCAGCAAACAAACACGATTTGCTCGCGCATATGCTAACTGCGCCCAGAACCTTAAGAATGAGGCTGCCCCACATACGAAGTTAAGGATACCCCCCAGCCGACTCCAATATGGGAAGGACTTGGGAACCTCGTCGGCCCGCATGAGCACACTCCGGGTTTTCCGGAGCATTTTGGGGGTGAGTCGCGTTGCCCGCTTTTTAAGGTCAATTTCAACCCCGAGATAGGTTAGGGACTTGGCGGGCAGTAGGGTAGATTTGGGGACGTTGACCATGAGGGATGAGTTGTTAATATTCTCCACCAGTCGGCGTAAGTTCCTTTATGAACATATCAGGAGAATGTCGTCCAAATATGTATACGCCGTATACTGCCGGGCCTTTGCCATGGCTTGGAATATCGGGGACATGCATTATTGCATTATGAAAGGGCTCCCACCGAACCCCATGGGCAGTCTCGTAAACTTGAACCTTCGGGAACCACAACTTACCCCGAACCATCCCCAGGCCCGGGGGTGGATGGGGATGTGGTAGAACCCGTGGCAAAGATCTATTTTGACCATCCAGGCGTTCTTGGGGGCCTACTTTAGTACCCTTCCCAGGGAAGGGAGCTGAAAGGGGGAGGTTATAATGGGGTGACGTGGTTAAAGGGGACATATCGTAAACCAACCTGTCTTCAGATGAGTTCTTGGGAACCAGAAAGGTCCTTTGGCAACACCGGATCTCTCGTGACTCCTCCAGAACCCCTGCTCCCACTAGAGTCTGGAGTATGGGTTCCATGTCCGGGGCGCTTTTAGCATAATGTTTGTATGCTCCCAGATAAACCTTAGCGCCCTCGCCAGCGGCGGCACGCACGATGTTAGAAGGGAGAGGACATCCCCCTCCTCACTGCCTTCGTCCTCCCGTGATTCGAGCTGAGGGTCCGGAGGTGCACCCTGAACAGGAGCCTCCTCTGGACGTGGTGCTTCGGGCTCGGGGGCTACGTCGGGCGGGGGAGAAGGATGGATTTCCAGTGCATCAAGGGCAGCCTGGAGACCCGGATCCTCATCGACCAAACGCTGCTGACTCTCGATGATAGGGGGGAACGCAAGGTTAATGGCTCTAACCGCTGCCTGGAGGCCTGGATCAGCCTAGAGGAGGCGCTCCTGGTCGTTCAGGACGAAATCGTCGAGATCCTCTTCCGTTGGGACAGGGGAAGGGGTAAGCCAAATGGGGTTGGGGGGGTTAACCGGGGGGTTAATGGTGATGCATCGGGGAGGCTCAGGGTCCGTAAACCATTCTCCTGTCGTTGTTATACAAAGGGCATCGCCCGCACTGACCTCAACGGTGAGAGGGAGGTACCCCTCTGGGCTAGGAACAGATATCCGAGGGGGAGAGGGGGAGGTAGGGGTGGGAGAGGAGGGGCCAAACAGGACGTCCTGGATGTCTGAATTGATGGCTTTGTTCATTGAAAGAAGTTAAAAATAGACATTACTATTCCAATCCCACCATATTGATAGCAAAATCTTCCTTGGATGGAGTCATGCCCTAGGAGTTGTTCGTGATCGTTTTCCGCCTCACATTGTTGTAGAGTAACAATTTCTCATCTCGATAGATTATTTTCATTAAAAAAGTTAGTTTCCTTCTCGTTTAAACAAGGTCTGCAGATTTCGCGGTTGGCTCCATTCAATTCACAGCTAACCCAAACATCAAGCTTTGAAACGTAACCAAGTTTATGCAAATTGTAATTGACGCTAGATTGGGATGTATGGAGAATATCTGCGATCTCTCTAGCTATAAGACGACATTCAGATTTGAACACCTCCTTCACTTGGCTACTGTTGACCTCATTTGATCGAGAGTACGCGGTCCATCATCAACTTAAAAATTTACAGATCGGAACCGTGCAAACCATTTCTGACATTCACGTTCTGTAACATCCTGTACATACCCAGAGAATATATTCATACAAGTTTCATTTGGTTTATTACTTTTTCTAGAGTAAAAAAAAGCATAATGTGCCGACTAGTTCTGCTCTGGTATCCATTTTGAGAGTTTAAATAGAAGCACACATTAGAACCTATCACGTTGGAAATTCTCTATGAACTAATTTAAAGTACTAAGCTTCTATTGAGTCTACCTCTTGAAATAAAAAAGTAAACATTAGCAACTATCTGGACAACCCAATACATATCTTACTTACTTTTGATAGTTTTGATGATTCCGTCTGTTACTGACGAAGCTGAGGTCGGCCTCCACTCGCACCAGGTTGTCCTTCATCCACTCTCCCTGCCTGGCAGACTTCGTGCAAGGTGTCGTGATGACGGCTGGGATATCCCCGTATTGGTGGGTGGTCTGGTAGTCCACCCAGCCACATATCCAATTTTGTTTTGAAAATTTCCAGGCTGGTTCCACTTACATTCCGGAAACCCCTAGTAAGGCAGTTGAACAACCGAAGTCCATTGTGGGTGAAGGAGTTGTAAATCTGTGCCTTCACTTGTTGGTTGTTACCTTGGGTCCCTCGGATGTAGCAGAGCCTCCCTTTTCTTGGGTTGTGGTTTGGTATAATCCTTACATTTGGTACTCTGTTCTCCAGTATCTTTCACACATATAGCACCATGTAGCGCTCCCTTCTCCTCTGCAGGGAGTACAGACTTAGCTGGTATAGTCGCTCCCAGTAGTTTAGGTATTGTACTCCCTGGATTCGGCTGGTATAGGTTCGCTGAGGAGCTTCTTGCATTGCTCTTCCCTTGTGGTGAAGGTTCTCAATACCCATCCACTCAATTGTTTTGCAGAGTCAATCGTTTGGTTGGTGTGGTGGTTGAAGGTAGCGTCACAGCTCATTTGGACTCTCAGACTTTGACATGGTCTTTGCTAATTATTGGTTGGTCATTGTAGCGGTAACTGGTTGCGATTTTCAGGTCGTTGTTCCTGCCATAGCGCAGTAATTCAAATTTCTCCCCATTTAGAGCCATGTTGTTTGATGATGTTCACTGCAACACTTTGTTTAGGGCCTCTTGGAGTTGTTCTGCGTCTCCTGTGCAGGATATTTGCTTTTTGATTCTAGTGTCATCTGCAAATGAGGATGCTATCGAGTGACTATGTCTCCTATGTGGATAATAAACAGTAGTGGGCCCAGTACTGACCCCTGTGGTACCCCACTTAACACATTACTTGGTTCAGACAGCACTCCTTGGACTGCCACTTTTTGGGTTCTACCCTTCAGGCAACTGTAAAGCCATCTTCCGAGTGAACTAAACGAATGAAACTAATGAAAGAAGTTATTTTATCTATTTAATTATAGAGTCATTGAGAGTATTTTTTAAAAAATTCTTAGAAAATTACCAAATATCCTACTAACGATCATTGTAATTATTAAAAAAGAGACGTATTAGTAAAAAATAACCTCAAATTAACTGCCATCGTTAATTTTCACAGAACCTCAAACGTAATCTCCCGATACAAATCGTGATGATATATCAAAACCAGAATTTTAAGCCTGACTAGAGTTTAATTTTTGATGGACTTTTGTGGTGTTGTGTTGGATATTTGGTTTGTTTACAAAAAGTTAACATTTTAAATGAAAATAGGAATTTATATATATGACTGTTTGACTTGAGTCAGTGGACATTCGTAGATCTGATCTGGAGTCCTATACCTTTAAATCTGAGTCCTTTGCATTGTTAAAATTAGCAACATTGTTTACAATTTCATTGAACTAACTTAGGCCGAATATACTCAAACTAATGCGCTTGATTTGCAAAATATACTGAATACCAAGTTCAACTCCGTTGCCAATCAGCCCTAGCCTCGGAAGTTCTAGGCCTCCTCTCGGAAGACCTAGGCCCAGCCTCGGTCACCGCGAGGCCAAGATGGAGATGTTAACCCCCAGGGGGAAGCGTGGCCCAAGCCCATCGTCTCCAGTAGACCACCGTCCTCGTTTTGGAAACAAATCTGCCAAGAAGGCCACTGCCAGACCTCTTCCATCCCGCCCTCAGGCCACACCCCATCAGGATGACTCCAACCCCCGCAACGTAGTCCTTATCAAGTCTGCAGAGGACAAGTCCATATTTATCCATCCTCTTAAAGTTACCTCTGCCCTCAATGCCTCTCCTTTCCACAAACTCATCCTAGAAGGCTCGTGCAGGATTCTTGGCAAGGGTACTGCCATGAGGATAGAGCTATGTGACATAAAAAAACTGGAAGTGGACTTAGAGGATGTGACCACATTGGGGAACTGGCCAGTAAAATGCTGGCATCCTAAGGACGCCTCCATGGGAAAGTACAAATTCGGCAGAATTTCTGGCCTTCCAGCCTCCTTAGTAGAGCAGGATCTAAAAGAAAATCTGCGAATCCTGGACCAAAATAGCTCTGCCAGTCTTGTAGAAATCTCCCGCTTGTCGACCCACCCTGAAGCCTCCACTTATACTGCTCGTCTCAAATTCGCTGGTGATCTCCCTGAAAGAATGGCGCTTGGCTTTACCTCGTATAAAGTTAGCCCTTACCACCTCCCTCCCCTAAGATGCTACACCTGCCAACGCTTTGGTCATGGGACTCTAACGTGCAAGTCTACCCAGAGATGCAACAGGTGCAGTGGTCACCATGAAGGCCAAGACTGTACCAATTCCCCACACTGCTACTTCTGTAATAAGGATCATCGACCTTCTTCCAACAGCTGCCTCTATACTGAGAAAGCAAGAGAGATCCAACAAAAAGCAGTGGAGGAAGGTACTCCAAATTATACCACCCATGCATTACTCCGCTCAATGTACTTAGAAAAGGCTACCACAGCCAGCTCCATCCAAGAAGCCACACCAAAGCCTCCATCAAATCCCCACCCTCTCCCAATTGCCTCAAATAGAAACAAGCGCCATCCTACGATCACCTATGCTGAGATTGCTGCTGCCCCCCCCCATACCCCACCAAAGGCAATCCACTACAAGACCGCATCCCAACTACCCGCCGCCACACCCCCGCAGAGAGTCCCCAGGAAACCAACGCCAAAGAAAGCTAACTCCAAACTTTACTATCACCCTGGACATCAACCCTCTCCAACCCCTCCGCGTTATCCACTCTCTCCAATCATTCAGAATGTCCCACAGTTCCATTGCAAAGAACCACCTCCCACACAGCCATTCATAGCTAAGCTCCTAAATCTACTAAAAGAATTCATCTCCCTTCTACAATCGGGCTCCTCTCTTCAACAGGTCCTCATCACTCTCCTCCCAAGTGCCATCCAAATGATATCATCTTTCATGGCATAATGGCACCAACAAGCCCGATAATCTTTTGGAATGCCCGTTCATTACGCCACAAAATGAAAGACCTCTCCTTACTTCTCAACTCCCTCTCTCCCACCATAGTTGGAATCTGCGAAACCTGGCTTCACCCCAGCTTTTCTCCGAAAGCAAAAGGCTACTCCATTCTGCGCAGAGACAGGCCAAATAGGGGAGGTGGTGGCCTTCTCCTTCTCATCAAAGAGGGACTCAGCTTCCGCCCCCGCTCTCTTATTCCATACCCCCGCGGTCTTCTAGAACTCCTGGCTGTTCAGATAGCCATCCGCGGAACCTGGTGCGATGTCCTTGTCTGCTATAATCCATGCCTCCCAGTCACAGAGGATGAATTCAACCACTACTTCGACCAACTCTCCCCCACAAGCCTCATCATGGGAGACTTCAATGCCCCCCACCCCCATTGGGATCCGACGGCCACCATCAGCCGCCCAGGTGCTGCCCTCTTTCAATCCCTCCTCTCCTCAACTCGCCTCTCCCTTCTCACTCCCCCAGGCCTCTGCACCAGGGTGGACCCAGCAAGGGCCCTGTCATCCACACTGGACCTGTGCATTGGCAGTGGATCCTTTACCACTTCAACAGTCTCCACTGGCCTGTACATGGGAAGCGACCATCTCCCAGTGATCATCTCCTCAAGTGGCCTCACAAACCCTCCCCCCAGGTCAATCCGTCCACATTGGAGAATAAATAAAGAAGAATGGCCCAAATTCCAATCCTCGCTTGCACATCCCCCCCCAAATCTCGCCTCAGTTGAAGCAAAAGCTAGTTGGCTTTCTGACTCCCTCATGGCGGCTGGGAAACAGACTTTTCCCCTGACCACCTGCCGCTATAACGGCCGCCCACGCACACCATGGTGGACGGAAGAATGCGCTTCAGCAATTCGCCTCAGACGACTGGCTTTTGCAAAATGGAGACGCCAGCCCTCCCAAACAAATAAAATTGACTTCCGAAGACAGGATGCCATTTGCAAAAGGACCATTCTGCAGTCAAAAAGAAACTCCTGGCACAAGTTCTGCAGCTCGCTCTCCTTTTCAACCCCATCCACCAAAGCCTGGACCTTCTTCAGGAATATGACCTCACCTTCAAACCCCACTTCCTACCCTCTCTGCTCAGGGGGCCTCCCCCTAATGAACGAACAGGATAAAGCTGAAGCATTTGCCGCAGAATACAGCAAACTATACAGCTGCAAACCAAACACTCTCCTAACTAGACCCCAATTGAGGCTCCTGACAGAGAGTATTTCCAATACCACTGATGACCCACTGGCTTCCCCTTTCCATCTCAAGGAATTGCTTGGGGCACTCTCCTCCATGTCAAAAGGTAAGGCCCCAGGCTCTGACATGATCCCCTCTGACTTTCTAAACAATCTGCCAGAAAACCACCTAATATTCCTGCTGGACCTACTAAATGAGAGCTGGACACAAGGCCAATTTCCCTCCCCCTGGAAACTCTCACTCATCCTCCCCATCCCTAAAACAGGAAAAGATCCTTCCTTGCCGGCCTCATACAGACCTATTAGTCTGCTCTCCTCCTCCAGCAAACTACTCGAGAAGATGGTCCAAAAGCGTCTATCTTGGTGGCTGGAATCCCACCATCGATACCACCCAAACCAATATGGTTTTCGCCAAGGCCGCAGCACATTAGATGCCCTCTCCCATATAGACCACCTGCTGCAATCTGCCTTTAAGGAACACCTAGTGGCAGAGGTTGTCTCCTTTGACCTGTCAAATGCTTTTGACACTGTTAACCATGAGGCCTTACTGTTTAAGCTAGCCAACCTGGGAATTCATGGTGCCCCTCTCTCATGGATCAAAAACTTCCTCTCAAGCCGCTCCTATACAGTCATGATAGGGTCAACACAGGCCGCCCCCCGCAAGATCAACCAAGGAGTACCACAAGGTTCCCCATTGAGCCCCCTCCTATTTATAATATATATAGCCGATATACCTGACAGTGTGCACACAACATCCCTACTATATGCAGATGACATCTCTATCATCTGCACGGCTGAAACGCCCCAACTGGTCCACGACAGTCTCCAAGTTGCAGTAAATGACCTCACGGCATGGGCTAAAACTTGGAACCTGCACCTAAACACTGCAAAATCAAAATCCCTCTGGTTCACTCGCCGCCGTCTAGGACCACCCCCTCCCCTGCACATCTCAGGCACACCTATCGAACGGGTCTCTTCACACCAACTACTCGGACTATGGCTAGATAGCCCAACTCTAAGCTGGAACGCTCAAATCAATCATCTACGAGAAAGCTGCCTGAACCGTCTTGCCTTGATGCGTCGCATAGCTGGTGTGAAGTGGGGTGCTTCCCGGGAAACACTCCTTCAATTCTACACATCTTATATTCAATCCAAACTGGACTATGGGGCAATTCTCTACTCTGCAGCAAATAAGACCCTACTGTCTAAACTAAACTCAATCCACCACAGTGCCATAAGAACTGCCTTAGGAGCCTTCAGATCCTCACCAACCTCTGCACTCTATGCAGAAAGTGGCCTCCTCCCCCTTGAATATAGGAGAAAGATCCTCTTAGGAAAATGGCTCTACCGGACAACCCATCTACCAGAAGACCACCCCCTTGCTACATTTGTAGCACCCCACATATCACTCCAACCATGGCCAACCACTTCTCATCGTCCAGTTGCAGTTCGTGCAGCACAGACCCTCTCGCAACTAGCCTTTCCTCTCCCACGGCAGACTCCACTCCCAACAATACCTCCTATCCCCCCCTGGTTCTCTCTCTCTCCAGTGATATCACTCTCCCTCCCATGCAAATGGACTAAGTATGATCCACCCCACAAACTGAGAGCAATCTACAGCCTCCTTGAAAATGTCACCTACAAGGACTACTTGGCCTTATTCACAGATGGCTCCCACTACATGGATCCCCCCTCAACCACTGCAGCAGTCATCTGTTTAGAACACCCACTGGAACAAACATGGCATATAGACCCCTTACACAATATTGTGGTGGCTGAACTCTATGCCCTGTATCAAGCCCTCAAAATTGCCCAGTCATTTGTCTCCACCAGAAAAGTCATCATTTACACGGACTCAATGTCCTCACTCCAGCTTCTCCTCGCCTCCTCACCCCACACCCATCCACAACTCTGCTATGACATTCAGGAATTGCTCCTCGAGTTTACCAGCCACCCTTTATGGGACGTGAAGCTGCAATGGATTCCGGCCCACTCGGGTATCACTGGAAATGAAGAAGCGGACGGCGCAGCAAACCAAGCCCATTCCACCCCAATATCCAGAACACTTCCCATTTCCCCAGCCACACGATCCTCCCTTTGGAAGGCGCAGACCAGAGCCGCATGGGAAGATGAACTCCGGCAACAGCTCCAGGGATCATCCAGATCCATCTTATATGAGGAATTCGGTCCAATGCCCTGGTCTAGATCAACAAATCGTCGCCTTGACTCAGCCCTTGTCCGACTGAGAATCGGACATTCCGGGCTCTCTGCGCATCTTTTCCGCCTGGGTCTCTCTCCTTCCCCAGACTGCCCCTGGTGCCCCAACCATCCTGAAACCATACAGCACTTCCTACTAGAATGCCCGCATCACCACTCCCACCGGGTTCTACTCCATGAAAAACTTAGAGAAATTGGAGTAATGCAGCTAACAATCCCAGTCATCCTCAATGGAATTGGTCACCCTATCCCTATCCGCCAAGCCATTTCAAACAGATTCCAGTACTTTCTGACCAAAATAGGACAGTTGCACAGAATATAATCCACCCCCTCCAGCCTGTGCCAACAAGGCCCATTTCTTTGCAGACTGCTGAGTTGGCCAGCAATTAAGAACTCTACTCCTTTCCTAAGCCCTAGCGCACAGAAACTTCCAGGCTTTGACCATCTCCAGGGCCCATAGTGCTCACCCTGGCACTCTCTGGCCCTCAATTTACCAAATTACCAATTACCAAATGAAAATAGTAATTTCTTCATAGAACTATTTCATTTTGAGCAGGTGTTCGTTCGTTATTGGTGACCGATATGTAATTAGTTCTGGGTAACTAACATTATTCCATTAATTAATTAAATTTTTCTTTATATATTCATAGTAATTAGGTTTGCTGCACTTTATAAATAGGAAGTCATGCAGACCTAGAGTACGGCCGGATCCGAGGCCTAATTTATTTTGGGCTACTTTTTCTGAGAGAAATTGATGAAGTTTATGGCGATTTTCGCTTTTATACTTGGGGGCTGTGCCCCTTAGACCCCCTAAAATGATTGAAACCAGGGGCATTGTAGGCACATCCCCAAGATGAGCCGTCTCTAACAATGAGTCGATGCTCAAAATAATTGGTAATACTCTAGGTAAATGGGTAAACATGTAGGCGAGTGGCCTGGCCAGAAAAATGATTTTTGTGTAAATATTATCATTCACCCGTGTCTGAATATTCATGCGCGTTTGAGTTTTCTTTGAATGATAGCTGTAGCCATTTTTTGTATTAAAAAAGGTAAACACATAGACAAGCGGCCCGGCCGGAAAAATATTTTGTGTAAATATTATCGTTCACCCGTGTCATTTCTGACGTCATACCCGACCCCCAACCCCTATTATAATTCGCAAAACGATTAAAGACGCTGACATGATGTAGTTAAAGCATTCACCTCTGTAAATGTCAGAACATTATAAAAATTAGGATTATATACTGGGGGGTTATGCTCCCCAGACCCCCCCTAATTTAATGAAACTCAGGATCATCGTAGTGCAGTCCACGCATCGTGTTTACCCCCCCCCCTCCTCACGAGCTATCCCCTATAAATATACTCCAAAAACGTGAAACATTTTGGAACACGGACAAAATAGTACATCTTATCAGCTGGGCCGCTCGTCTACATATTTACCTAAAAAAAAAGCTGAAAGTAAACAAACCAAAAACGCTGTTTATGTAGGCCATTTTTTTAATAAAATTGCCTGAAAAAATAAACAAAATACGCTGTTTTTGTACTTAATTGCAGTGGTTATACTTACTAAATAGCGAAGAGGAAAGCCTATTTATTTTGCGCATCTGCTTCCTATTCAAAATCTAGCTGACTTGAATCACGTTTTATTTTCAAGCATCTAAATTCAAAGTTAGGGTTTACATCTAATGCTCGGCCACAAATATCGCATTCACTTTTAATTCGCACTAAATTATGAACATCCAAAAAGGTGTTAAATTTATCTATCAGAAACTAGGGTTAATAATTCCGCAATAGACAACGGACAAAGTTCACAATTCGATACCATTTTCACACTGCGTAAAAGATGTCTGATTGATCATTTTCAAACTGCGTAAAAGACATCTGATTGATCATTTTCAAACTGCGTAAAAGGGGAATGTTTGACACCCCAAACTGCTAAAAAACAAGTAGTTCCTTGAAATGATCTAGCTAATTACATTTAAATGTATAAAAGAAGGTAATAAAAATAGTAAAATGGGGAAAAATATATTGACAAATAAAAATGACTCAGAATGAGGATAATAAAAAGCTATTAAGTGGAAAAAATTGAAATCAAGCATTTCTGACGTCATACCCCACCCCCAACCCATATTATAATTCGCAAAATGAATAAAGACGCTGACATGATGTACTTAAAGCATTCACCTGTGTAAACATCAGAACATTATAACAATTAGGATTATATACTGGGGGTCTATGCCCCCCAGACCCCCCCCCAATTTAATGAAGCTCAGGATCTTCATAGTGTGCTCCTCCTTTGTGTTTACCCCCACACGAGCTGTCCCCTTAAATGTACTCCAAAAACGTGAAACATTTTGGATCATGGACGAAAATAGTACGTTTTATTGGCCGGGCTGCTCGTCTACATTTTTACCGGTAAATGTTGCGACGATGGCCGGATGCGACTCTAGCTTATTTTTTGGGCTACTTTTCAGTGTTTTTCTGCTATCGCACTGGCCAATCACAGATCTGGATTCAGTTTCATAAATGACCAATCAGAGAGCTGTATTTGTTTCAAGGCTTTTGGTGCTTTTTATATTGATCAAAACTAGGTTTTTCTTTTATTTTAGATGTTTTTTTCCCCCTTATTTCTTTTCTATATATCCTACCTACCCTAAGCCTGACATTATTTAGTCTTTTTAATTACTTGTTACTTAATTTTCCATTGTTTAATGCTCAATTAAACCATATTTCAGTGTTGTTAATGAAGTCTCACATCTTAATTCTGACGAAAAAATGACTTTTTCATTTTTTCTCTTGCATATTTATTTCTCTTTGTTTTTTTTTAAAGTTTTTTTTAGACCTTCATTTTGATTATTGTTCCAAAGGGATGCGTTCAGTATTAGTGTTTTTATTACTATATATGTGTAGTTCAAGAAATACAAATGCTCACTTTCGAAACACAAATACTCAATTTTGGTACGGAAAAAAGCAACTACTTTTCCATCCGAGCATCTCATATTTAAACGCCCTCCCACGCAGTTTTCCGGTCATTTGTCAAATTTAATTTTTGTGCGCAGTTTGTTGGTTATATTATCACCATTTAGGTGCTGTTTTAACCGACAACGAGAAATGTGTTGCGTTTCTCAAAGCCCATGGGGTATTCTATTCATTATGCAAGTGTCCTAATTGTTCTGCACATCTCAGAATGAACAAAAATTGGGTGTTTCGGTGCGATAAATTGTGTATTGATGCTGATGGCAAAATCCACCCATGTAAGTATTAACGATTATTTTGAGCATTGGCTCGTTGTTGGGGACGGCTTTGTCGCATGAATTTGACTGTGACAACCCTGAGTTTCAATCCTTTGGGAGGGGTATAAAAGCGAAAATTGCCATAAAATTCTTTGATTTCATCTCTAAAAAAGTAACAACGAAAAGTAGCCCAAAATAGCCTAGGATCCGGCCATCGTCTACACAATTACCATACTTACATCAGACGGGTGGGTAAAGGGTAAATATGTAGATTAGTGACTCGAACGATGGGACGTACTATTTCATCCATGTTCCCAAATGATTCACATTTTGGGAGTATATTTAAGGGGATGGCTCATGTGGGGGTAAACACAATGGAGGGACCACACTACAATGATCCTGAGTTTCATTAAAGGTAAATATGTAGATTAGCGACTCGGCTGAAAAAGTGTTTTTTTGGTAAACATTTTTGTTCACCCCTACTGGAATATTCATGCGCGTTTGAGTGAATGATTTAACCAAATCATGTCAACGCCTTTAATCGTTTTGCGAATTATAATAGGGGGAGGGGGGCTGACGTCAGACGACTCAAATGCGCATGAATATTCCAGTAGGGGTGAAGGAAAATATTTACCAAAAAAACCCACTTTTTTGGCTGAGTTGTTAATCTACATATTTACCGGGTAAAGTTTACTGGCGGTGAGCCAGAACTTGTGGAATCTCTTTTTAAAAAATCAAAGAAGAGAAATCAATACAGAAGCAAACAAATGAAAGTCATTTTTTAGTCAGAATTAAGGATTCGTTAACAACACCGAAATATGGTTTAATCGAGCATTAAACAATGGAAAATTAAGTAACAAGTAGAGCTTTCTGATTGGTCATTGATAAAACTGAATCCAGATCTGTGATTGGCCAGTGCGATAGCAGAAAAACCCTGTAAAGTAGCCCCCAAAATAAGCTAGAATCGAATCCGGCCATACACGCAACATTTACCCAGACCTACTGGTCACCAGTAACGTAACATAATTTCATGGATGACAAAAACCACAAGGGCCTCTCAAAGGTCATCCGTATTTGTCAAAACCTACCCACAAAATGCATCCATAGGATTGTGTCAGATCATGCCTCTACAATATACGGTAATTGCGTAGAGTATGGCTGGATCCGAGTCATAGCTTATTTTGGGCTATTTTTCCTAGCTACTTTTTCTGAGCTGAAATCTATGTGGACGAAGTTTATGGTGATTTCCGATTATATACTGGGGGGCTGTGCCTTCTAGACCCCGGTAAAGTTGAAGATGAGCTGCTCCGACCAATTCTGACCTTTTGCTCGGGTGATTGAAGCTGATTTTCTTTTATGTTTCGTTTTGTTTCCAAAATGTTTCATCTTTCGCTATAATGGTTAACTGAACTAGCATTAAAAGGGGGTTGGGGGGCAAAGCCCCCCAACTTAGAATATACAATACTATAATGGGTGTGTGGGTGAAGCCCCCACTGGGGGGGTGTAGGGTTACTTCTTTGCCCGGAGAGGGTGGGCGAAGATGTAGATTGCTTTATTTATTTTTTTAAATTTGTTTGTTTTTCATTTTTTTCTGTTTATATATTTTTTTTCTTTATTTGGCTTCTAATATACCCTAGATTTAGGCTAGGATGAGTATGGCGACTTATGCCTTAGAAGGCAGTTGCCAGTTGAGATGTTAAAAAAAAATATATATAATATACAATTTAAACAATCCATAGGATTGTATCAGTCATGCATCTACAATATACAATTAGAACCATCCACAGGAATGTGTTAAAAACAAAAAGCATCATCATCAAGACCTGTCAAAATCCAAATCAATCATAATATATTATAATAAAAAACTGCATCCACAGGAATGAGTCCAGATTCTCCCCAAAGTTAACCCTCCCTCCCAATATAATCATCTAATCTAAGAGACAAAGGGAGGGTATGGAAGCGCCTTAGAGTTAGGAAAACACCAAGGAGAGCTGAGGAATATAGGAGGGTAAGAAATGCAACTACTGGTATGATTAGACAGGCAAAGAAAGCATTTATCAAGAAACTATGCAATAACATTGTAGCAGGCTGAAAATCTATACTCTAACCCCAATCGATCCAACCCGCTTCCTATACTTATTCGGACGTGGGAAATCGAGAGAGAAATGAAACTGATTGTATGTACAGTCATTTACTTACAATAAAATATAGGGGGTAAATATATTTATATACATGCTAATTATATATATACAAAACAATTAATTTGATCTTATTAATACTACCAATCAAAATTTATACAAACACTCAATTAGACTATATATACAAAAAGAAGAGATGCAAAATCAAACAACCAAAAAATATCTGCCTGGGCAATAACAACCAATCGATAATACAGCAAACAAAGAAATCAACAACAAGAGGCCTAAAGCAAACAAACAGACAAAAAAAAGAAGGAAGGCCTCATGTGTTACCCAGGTGGGTATTGGTGTCTCAAGCTTTTACAAAAAAAACTGGCACCTCCGAGCTCAGTACTATATATGTAATCCTGTCGCGCTCTCAAGGCTACAAAAGACCTTCTGTCCTACTGGGATGTACAATAACTCTTTACAAAGGGAGTAATTATCTTGTATAATGTATCAGAGTGGCCTTTCGCAAATTAACAAATTTGTAAATAGCTGGAGAAGAGAAAAAAACATTTTAGACAAACATGAAATCCCTAATAAATAATATATATATATATATATATATATATATATATATATATATATATATATATATATATATATATATATATATATATTTATATATATATATATATTTATATATATATATATATATATATATATATATATATATATATATATATATATATATATATATATATATATATATATATATATATATATAGATAAGATAAAACATCTCTCCATTCATACACATTCTTACAAAGGGAGGGAGAGGGTATTGGAAAAGGGGTAAGAGAATGACCCTTCACACAAACTCACATTCGCTCCACCACAACATAAAAGTAAACCCCAAGCATTTTTGGAGCTATGTAAGGAGCAGATCATCTGTAAAAGAGAAAGTCCTGAGAGTAATGATACAGAATGGTGAAACAACCAAGCCTGATGTAGAGACAGCTAATGTGATGAACATAGCCTTCCAGAGTGTGTTTGTGCAAGAAGATGCAGGAAATATACCAGAGTTTGATATTGGTTATTGTAGACCAGTAGTTGAAGATATTGAAGTGGATACAAACACAGTACAGGACCTACTGAAGAAAATCAGTGGGAATAAAGCCAAGGGTCCTGATAGAATACACCCAAGACTTCTGAGTGAATGCCACAGCGATCTAGCACTGCCAGTGTTGCTAATCATCAGGAAATCACTTGATTTGGATCCCTCTGTCCAATCTACAAGAAAGGTGATATTCTCAACCCTCTGAATTATTAATCAGTTTTGTTGACGTGTGTACTATGCAAAATATGTGAGAAATTGATAAGGAGAGCAATAGTGAACCACCTAGAGGTCAACAAACTAATTTATGATAGACAACATGGGTTCAGAGAGAAAAGAAGCACGCTCACAAACCTGTTGGAATACATGGAGATACTGACAACAGCAGTGGACAACCAAGTTCCAGTAGATGTAAATTACCTCAACTGTAGAAAAGCCTTCAATAGTGTACCACATGCGTGATTGCTTAGAAAACTGGAGGTAAAATCTTGCATTGGATCAGGGCCTTCTTGACAGGAATAGAGCAATATATAAATAAGAGGCACAAGGTCGGATAATCTCCAGGTAACCTCAGGGATTGGTCTTGGGGCCCTGTACTATTTCTCCTTTTCATCAATGAGCTGGAATGCCCTGTGTTGCTTTTTGCAGATGATGCAAAGATTTTCAAAGAGATTAGATCGCTGTTCGATATTGAGGCAATGCAGAGAGATTTGAGGAAGTTGAAACTTGGAGTAAAAGTGGCTGCTAGAGTTTGATGCTGATAAGTGTGTCACCATGCATATTGGTCACAGAAATCCCCATAGCAGCTATAACCTCAACAGGGTACAGCTAACATACGAGTTGTAGAGTTTAAGGATAACCTCTTTACTCTTGTAGCTAACATTCCTGTTAATGTATCCTAGCACCCTATTTGCTCTATTTTTTTCCTCAATACACTGCTTTGAAAACTTCAGTGACCTATCTACTACTATGCCTAAATCCTTCTCATCCTCAACTGAATTCAGCCAATGTCCATCCATTTCATACCTAAATTCCCTATTATCCCTTCCCATGTTAAGAACTTTGTATTTCTTAAGGTTAAAAGTCATCTGCCACTTCTGAGCCCAAGCTAATAACTTACTTATGTTACTCTGCACTTTAAAGCTACCCTCAACTTCTTTGACTACAGCTGCCAATTTAGTATCATCAGCAAAAATTGACACTGCTATTTACAGCCTCCCCAAGATCATTTATATAAACTATGAATAATAAAGGGCCTAGAACGTATCCCTGAGGTACCCCACTGATAACGTCCCTCCACTGTGACCTCACCACATTCAGCACAACCTCTGTTTCCTGTCTTTCAGCCATTCAGTTATCCATTTCAAAACTACCACATATCTCATGCATTTTTAATTTGTAAACTAGTCTCCTTTGTGGAACCTTATCAAAAGCTTTGTTAAAATCTAGTAAATTACCGGCCTAAAGGTATTCGGGTCCTCTTTACATCCCTTTTTAAAAATTGGCACTACATTTGCTAATTTCCAATCATTAGGTATTTCTCCAAACTGTAGAGATCCTGTATATATCTTCTCAAGAGCTACTGCAATACTATCTACACCTTGGGACATTCCATGACATTTTGAACCTTTAAGTCTGAGATTTTGTGTAACTTTGCTATTTTCGGGAGTTTTTTTATGCTGATTCCAACGGTGCAACTTTTATTTCTCTATGCTCAATGGTTCTAGAGATACGGGGGTGTCCATTTCTGGACAGGGCTGTGGGTCCCCCACTTTGGAGGGCGATATCTCAGAAACTTTTAAGGTAAACCCCACAATATTATATATTGTTGGAACCAGCTTGAAAAGCTCTTTCAAATGTTATAAAGTACTAAACATTTGAACAACCCTACAAAAAATTAAAACAAATATTTTTCAGCAGCCTCCCCCCCTCTACAATTAATTTAAAAAATTTGTTTTCTTATTTTTAATTTTAAACATATCTACAAATTCTTTAATAAAATCAATGGGCACTCAATGTGAACATTTTCAAAAATGACTGAAAAAAATAAGTTTTTCAACTTTTCTTTAAATTCTGCTTTTTAACACGTAAAAAGTGCAGATATTAGTTAAAATTTTTTTTTTGTTGCTTAAGAGTGACATTGTAGCGGGCCAAAAAATTTAGACTAACCCCAATCGATCCAACCCGCTTCCTACACTAATCCGGACGTGAGAAATCGAAGGAGAATGAAACGGATTGTATGTACAGTCCTTTACTAACACGAAAAAAATACAATATTTACAAAAATATAGGTAAATGTGCACCCAATGAGCCTATATATATATATATCAGAAAAAATAAATAAGTCCCACTTATAATTATTATTAATTGATTTTAGGAACAATAAGAATCAAACAACCCAAATAAAATTTGGGTTACTACAGTCAATGAACAACAAAAGATGGGCTCACGTTATACAGTCCCTTTACTTACAAAATTTTTGTATTCAAAATTGCACCTCCGAGCTTGGACTAAGATAGGTAACCTTGTTAGAGTTGTGTGGCTCTAATAAGCCCTCCTTCGTCAAAGCTAAACTATTTTATACACAATCAAATAGGACAGAACACGGCCTGGAACCCTTGTCCTATACTAATGGCCTTTGGTATAACAATAATAACAGTTATAGCTTCAATTACAGGGGCAATTTACAAGTGCTTGCCCTCTTATCTTTCCAAATTATGGCGCCTGGAAAGATAAGAAAAAAAAATTATAATAACATGCTAATCAATAAAAAACAAACAAACAAAAACCAAACCCATTCCCATTCACACACACATTCTTACAGAGGGAGGGAGAGGGTACTTAGAAAAGGGGTGGGAGAATGGCCCTTTTACACACACTCACATTCGCTCCACCACACCCCTCCTTCCTTAAGCCATTCGATCAGCCACTCACTAAACCCTTTCAATCACTCTTCACGGTACCACTTGTGCTCAATCGCACCCTTCTGCACCCATTCACACTCTTCTACTGGTCCCTGGCTACGCGTAGCAATTAGTCGGGGTTGTTCGTCAGTCGTCCTGTCAGTCTCATCGTCACTATTTATCATCTCATCAACCATACTTTTAGCCCTCATTACCAGTTCTCCCATCTCACGACAGAATTCTTTCATACTCTTCCGTTCAGAACCCTCACTCTTCATACCCCCATTCATCAGCTCCTCACTCACAGCTCTCATCCAACTCAAGGTACATTCTTGCGAAACAGACAGGTCACTCACATCCCCTGTATTCTCAACAGGCATACCAGAAACCCCTTCGACTGGTTCCCACCAGAAACCTGAAAAATCAGCCACTTCATCATTCACTACATCAAACTCACCCCTACTATTACCATTCATAAAACCCGAAAAATCAGCCACACTAGGTTCATTCTGCCCAAACACACTATCATTCATACTGTTCCCAAAACCAGAAAAATCAGGCACAGGCAGCTCACTCACTCGTCTACTTATACCAGCCAAATCACTCACCTGTTTACGCAAAAACTCATTCTCCCTTTCAAGATCCCCCATACCAGAAACACTCTGCTCAGACTTACTTTCATTTGTACTTGCATTCTTCCTTTCACCCTTCTTTGTACGCTTTCTACTCCTCGAGACTAAGACTAGCTCTTTCCCAGACAGATCCATACTATCACATTCATTCTCATCATCATGCACTTTACCTCTCTCTCTACACAGTCCATACACTGGATGGCTCACCAGGTAGTCAGGAGGTTCTCTCCATCTCCTTAACTGACTCTGATGAGCCCGCACTCTCTCAGTCATGCCGTCATTCAAACTCTCCAAAACATACGTTACCCCATTTTCCCAAACTCTCACAACTCTATAAGGTCCATCAAACTTCTCACTCATCTTTGATACATTCAACCTACCCTTCACTTCTTTCACCTTCAATACTTTTGTACCTAATTCAAATGAACGGAACCTTTCATGTGCTTCACGCCATACACTCTGCTCACTTTCACTCAAACGAAACCTATCTTTCACTCGCCTTTCAAAATTCATCACAAACTGACATGGGGACATTCCAGTTGCACTATGCACAGTTGAATTATACGCCCACAACACTCTCCCCAGACACACATCCCAGTCATTCACTGTCGTACTCATCATTCTCAACATCTCACACAAGGTTCTTATAGTCCGTTCAGCCAATCCATTTGAAGACAGTACATACGGAGTTGTTCTCACATGCTCCACACCATTCTCTCTCAACATTTGCTCAAACACTTCCCCTACAAATTCAGGCCCATTATCACTCAGACATCTAGGCTTCCATACACACATAGGAAAAAACAACTGCTCAACCACACGCGCAACAGTCACACTCCTTTTATCTCTCACAGGCGCTGCATACACAAACTTACTTTTATGATCAACCATAACAACCATACCAACATTCCCAGCACTCATACGCGGCAAAGACACACAATCAATCACTACCAATTCAAACGGTTCTTTCGCATCAACTTTCAACATCGGTGGTTTCACTTGCACACCTTGCACCTTTCGCTTCTGACACCTTTCACACGTAGTTGCAAAATCATTCACAACAGTTCTCAGAAACGGATGGAACACACGCTCCTTCATACACTCCCACAGCTTAAACTTACCCATATGCCCATAATTATCATGCACAACCTTCACCAGACCAATCATACCAACTAACGACATCACAGGTACATACATATCATCACCACCCTTCACATGCCTCACAAAATATACAACATCCATACAAACAACAAAATCCTTAGCATACCTTTTAAAATCACTTAAACACTCTGGCCATTCATTCAAATCAACACGCATCATTACACACCTCTTCAACTCACTAACAAAAGGACACATCTCTTGCATCTCTAGAATATCATCATCATTTAAAATCTCATTCTCATCATCCATGACCAACTCAATCATACCGCAAAACTTGACAACGTTCTTTGCACACTCATTCAACCTCATCACCTCACATTCACCTTTCATAAGACAATCCTTATCAGCATCCAAAGACAAATCATTCAATCTCATAAAGTCTACACCAAGCAAGAAACAACAAGGCATTTGCTCACCTTTCAGAATCACAAAGTCATGCTTCACATTCACACCATTACCCAAACTCACTTTCAGACTAACCTGTTCCCATGCCACTATCAAGCCATTCCCTAATCCACTTATCCGTAACTTCACAGGTTTATGCTCGCAACATTTAAACTCATCATACTTACTCAGAATCTTCTCATTCACTAAAGACACCTGCGCTCCAGTATCAATCAAACCACAGAACAACCTTTCACCAACTTTCACTCTCGCTTCCATCATATCGGGTCCACCATGTTCGCAATACACTGAAGGAACAAGCACACCAACATCAGCACTTATATCCACACTGTCATTTACTCCCATATCATCACTCACCACACACTCATCTTCATCCAGACAATCATTCTTCTCTCTTATATATGAACACTTTTCAATCACCCAATTGTAGTGCACACCGCTCAAACATTGCAGATGTACCACATTAGGATTCAAACCCTTCATCTTCTCATCCTTGTACACAATCGGCCTCTCACCACCAAAGTGCACATAAACAATCACTCCATACAAACGACTCACTACAATCAACACTTCCTGAAATGGTGGGACCCCTTGCATACACATCGCTCTCAATTCTTTCATGAAGTTCCGCACCTTTGCCATACCAATGCTTTCAGGCTTCCTACACACTTCATTCATTACCTCCTTCCTTAAATCATCTACACTATCGGGCACTCTCACGTCTACTCCATCACTCTTTAAATCTTGCAAACCATTCCATACACTCTCAAACAAGGAATCACCACCACCCTTACTCTCTTTTCCATTCATAATCCCTTTCGGCAAATACTCAGGATCACTCACTCCACACACATTTTCATCATTCGTACCAGGATACCTTGACATCAAATCAGCCACTCCATTCCGTTCACCAGGCACATACTCAATCACATAGTCAAAGTCACTCAAATCTTCCAAAGTCCTTGCAATCCTACTATCAGCCCACTTCATACGCTGCAGATACACAAGAGGTTGATGATCTGTTTTTATCACAAACCTCACACCATACAAAAACGGACGCAACACTTTCAAACAATATCTTATCGCAGCCAACTCTCGTTCCACAGTCGAATACTTTCGTTCTGCAACATTCATAGCCTTGGATACATACCCAATTATTCGCCTGACATTCTGTCCATTCAAACGCTGCTCTTGCATCAGAAAACCTCCCATACAATACCCACTCGCATCTGTATATAATTCAAGCATTTTAGCATTTACACTATAATCTGGGTACGCCAATTCAACATCTTCAGCCGCTGCCTCTTTCAGTCTCTCATTCATCTTATCATTCCACTTGACAACCGTACTACCTTTCTTGCCCATCCACTCAGTCAGAGGCTTACTCACACCAGAACAATCACGTATAAACTTTCGCTGGAACTCAATCAAACCCAAAAATGACTTCAGTTGCTTCACAGTCACCGGTTTAGGAAACATTCGCACCTTCTCAACATACTTCGATGATTTTCGCAATCCATTCTCACTCACCATATGCCCAAGGAATTCCACTTCTTTCGCAAACCATTCACACTTCGCCACTTTCACCTTCACACCAACACTCTCCAACGTTCTCAACACATCATTCACCAATCTCATATGCTCCTCAAAAGTCTCAGTCATAATCAAAATATCATCTATAAATGCAATCACATTCTTACTCGCAAACTTACTCAACACAACATTCATTGCCTGCTGGAAGGCTCCGGGAGCATTAGCCAACCCAAAGCTGAGGTTCCGGAACTGGTAATGCCTCTTTGAGGAAGAGAAGGCAGTTACTGGCCGGCTCTCCTCAGCAATGGGCATCTGGTAATACCCCCGTACCAGATCCAGCTTCGTAAACCACTCCATCCCATGCATACTATACACACACTCAGATACCACACACATCGGAAACCTTTCTTTCACAGTCCTTTCATTCACCTTTCGATAATCCACACACAGACGCAATCTTCCATCCGGCTTACGTACAGGCACAATTGGACTATTCCATGCACTCTCACTCTCTTCAATCACTCCCAATTGCTCCAATTCCAAACACTGCTCCTCAATCTCATCAGCAACCGGACGTGGGAAATGCCTCGGCCGCTGATAGATTGGGGAGTCCTCCTTCAGGACAATCTTGAATTCCGGGAGCTTTGCAACCCCAAAATCCAGATCACCCTTACTGAGGGCTCCCTTTCGTTCAAATATCATTTGATACACATCCTCCCTTTCATACTCAGTCAAACATCCATCCAATTTCACCATGTCCTTCACCTCATTATACATCCATTCACATGTCTTTTCATTCGCAATATTCACCCTGATATCCGTGCTATCATCCATTACCTACCTCAGTGACAGTGGAGAGGTGTCCTAGTACATCTCCGACTTGGATACCCCTCACCTGTCCCTTCACCCTGGGGTCCGCCTGCACACATACAAAAGGATCATTCATTCTCATCAAGCCATCAAACACACAAGCAACACGCCTTACCTTATAATATGCATACTTTCCATCCAATATCACGGTGTTCTCACCCACATTTAAACTAACATCCTTACTCCAACTCACTCTAACCGCCACCCTTTCACCCTTCACAAGTCTTACAATCTCCATAGCAGTCACCTCAATACCAGTAAACACACTCCTCAAAACACTACCATCTTTCCCTACATATAACTTATACACCCCATTTTTACCAATCTTTCTCTCAATTTGATCACTTGCAGGATGCACAACCATACGATTCATTTTCATAAAATCATAGCCCAAAATCACACCATACTCACTACTCACCTTATCAATCACCGAGAATTCACATTCATTCATCATCATACCATGCATTCGAACAGCTGACCTTATCATTCCAATCACAGGCACTCTCCTATTACCAATACCTACCAAACTACCCTTGCACTCAGACAGGAGGGCTTTCTTGCTAACCTTGTCATACACATCTTTATACACCAAGCTCGCCTTGCATCCAGAATCTATTAAAGCCAAACACTCAATTCCATTCAATTCCACCTTCACACTCAGACACTCATACTTCCTACCAGACAGCACTTTCACACTCGACAGACTTACCAACACATTACTCACACTCATGCACCCAGAGGATACTTCAGCAGGTACCCTCTACAATTCAGTTTCCCGCTTCAGACTTTCCATTCACACCTTGCGCTCTCAGTCTAATCCAACACTTTTCACTTGAATGTCCTTCCATCGCACAATAGCTACATACATTCCTCTGGTCACGACACATCCTCGCATAATGACCAGCCTTTCCACAATTACCACAAGCATACTTCACACTTCCCCCAGCAGTTGCTCCACCATTCAACCTCGGACAATCTTTCTTCAAATGGCCTATTTCTTTACACTCAAAGCACTCTTTCACACTTTCCTGGCAATCCTTTATCATATGCCCTTTCTTACCACAACCAAAACATGCACCAGACGTCCACCTACATTCTGCCAACATATGACCTTTCCTTCCACACCGATGACATTCCACAATCTTTCTCCCACCATTTGATCTCTCGTTTGCTGGGACATACCTCGGTTTCTCTCTCATATATCCGTTCCCACGCTTGAAATTCATCTGTCTCCTTCCATTCGACCACCCTCCATTTACCCATCCATTCTGCCGGCCCAGGAAGTTCGACATCACTCCAGCTGGTGCAGCCTTCAGGGCATCCCTGTAGCTGACATACTGCTGGGGTGGATGAAAGCTCCTGGGCTTCTTACCCCCAACGTTCACACTGTACCATCCATCCTCTTCTAGATCGCTTTCATCATCAAATCGTCAATCTTCCAACAGCTCCAACACATCCTCCCACATCAACCGTTCACCTGTCAGTCTCATTCTCTCCTTTCTCTTTCCACTCAGCCATTCACTCACCTTTCGCAGGATTGTGTCCAAAAACTTCCTCATCAGTGGTTTACATTCATTTACATCATCATCACCATACCTCTTTCTTGCCATACTCTCAAGCCTATGTGCATACATGTTCACACTTTCACTTTTCCCCATTCAAGCCTTCTCAAATTCATTTACCCTTTTATACTTCACACTCTCTTTCATTCGTTTCACCTGTCCAATCATCCGCTTCTTCACCACATCGTACCTTGGTTCCCCCACACTTGTAATCACGCGGAAAAACTCCAATACTTTTCCCTCCAAACATTCCCCCAAAACATTCATCCAGTATCCCTTATTCTCCGGGTACTTGAGCTTACAATATCGCTCAAATTCCCCGAAGAATTCTTCCACACTTTTCCCACCATGTAACCTAAATCTATCTATCTTTGGCACTTCCCTTATCAAAATACCCTTTCCCACATTCACTTCACTCTCACTTGAGCTGCCTTCACTCTCACTCATATCAATCATACCATCACTCTCTCCTTCATCCGAGTACAATGAGTCCACACTCTTGCCTCTTACCTTCCTATCCTTCCCCTTTGCACCACTCTTCCTTCTTCTCTTGCATTCAACTCTCTTCCATTCTCCGTCCTTCCTATCACTCATAATCACCCTATCCTCTCTAGACTTGCACACACTCCCATTGATCCCATTAGTCTTATCCCCTTCAGTCGGAGCAGGGGTCAAGGTCGAGGGTCCTAGGGCCAGTCCTGACCCCTTCATCATGTCATACAAGTCCTTCATCCGTTGGTCGACCTGCTTCTGTCTCTCGTCCATTTCTTTCCTCATCTTGTCTGTCTTCTCATCCATACTCATCACATCACTCTTCAATCCATCAATCACGTTCCTCAACATCATACATTCCTCCTCTTTCTGCCTCAATTCCAGCCTCAGTCTCACAATCTCATCATGGAGGCCCTGTTCCACAGAAGCCATCCTCCCAGGTTAGTAACAGCGATAGACAAAGGTGAAAAACAACCAAACTACCTGTCACGCTAATTGGGTATGGACTGCAATCCAATCCCGTCACGCTCCCGGTTTCGAAGTCTCACGTCCCTATTCGGGCGCCAAATGTAGCGGGCCGAAAAATTTAGACTAACCCCAATCGATCCAACCCGCTTCCTACACTAATCCGGACGTGAGAAATCGAAGGAGAATGAAACGGATTGTATGTACAGTCCTTTACTAACACGAAAAAAAATACAATATTTACAAAAATATGGGTAAATATGCACCCAATGAGCCTATATATATATATATATATATATATATATATATATATATATATATATATATATATATATATATATATATATATATATATATATATATATATATATATATATATATATATATATATATATATATATATATATATATATATATATATATATATATATATACTAATCAATCCTATCTTGGAACCAAATCAATCAAAAAATATATATTAATACTAAGAGTGCATATACAAAAGGGGACAACCAAAACAAGAGACAACAAAAGAGGAGTTTTCTTACGTGGTACCACGGTTTATTATTTGCCGGCTTCCCCGGGGGAAAATCTTGTTGGTAGTCACTCTTGTGATAAAATTGGGTGTGCGGGGCTTATGGTGCCTGCCACCTCGGAGCTCAGATGTCTTTAAGATCTAGTCAAGTACCATTAGAAGACTTCTTATATCTTCTTTGAATATCTTCAAAGATATTTTCTTACAGTGGCTCTTGCAAAATGCAGGCAATGTTTTTGTTTGATTTGTTCTTTTCTTTTTTTTTTTCTTCTATTCTGGTACTTTAACGCTGTCTCATAAAATCTTTAACAGATTGTACTTTGCTTAAATTAATCTTTTATCAAACTACTAAATGTTAAAGATTTTATGAGACAGCGTTAAAGTACCAGAATAGAAGAAAAAGAAAAAAGAAAAGAACAAATCAAACAAAAACATTGCCTGCATTTTGCAAGAGCCACTGTAAGAAAATATCTTTGAAGATATTCAAAGAAGATATAAGAAGTCTTCTAATGGTACTTGACTAGATCTTAAAGACATCTGAGCTCCGAGGTGGCAGGCACCATAAGCCCCGCACACCCAATTTTATCACAAGAGTGACTACCAACAAGATTTTCCCCCGGGGAAGCCGGCAAATAATAAACCGTGGTACCACGTAAGAAAACTCCTCTTTTGTTGTCTCTTGTTTTGGTTGTCCCCTTTTGTATATGCACTCTTAGTATTAATATATATTTTTTGATTGATTTGGTTCCAAGATAGGATTGATTAGTATATATATATATATATATATATATATATATATATATATATATATATATATAGGCTCATTGGGTGCATATTTACCCATATTTTTGTAAATATTGTATTTTTTTTCGTGTTAGTAAAGGACTGTACATACAATCCGTTTCATTCTCCTTCGATTTCTCACGTCCGGATTAGTGTAGGAAGCGGGTTGGATCGATTGGGGTTAGTCTAAATTTTTCGGCCCGCTACAACATCAATATATTTGCATATAACTTTTTTTCAGATGCTAAAACATGGGTCGTGTGGAATGTTCAGACCCACTAAAAAAACATTAAAAAAAATATGTAAAAGACAAAAGTTTGAAAGATGTTAGAAAAATTCCAAGTGCTTTGTTAAAAAGAATAAAGGAAGATGGTAGAAATTTAAAAGAAGAAACCCTCCTGTTCACTAGATGCCAAATGATCCTCTAAAAATACCGGAAGATCAAGAAACTTTGCCCAGAAGCGAGTCCAACTCTTCTTCAAATACACCATTGCAACAGAGTATTTGTGTTGTAGAAAAAGTAGAAGAATCCTTTGAAGATTGCAGCCCTGTGAAAACTGAAAGTTTAGCAAGCGCTCTTAAGAATTTAAATGTTACTCATGCTGAAACTTGTCTGACGCGCACCTGGCCTAAACTTTTGTCGAGCACTGTAGGTACTACTTGATAAAAGACAAAAATTATTTTTCAGATTACAAGACAAATTACTACCAGAAATTGTCTTTGAATTCATTTAACAAGTAATTATGAGATGAAACTGGAAACTTTTAACATTATCTCCATTCCCTTTATTTAAAAACCCTGTGGTTTTTGACACATCTCAGTATTTAGTCAAAAAAAGTAGAGATATTGTTCGCAGAATAGGTATTTTTCCAGAAGAACTTCCAAAAGTATCTAAGGGTAAGGTAGTGAACTCTGCTACTAAACAATATGTAAAAAGTTTCTATTAATCTGAAGATGTTAGTAGGTTATGTCCAGGTAAAGCAGACTACTTAAGCGTTAAAAATTTAGCGGGTGAGAAAGTGCATGAGCAAAAGCGCTTAATACTTCTAAATCTAAAAGAAAAAAACGGATGAAAACTGAAGCCTAAAGATTTTACGCTTGGAAGTCACAATGACCAGGATGACACCGGTTAGTTTTAATATGCTCATAATTAAATAAAAAGTGGCACAATTTCCTTAAAATGGAATGAAAAGATTAAATAAGTACAAAAGAAGTGCTGATTCAGTTGGATACTGAATCAAATGTTAATTTCATTAACTATACAATTTTTAGACAAAACTGAAATTAACTTGGGTAGAGATCTTGGCTCAGATCATACCTCGATCCTTATCTCTATATCTGAACAAATAATTATATCCAAAATAAGAAAAAGACCAAATTGAAAGATAAAAGATAACAAATGGTCCGATTGAACAACTAATCTAGCTCCAATACAAACAGATGTATCCCAAAATCCAGTCGAAGAATTAAATGAAATAAATAACAGAAAATATAATAGATACCAGCAAAGTAACTTTCAAACTTAGCACTGAACCTAAAAGCACTAAATATAACAAACCATGGTGGACAGAGGAATGCAGCAAGCAGGTGGCACTGAGACAAAGTTAAATGTATCAATGAAAGAAATTTTACATAACAGAACACCATAGCCTTTAATAAACAAAAAGCTTTAGCACAAAGGACAATTAGAAGAGCAAAAAAAATATCTACAAAAATGGATTTCTAATATAAACTTTAGAACCCCAATTCAAGATATTTGGTTCTTTTTTAAAAAGTTCAGAGGCACCTACAGAGAACAAACATTTCCTCTTATTCAAAATGGTAATCCAGTATTAAATGAGAGAGAAAAAGCAAATTTTCTTTGCCCAAATTTTGCAGATCTTCTTACAAAGGCAGATCTAGTTATTTTAAATGAACAAGAAAATAAATTGATCAATGACACTATAAAAAACATCAGAAGACTATAACAAAGAATTGACTTCAGAAGAATATATGGATAGTTATATCAGCACTTCAGAAAAAGGAGGAAAAGCCCTTTTACTGGAATATAAAAAAGAAAATCTTAAGAATACTTAATGCCTGCTGGTTACCAGGCAAATTTCCATCCTCTTGGAAAGAAACATTATTGATACCCATAAAAAACCTGATCAAGATCCTGCAAATTCAGGTTCATATAGACTAATCTCTTTACTCTCTATTTTGTGAAAATGCTTTGAGAAAATGCTTTATAATAGACTTTTTTGGTATCTTGAAAAAAATAATATAATAAAACCCTTCCAATGTGGTTTTCGTAAGAAACAGCCCAATTCACCAACTAATGAAATTAAAATTTTTTATTAGGATAAACCTAAAATATTAATAGAAGATTATATCAACAGCAATTTCATCGGATTTCAAAAAATATTTACTGATGGATCTAAAGTACTCTTAAATGATAAATACTCATGTTCATCTGCAATTTTTATTCAAAATTCTGGTCAATGCTAGCTACTCTTGGAAATTTGATGGAGATCATATTGTATTTTTCACTGAACTATTTGCCATTAAAAAGGCACTTTGGCATTGTAAAAACTACCCTGCTGCATCTGCCGTTATACTCACTGACTCATAATCTAGCCTTTATATATTAGAAGAACATAAGACAAACCAAACATATTCTAATCTAGTTACTGAAATAGTATTTCTGTGGCACTCTCTTCAGAGTAATAATCATAAAATATATTTTCAGTGAATACCCTTGTGGTGGAGCGAATGTGAGTGTGTGTGAAGGGCCATTCTCCCACCCCTTTCCCAACTAATATCCTCTCCCTCCCTCTGTAAGAATGTATGTGTGAATGGGAATGTTTTTTTATTTTTATATATAATATAAATTCCGGATTTCATTTTTGTATAAAATGTTTTTCTCTCTTCTTCAGCAAATTGTTGATTATTATTTTTTTGAAAGGCCACTCTATTAAATTTCAAGATAATCCCAATTTGTAAAGAGTGGCAGGGACTGTAGGGTGGAGGCACACCAGTTAAAGTTATTGTACGTCCCATTTGAAAGGAGGGCTTTTTTTATATAGCCTCGATACGCGACTGGATCGCAATAATAATTATATTAAGCTTGGAGGCGCCAGCAAATTGTGAATACTTGAGTGGCAGCCAGCAGGACTTCCCCCCAGGGGTAAAACGTAAGGCCTTTTCTTTTTGTTGGATCCAGTGTGTTAGGCCTCTTTTATAGGATTACATACTGGTTTTGTTTGCTCATTTATCTCTTTTTGTTTCTTCTTTGTCTCTTGGTTTGGTTGTAAGTACTTTTGTAAATATTTTTTGTTTTGTTTGCTTAACTGATTCCCTCTTGGACTGTTTAGATAAAACTTTGTTTGGTTATAGGACAGTTTATCTTGATCTTGTATATATTGTAATTGTCAATTTATCAATCTCATTTTTTTTGTTCCTGTGCATAAGTAACGATGTAATACACTCTTTCCTAGTATTTTTAATCTATATATTATTATTATTTCTCTAAATTTAAATTTCCATGTTTCAGACACTAACTTATTTATATACTTAATCTTTGATAATTAATTATGTCATATCCCGATACAAAGTGTGGCATAACAATTTATAATAAAAATCAAACTCTCGTTTAATAATTAAAGACATTAAAGGAACCCCAGTGAAGGGGTAAGTATTAGGATTAATTTAATAGAATTGTGTAGGCTAAACTATCAAGATAGCAGCTTAACTTTATGATTTAAATTGTTTTTGTCTTGTATTTTTGTTCTGTTCATTGTTGCATAGTGTCACTATAATTCTTTTTCTAATTAATCCTGTATATAAAATATAGACATTGTTTAAATTGTTAAATACCCACCCCCAAAAAACCATTATCATTTTTTTTCAATTTAGGTGCGTATGTCGGAGCTGTCTGGACTGAAATTCCATATACTGGAGCCTTTTATGCTGTAACTTCTTGTACTGGGACTTCGTATCCAGGAGCTTATTGATGTCTGTCCCTCTTATTCCGAGTTTCCAATACTCCAGATGTCAGTCAGATTAAGTATAATTGTATATGTACTAGTATTCTAATCTGATATCCCAGTATAATTTACTTTTGTCTGAGGAGAAAAACTTCTTTGTGACGTTTCTCTCATAATACGTGTTAAATATGTAAATATCTGTAGTCATTAATATTTAAATAAATCTATTTTTGTAATCTGTTATTCATTACTAACCCAATTACTTACACATATAGGGATTGTAGGAAATGAAAAAGCAGATTTACTGACTAAAGCTTCACACAATTTTAATAATATAGAAATGGTTCTGTTCTTTAAAAGTGAAATTTTAAATTTATTAAAAGAAAAGATACAAAAAGAATACTCTTCTATATGGGAAAGATCTGTAACTTCTACTCAATTTGGTGAAATAAAAAACATTCGATCATTGGCCATGGTCTTTTGATGGGTATAGGACATGTAGGCTTAAATTACCATCTAAACAAAATAAAATTAAAAGATTCACCAAACTGCAGCCAATTTAATTTGCCTGAAACAGTAAAACATTATTTATTAGACGGTCAGGCTTACAATATAAAAAGACAAAAAATGATGCACAATCTAAACTCTTAAAATTCTCCTGGGAGGAGGTGGTTTCAGCCCACACATCCAAGAAAAGATTCTTCTTAAATTTCTCGCCTCTACTAGAAAATTATCAAAATTATAAAACTCATTTTAAATGACTGCTTTTGTATCCTTTACATTTGCAAATAACAGCTATATTACTAAAGTAGGTACTATGTGCCCCTTGGATTATTAATTTATCTAACCTGCTTATAACTACCTGATCAATTAATTTAGCATGTCTATAACTACCCATATAAATAGTACCATTACCTAAAGTTAGCTAAGAACACGTATTAATTTAGCTGAAAACATATTAAAGATACTAACAAGGTTCCACTTCTTTTCCGAAGCCCTATGGAAAGGAGCCCCATGGGTGAAGATTGGTGTTGGTCTTTAATTTACTAACTATAGCCATCACTTTTAATTAGCATTTCAAAGCAGGTACAGCCTAAAATTATTTTATGACCCCGCTTAAACATTATTTACACAGGTACTCATCCTCTAAAAGAAAAATCAATAAGATTTTACACTTAAGATTGGGCATTGAAAGCTCAAATCAATAATAATTGATCTTACAAATAATTACAAATATAGATTCATAACTAATTTCAATTAATAAGATTATACAGTGCAGCAAACTGTGTAGTATATAACTCTCTATTAGATAACTGTAGTATTAATACTGCTCTGTTTTAAAATCTAAATCTGGGCAAAACAAACCAAATCTACTTCTTAAAAAGTCAAGGCAGAAAAATTTGGAAGTTACTACCTTGGTGAGAAGAGATACCCCATGAGAGAGGAGTGAACCCCTCCACAAATCAAGAGGAAGAACAACAAAAACAACTTTCATTTTTTACGAAGTCTTGAGGCGAAGTCCTCAGTGTCGTACTGGTGCACCACTGCACCTGGATCTTGAGGTAAGTCTGCCAATAGTTTCATTTATGGAAAGATAAAACCAAATCATTTTTCATTTCTTTCTCAGGGTAATGAAAGTTTAGCCCAAGGAAACTTGAGCAACACTCATCATTTTCACGGCCCCGTAAGGGGCGCAGGATTTGCCATCCTGGCTGCCGTGCTGACGGGATCCAACGCACCGTCCGGCCCCAGCGTAGCATCTCTTCCTTCCTTCAGATAGCCTGTATTTCTCCCCTACTTCATCGCTATTCATACAACCTCTCCCACAACTTTCTCTGGTCAGCCTCTAATTTCCCAGGGTAGATGCTGACCTTCTCAGCCAACCATCCCAGATCGGGGCTGAGGGGGAAGGGGACAACGTTCCCTAACCCCTGAGCTCCGGTTCGGGATGTTTTTTTTTAACAACCTGCTTCATTCCCACCCATACCTTCCTCACATCCCTTTTCCTCTCGTCTAAGGTGGAGCTGCCATGCCGATGGACTGCCAGGCCACCAGGCAGGAAGGGTGGTCCCAAATGGCGATGCCTGGCTCTGCCAGGCCTGTAAGCACCTCTTGCAGTGTGGGCAACTGCGAGAGGTGATGAGCGATTGCATCCCATGAAACAAATAGTGTTACCATGCCCATAGATGAACAACCCCAAAAAACCCAACCCTCAACCCTGTAAGGGGCGCGGCGATTTGCCATCCTGGCCGCCGTGCTGACGGGATTCAGCACTCCGTCCGGCCCCAGCTTAGCCTCTCTTCCTTCCTTCAAAACACTTGTTTCCTCTCTTTTCACACAACCTCTCCCACAACTTTCTCTGGTCAGCCTCTAATTTCACAGGGTAGATGCTGGCTGACCTTCCTTTCAGCCAACCATCCCGCATCGGGGCTGAGGGGGTGAGGGACAATGTTCCCTAACCCCTGAGCTCCGGTCTGGGGTGGCTGGTTTTTAACAACCTGCTTCATCCCCACCCATACCTTCCACACATCCCTTTTCCTCTCCTCTTCACAACCTATATTTTTTTACGCCGTGTCTAAGGTGGAGCCGCCATGCTGATGGATTGCCAGGCCACCAGGCGGGAGGGGTGGTCCGAAATGGCGGCGCCTGGCTCTGCCAGGCCTGTAAGCACCTCTTGCAGTGCGGGCAACTGCAAGAGGTGATGAGCTATTGCGTCCCGTGGCAAAAATAGGGTCACCATGCCCATGGATGAATCAATAAAACCTCAAACCCCTTTAACTCCCCCTTGCTCATTGACGGAGCCGCCCTCGGGCAGCTCCAGCAAAAAAATGGAGGTCCTCCCCCCTGTGCTTGCACAGGGCACCCTCCATATTTCTCTAACCGGAGAGGAGGCTTACTCCTCTCCTTCGCCTACGGGTGCAGGGGACTCCCCCTCACCCCCTTCTCTGGAGGTGCTTTTGGGCACCTTCCTTTTCCCAGCGGCAGTCCCCTCTTTTCTTTCCAAGGGGACTGCCAAGAAAGCCAGCAGGCAGGCCTTAGCCAGCCGCTCCCCATCAAAGCGACTCGGTAGGGCAAACCCCCTTAGGGGGGAGAGGGAAGCCAGGCCCCTTCGGTCGCTTCCCTCAAAAGACCTGCTGGCAAGAATTTTAAACCTTGCTGGGGTCAAGGCCTGTGCCTCCCCACACAAGACTGGCGACACTGCCAAGGGGACCTGCGATGTCATGGGAGGGGATGGCCAACTGGAGGCCCCTCCTGTGATAGACATGGTCCTTGAGGAGACCCAGCCTCAGACGGTAGGGCCTTCCATGGGGGGGAATTCGGGCTCGGCGCCAAGCACCGAACCCGAATCCGCCCCTATGCAAGGTCCTCCTCAAATGGCTGAGGGCTCTGAGACAGTAAAAGGAGGAGAGGGATCTCCTCCGACAGGTGCCCCTACGACAACCAGGACCTTCTCCATTTCGGAGAGGGACCTGGCTGAGGCCGGTCCATCTGGCCTAGGGGCTTCTGCCGGCGGAGGTGAGAAGCGGGTTCATTCCCCGCCCTCCTCTCCAAAAAAGAAAAAGACGAAAAAGACTCGGGGCTCCTCTCCATCCGCGGGGGCTGCGGGGACGGATGGGTCTGCTACCACTTTGGTAGGCGACCAAGCCAAGATCGGCACATCCGGCCCCTCTACCCCCTCGTGTGCGGAGCCCCTGACCAAGACTAACACCAAGAGTGCACAGGGCGGAGCCTCGATGACATCGGGGCCCCTCATTCAGAGGTTACCTGGCGTTTTCGAGCCCGCTGGCTTCAAACGCTTCCTCGTTATTCGCTCCACTGATGGCACCATGTTGTCCAAGGGCAACATGATCCATCAGAGGAGAGGATTAGCTAGTGCAATTGGTAGAGAGCCGAAGGTGACCCGTTTCTCGGACGGGAGCCTTCTCGCGAATGCGGCGAATCGCGCCGGGGCGGCCAAGATAAGTGCTCTTCGGACACTTCATGGCACCCCGGTGAGTGTGACGCCGCACTCTACCATGAACTTTGTGAAAGGAGTAGTTTATGCGAGGGAACTCGTTAACTACTCATTGAGGACATCACCCTAGAGCTGGCCGACCATGGGGCGGTCAAGGTCGAACGTGTGATGAGAAAACAGGGAGGGGCTTCGAGACCCACCCCTACACTCTTCGTCACGTTCGACTGTGACAAGCTCCCTGAGTCGGTGCGTGCCGGTTGGTACCGCTACCGCGTGAAGGCATTCGTGCCACTGCCGCGGCGGTGCTATTACTGTCACCGCTTCGGCCATACGAATCGCTCATGTAGACGTGCAAAGTCGGGGTCACCCGAAGTCTGTGTAAATTGCTCCAAGGTCGCACACGATAAGTCCAAATCGTGTGTGGCCAAGTGTGTCAATTGTGGAGAGCCGCACCCTGCTTCTTCGAAGCAATGTGGTGCATATCTCCTTGAGAAAGAAATCCTGGCCATTCAGGCCCAGGATAGACTCTCATTCCGCGAGGCTAAGGACTTGGTCCTGGCTTGCCCGGCTCTGCCTGGTACGTCATATGCCTCAATAGTTAGAAAGGCACCCTCTGCTCCTGGCCCATCCAGGCCAACGAGCACGGTTATTTCCGCGTCCATTCGGAGCCCTTCTGTGGGCTCTACTCAACCCGGGCGCTCCCCTTATAAAGCTGGCGGCAAAAAGGGTTCATACCCAGCCCCGGCTAAAACCAGGGCTTCCCCCTCTTTCCCCAGCGTGACCGTTTCCCGCAAGGCGAAACGGCCACGCGCCTCCACCGAGTCGTTAGACTCACAGGAGGCAACACCCTTGAAGATGGTCGCTAGGCCATCTTCGGGGGTTCTAAAAAGCTGTCCCCTGAAAGGAGTACAGCAACAAAGGAGCTCCGGCTCCTTCGCCCACGCCCCGAGGTGGAGCGAGTGGCTCGGAGACGGTGGTTCCTCGAAAAGAGGGCCCCCGCTTCCGAAGCCGCAACGGCCGCCTAAGGTTTCGAGGCGGAGGGAGGAAAAGACTCGCATGGCGAGCCCAACCTCCCCCAATAAGTCCTCGAAGGCTTCAGCGCTTTGTCCGGCCAACAGCACCCGGGGTTCTGCCCCCGGGAAGTGTATGGCCATTCCCGTGAGGGCCTTCAGTTCGAGGAGGGCCCCCGCGTCTCCTCCGAGCTAGGCCTGGACGACATATTCCTTCAATGGAATTGCCGTGGACTCCTGGCCAACTGGGAGGAGCCTCGGAGGCTCGTCTCGTCCCGTTCCCCGTTAGCTATCTTTTTGCAGACCATGCTAGCCGCGTGCCCCCTGCCCGCCCTCCCGGGGTATAAGGGTCTTGCGACCCCACCACCGCGGGATGGCCGGGCTGGGGGATGCGCGGTTTACACCCGGCATGATGTCTCCATTCTTCCTTTCTCTTTAGATACCTCCTTTCAGCCAGTGGCTGTGCAGCTGCACCTGGATAGGAGGTATACTATCATTTCTGCGTACATTCCACCGTCAGCTGACTTCGCCGTGGGGGACTTCCGCCGCGTCGTGGCACGGTTGCCGAGGCCCTATCTCTTGCTTGGAGATCTGAACGGCAGGCATCCTCTCTGGGCAGATTACTCCATAAATCCCAGGGGACAAGTCCTTGCCAATCTGATAGAGAGCTTGAGATGGGTGTCCTAAACGTGGATGAGTTTACGCATCACTGTCCGAGAACCGTTCATTTTCTTGCCTTGATCTATCCTTGTGCTCTTCGGATGCACAGTTTGATTTTGATTAGGGGGGGGGGGGGTCGATGACCTCCATGGTAGTGATCACTTTCCCATTCAAATATCATTTTCAGGGCAACTGCCGCCTGAGAGACCACCTCGGTGGTGCTTGGCGCGGGCGCGGTGGCCTGCATTTCAGGAAATGACTGAATTCTCTATCTCAGTCGAGGAGTTTAGGTCGGTAGATGAGGCCGTTAAGTTCTTCTCCGGCAACCTCATCGCCGTGGGCCTGACTACTATTCCTAGGACGTCTGGCCGTTTTGCACACCGACCACTCCCATGGTGGTCGGCCGAGTGTGAGACGGCCCTCAAACAGAAGCGTTATGCCTACATGCGCTATAAGCGCCGCCCGAACGATTTCACTGTCGCTGAATTTCGTCGGGCTAGGGCTAGGTTCCGGTATGTTTCGAAGCACGCCCGCCGCTCTTCTTGGCGGGCATACGTGTCTTCACCTAACGGGAAGACCCCTTTAGCTGAGGTGTGGAAGCGAGTCAAAAGGATTCGGGGCAAGTTCTCGCAGGACCCCCCTCCTGTTCTCCAGGAGAATGGGACCGCAATCTCGGACCCCGCGTCCGTGGCGGAATCCTTAGCGACCGCTTTTTCCGCATTCTCTAGCCGTGATGCTGCTCCGCCAGCATTCAATGCACGTCGTGATGTTGCGGAAGGCCACCGGCTGGACTTTACCTCCAGAGGCGGAGAACCCTTCAACGACAAGTTTACTGTGAGTGAGTTGCGTTCCGCTCTCGCTTCGTGCGCGGACACCGCCCATGGTCCGGACGATGTCCCGTACGCCATGCTTCGACACCTGGGTGAGCGAGGCATGGCCTTTCTGTTAGATTTGTTCAACAGGATCTGGGTGGAGGGTCTTCTCCCAGACTCCTGGCGAATCGCTACTGTGCTCTCCTTTCGCAAGCCGGGGAGAGATCACTCTACTCCGACCGGTTTCCGTCCAATCTCTCTAACCTCTTGCGTGTGCAAGTTGATGAAGAAATTGGTAAATGTTAGATTAGCCTATTTCCTGGACAGCGGAGGCCATCTGTCTTCTGCACAGTGCAGCTTCCGTAAGTTCCACTCCACGTCGGATGCTCTGCTCCGACTGGAAAATGCCGTCTGCGAGGCTTTCCTTCGTAGACAGCACTACGCCACGGTGTTTTTTGATCTGGAGAAGGCCTATGATACCGCATGGCGATACGGTATCATGGAGACTCTCCACACGATGGGGGCGAGGGGACGCCTCCCAATGTTTATATCTGAATTTTTGCGAGATCGTCGATTCCGCGTACGGGTGGGGGGAGCCCTCTCTGCCCCAAAGGAGCAGGAAGAGGGTGTCCCGCAGGGAAGTGTCCTCAGTGTCACACTCTTTGCCCTGAGCATCAACGGCATCACCTCGGTTCTGCCAGAAGATGTTCTCGCTACGCTCTACGTGGACGACCTTTCGATCTCTTTTGGCGCGGCCCAGATGCCAACTCTGGAGCGTCGACTCCAACAGGCATTGAACCGCGTCTCTCGCTATGCCGAAGCGCACAGGTTTCGGTTTTCTTTGGCCAAGACTAATGTGGTGCACTTCTGCCGCCATCCACGGCTTCACCCCGACCCAGATTTGTTTCTTAATGGGGTGCGCCTGGATGTGGTTGAGTCGCACCGTTTCCTTAGTCTTGTATTCGACCGACGCCTCACCTGGGAGGCTCATATTCGCAGCCTTAGGGTCTCTTGTACCCGCGCCATGGACATTCTCCGTGGGGTGACGTTCAGCGCTTGGGGCGGTGATAGGGCTACCGCCTTACTTTTTTATCGATCCTTTGTTCGCTCGAAGCTCGACTACGGATGCGAGTTTTATGCATCCGCAGCCGAGCGTTTATTGCGGAAGGTGGATTCAATCCACCACACCGGCCTTCGCCTTGCGACCGGTGCCTTCCGCACTTCCCCCATTGAGAGCCTGTTGGTTGATGCTGGGGAGATGCCACTCGCTCTGCGCCGCGTGCAGTGCATCACTCGCCTGTACGCGCGAGCCCGGCGCCTCCCTCAGTCGCCAACAGCTCTCACTGCATCCGCAGCTGATCTCGATGGTGCATATGCCGCCAAGAGACGCCAGTCATACCCTAAGCCCCTTGGGTTTAGGGCCAGGAAACTCCTTCGAGAGGTAGATATAGCTCTCGGGCCGGTGGCGCCCCTGGTTCTGCCCAGGACGCCACCCTGGAGTGTACCACATTTGGCTATTTGTCGCCACGCCTCTGCTCCCAAAGCTTGTACTGCGCCGGGAGTATTGCGTTCGACCTTTTTGGAGCACACATCGTGTCACGCTGGTACCGTGCCAGTGTATACGGATGGCTCCAAGTCCGAAGAGGGGGTCGGCTTCCACGCCGTATCCCCTCTGTTTGAAGTCAGCGGGGCTCTACCAGGCGCTGCGTCTGTCTTCACGGCCGAGCTGGTGGCAATACACCACTCGGTACGGGAGATTACGCGACGTGCCTGGTTCGGAGACCGGATTGTGATCTATAGCGACTCACAAAGCGCCCTGAGTGCTCTCGGGGCATTGGAATCTCCGCATCCCCTGGTTCGCGATATCCGTGACGCCACGGTTTTGGCGAGCCGGGCAGATGTCGAGATTATCTTCTGCTGGGTTCCTGGACATGTAGGAATTGCGGGGAATGAGGGCGCCAAAGAGTCCGCGAGGACTCTGCGACCGGACCAGCGTTTCGCTCTTCCTCACACCGACTACATGGCAGGAATACGGGCAGCTCTTCGGACTGCTTGGCAAAGAAGATGGGAGACGGTCGAAGGGAACTTAAAGTTGCGTGCCATTGCGCCGCGACTGTTCCCATGGACCTATCCCCCAATGCCGCGGCGGCTTCAGGTTGCTTTCTGTCGTCTCCGAATCGGACACACTCGTGTGACGCATCGCTATCTGATGGAGCGCTCGCCTGCGCCCTATTGCAACGACTGCGTCGTCCCCCAGACTGTTCGGCACATTCTTGTTGAATTTCCCAGTCTGGGTGATCTTCGCGCACGACACCTGTCCCGGTACCGGGATGGGTGGGGTCGCTACCGCCTGTCCCTTGTGCTCGGGACGAGTTCGTGTACTTTGACTGGTGGACTTATTGACTTTTGGGGGGAGGCCGGCCTTCTCCCTTTTATTTAACCCGATTTAATTGTTGTTGTTGTTTTTGTAACTTTTTTTGTTATTGCTTTGTTATTGTTATTGTTATTTCTTTTTATTGTTTTCTGTTTAATTTTTTAAAGTAGCCTAAAACTAGGCTGTTTGTTTACGGCAACTTATGCCTTAGTCGGCAGTCGCCAGATAGCCCCTTAATTAAAAAAAAAAAAAAATGGCCTTCGCCTTGCGACCGGTGCCTTCCGCACTCCCCCCATTGAGAGCCTGTTGGTTGATGCTGAGGAGAATGCCACTCGCTCTGCGCCGCTTGCAGTGCATCACTCGCCTGTGCGCGCGAGCCCAGCGCCTCCCTCAGTCGCCAACAGCTCTCACTGCATCCGCAGCTGATCTCGATGGTGCCTATGCCGCCGAGAGACGCCAGTCATACCCTAAGCCCTTTGGGTTTAGGGCCAGGAAACTCCGAGAGCTAGATTTTCCTCTCGGGCCGGTGGCTCTCCTGGTTCTGCCCAGGACGCCACCCTGGAGGGTACCACATTTGGCTATTTGTCCGCCACGCCTCTGCTCCCAAAGCTTGTACGGCGCCGGGAGTATTGCGTTCGACCTTTCTGGAGCACACCTCGTGTCACGCTGGAACCGTGCTAGTGTATATGGATGGCTCCAAGTCCCAAGAGGGGGTCGGCTTCCACGCTGTATTGCCTCTGTTTGAAGTCAGCGGGGCTCTACCAGGCGCTGCGTCTGTTGTCTTCACGGCCGAACTGGTGGCAATACACCACTCGGTTCGGGAGATTACGCGACGTGCCCGGTTCGGAGACCGGATTGTGATCTATAGCAACTCACAAAGCGCCCTGAGTGCTCTCAGGGCATTGGAATCTCTGCATCCCCTGGTTCGCGGTATCCGTGACGTCACGGTTATGGCGAGCCGGGCAGATGTCGAGATTATCTTCTGCTGGGTTCCTGGACATGTAGGAATTGCGGGGAATGAGGGCGCCAAAGAGTCCGCGAGGACTCTGCGACCGGACCAGCGTTTAGCTCTTCCTCACACCGGACTACATGGCAGGAATACGGGTGGCTCTTCGGACTGCTTGGCAAAGGTGGGAGACGGTCAAATGGAACTTAAAGTTGCGTGCCATTGCGCCGCGATTGTTCCCGTGGACCTATCCCCCAATGCCCCAACAGCTTTAGGTCGCTTTCTGTCGTCTCTGAATCGGACACACTCGTGTGACGCATCGCTATTTGATGGAGCGCTCGCCTGCGCCCTATTGCGAAGACTGCGCCGTCCCCCAGACTGTTCGGCTCATTCTTGTCGAATGTCCCAGTCTGGGTGATATTCGCGCATGTTACCTATCCCTGTACCGGGGTGGGTGGGGTGTCTACTGCCTCTCCTTTGTACTTGGGACGAGTGCGTGCACATTGACTGGTGGGCTGGTAGACTTTTTGCGGGAAGCCGGCCTTCTCCCCTTTATTTTACTAGGTTTTACTTTTTTGTTATCGTTATTTTCTTTGTAGGTCGCACGCTCCTGCGCCGGGGTCAGGGGGACCTCCCTCTGATGCCAGAGATTGCTTCATAATTGTTACAATCTTCCCTTTACATCATTGTTGTGTTTTCATATTCTTATTTTTAAGTAGCTTAAAATTCATAATAAGCACCTGCCCTTTCACTCTGGGGTCTGCCTGCACACATACAAAAGGATCATTCATTCTCATCAAGCCATCAAACACTCAAGCAACATGCCTTACCTTATAATGTGCACCCTTTCCATCCAATAACACTCTTCTCACCCACATTCAAACTCACATCCTTACTCCACCCACTCTAACAGACACCCTTTCACTCTTCATAAGCCTTACACTCTCCATAAGCCTTACACTCTCCATAGCAGTCGCCTTAATACCGGTAAACACACTCCTCAAAACACTACCATCTTCCCCTACATACAACTTATACACCCCATTTTTACCAATCTTTCTCTCAATTTGATCGCTTCCAGGATGCACAACCATATGGTTCACTTTCATAAAATCATACCCCTAAATCACACCATGCTCACTACTCACCTTATCAATCACAGAGAATTCACACTCATTATTAACATACCATGCATTCGAACAGCTGATCTTATCATTCCAATCACAGGTACTCTCATACTACCAATCCTTACAAAACTATCTTTACAATCAGACAAGAGGGCTTTATTACTCACCTTGTCATACACGTCCTTATATACCAAGCTCATCTTGCATCCAGAATCTATCAAAGCCAAACACTCAATCCCATTCAATTCAATCTTCATATTCAGACACTCGTACTTCCTACCAGACAGCCCTTTCATACTAGACAGACTTACCAACACATTACTCACACTCATACACCCAGAGGATTCTTCACTAGGTACCTACCCTCTTGCAATTTAGTTTCCCGACTCAGACTTTCCATTCACACTTTGCACTCTCAGTTTAATCCAACACCTTTCACTCAAATGCCCTTCCACCGCACAATAGCTACATACATTCTGCTGGTCATGACATATCCTCGCATAGTGACTGGCCTTTCCCACATGCGTATCTTCCACTCTCCCCAGCATTTGCTCCATCATTCAACTTCGGGCAATCTTTCTTCAAATGGCCTCTTTCCTTACATTCAAAACACTTTCATACTTTCCTGGCAATCCTTTATCATATGCCCCTTCTTACCACATGCAAAACACGCACCAGACATCCATCTGCATTCTGTCAATACATGTCCCTTCCTTCCACACCTACGGCATTCCACAATTCTTTTCACCCCATTCAGCCTCTCATCCACTGGGACATACCTCAGTTGCTCCCTCATATACCCATTCACATGCTTACAACTCATCTGTCCCTTCCACTTGCCCATACAGTCTGCCGGCCCAGGAAGATCAACTTCACCCTAGCTGGCGCAGCCGTCAGGGCATCCTGATAGCTGACAAACTGCTAGGGTGGAGGAAAGCTCCTGGGCTTCCTACCTCCAACATTCACACTATACCATCCATCCTCATCCAAATCACTCTCTTCATCAAATCACCCATCTTCCAGGAGCTCCAACACATCCTCCCACACCAACTGTTCACCTGCCAGTCTCATCCTCTACTTTCTCTTTGCATTCAGCCATTCACTTATCTTTCGTGGGACCGTATCAAGGAACTTTCTCATCAATTGCTTACATTCATTCACAACATCATCACCATACCTCTTTCTTGCCATACTCTCAAGCCTATGTACATACATGTTCACACTTTCACTCTTCCCCATGTGAGCCTTCTCAAATTCATTCACCCTTTTATACTTCACAATCTTTCATTTGTTTCACCTGCCCAATCAGTCTTTCCTTCATTATCAGTTGGAAGAATTCTAATACTTTTCCATCCAAACACCCCTAAAACATTCATCCAGTGCCCTTTATTCTCCGGGTATTTTAGCTTGCAATAGCGTTCAAACTCCCTGAAGAACTCTCCCACATTCTTACTACCATGCAATTTAAACCTATCAACTTTCGGCACTTGCCTAATCAAAATTCCTTTCCCCACATTCACTTCACTTTCACTCATGCCAATCATAGCATCACTCTCTCCTTCATCTGCGAACAACGAGTCCACACTCTTCCCTCTCACCTTCCGATCCTTCCCCTTTGACCCCGTCTTCCTTCCTCTCTTGCATTCCATTCTCTTCCATTCTCTATCCTTCCTATCACTCACAATCATCCTATCCTCTCTAGACTCGCACACACTCCCATTAGTGTTATCCCCTTCAGTCAGAGCAGGGGTCAGGGTTGAGGGTCCTGGGGCTGCTCCTGACCCCTTCATCATGTCATTTAGGTCCTGCATCCTTTGGTCGACCTGCCTTTGTCTTTTGTCCATTTCTTTCGTCATCCTCTCCGTCTTTTCATTCATACTCATCATATCACTCCTCAATCCCTTAACATTTCGCACATTCCTCCTCTTTCTGTCTCAGGTCCAGCCTCCATCTCACAACCTCATCATGGAGGCCCTGTTCCACAGAAGCCATCCTCCCAGGTTAATAATAAAGGACAGAAGAAGGAAAAAAATGATCACTGTGTCCAATCTGATGATGGACTGCATTCCAATCCTAACAATGCTCCCGGTTTTGAGATCTCACGTCCCTTTTTGGGCAACAAATGTAGTGGGCCACGAATCTACACAAAACTCCCAATCGATCCAACCCGCATGTTACACTAAATTGGCCGTGAAAACCAGAGGGAGAATGAAACGATTGGATATACAGTCCTGTATTCACAAAAAAATTACAATAATATTTACAAGAGATAGGGGTAAATAAATTTGATCTTGTTACTTATAAAAAACTAATCCTACTTATGAATACTAGCAAAAGGTTATTAAAAAAAAACTTGATCCTATTACCGAACAAAATATTATATACAATAGACGAGATGAATGAAAAACAAAATAATACAAAATTGTATCAAGGAGGCCTAACAACCACACTTGTACTCAACAACAAAGAAAATGCCTCATGTGCTACCCCCGGGGGAAAGTCCTGCCGGCTGCCACTCGAGTGGGCACAATTATTGTGTACGTCTTCTAAAAAAAAAAGGTGGTGCCTCCGAGCTTGGAATTGTATACAGCGATCCGGTCAATAAAAAAATCCCTTTGACAAAATATGAAATCCAAAATTTCTATTATATATATATATATGTATATAAAGAAAAAAATCTCCCATTCACACACACATTCTTACAGAGGGAGGGAGAGGGTATTGGAAAAGGGGTGGGAGAATGCCCCTTCAAACACTCACATTCGCTCAACCACAGTGTGTGGCCAAGTGTCAATTGCAGAGAGCCGCACCCTGCTTCTTAGAAGTAATGTGGTGCATATCTCCTTGAGAAGGAAATCTTGGCCATTCAGGCTCAGGATCATCTCTCATTTTGTGAGGCTAAGGACTTAGTCTTTGCACGCCCAGTGCTGCATGGGGCGTCTTATGCCTCAATGTTGAGAAAGACACCCTCTGCTCCTGGCCACTCCAGGCCTACGAGCACATTCATTTTCATGCCCATTCGGAACCTCTCTGCGGGTTCTAATCAACCTCAGCCACCACATTGTGGCACAGTTGCTGAGACCCTTTCTCTTGCTCAGAGATCTGTGCAGTTTACTCGATTAATCCCACGGGTCAAGTCTTTGCCAACCTGATCGATAAGCTTGAGATGGGTCTCCTAAATGTGGATAAGTTTACGCATCACTGCCCAAGAAACACTTCATTTTCCTGCCTCAATCTATCTTTGTGCTCTCTGGATGTACAGTCTGATTTTTGGTTGGGGGGTGGTCGATGACCTTGATGGTAGTGATCACTTTGCCATTCAAATATCATTATCTGGGACGCTGCTCATTGTTGTGGGCCTAACTACTATTCCTAGAATGTCTGCCATTTTGCACGCTGACCATTCTCGTGGTGTTCAGCCGTGTGTGAGACGTTCCTCAAACAGAAGCATTATGCCTACATGCGCTATAAGGGCTGCCCAAACGATTTCACTGTCAGTGAATTTTGTTTAGTTAGGGCTAGGTTCCGATATATTTCGAAGCAGGTGTCTTCACTTAACAGGAAGACCCTCTAGCAGATATGTGGAAGCGAGTCAAAAGGATTTGGGGCAAGTTCTCGCAGGATCCCCTTCCCATTCTCCAGGAGAATGAGACCGCAATCTCAGACCCTGCATCTGTGGCAGAATCCTTCATGACTGATTTCTACCACATTCTAGCTGGGATGCTGCTCCAGAATTCACTGCATGTTGCAGTGTCGGGGAAAGCTGCTGCCGACTTTACCTCCAGAGGCGGGAACCATTCAATGACACGTTTACTCCGAGTGAGTTATATTCCGCTTTTGCTTCATGTACGAACATCTCCCCTGGTCTGGATGATGTCCTATACACCATGCTTCGATACCTGGGTGAGCAAGTCATGGCATTTATGTTAGATTTGTTCACCAGGATCTGGGTAGAGGGTATCCTCCCATATTCTTGGCAAATCGCTACTGTGCTCACCTTTTGCAAACCGGGGAGAGATCACTCTACCCTGGCCAGTTTCCACCCAATCTCTCTAACCTCCTGTGTTACGCAAGTTCCACTCCACTTGGGACTGGAAAATGCCATCTGTGAGGCGTTCCTTATAGACAGTACTATGCCACAGTGTTTGTCTATCTGTAGAAGGCCTATGATACCACATGGTAATACGGTATAATGGAGACTCCACACAATGGGGGTGAGGGGATGCCTCGCAATCTTTATATCTGAATTTTTGTGAGATTGTTGAGTCTGTGTATGGGTGGGAGGGAGTCCTCTCTGGTCCAATGGAGCAGGAAGATGGTGTCCTCAGTGTCACACTTTGCACTGAGCATCAACGGCATCACCTCATTGTTGCTGGAAGATGTTCTCGCTACTCTCTATGTGGACGACCTTTCAATCTCTTTTGGTGCAGCCCAGATTTCAATTAGAGCATCGACTTCAACAGTTATTGAACCCCGCCTCTTGGTATGCTGAAGCACTTCTGCCACCATCCACAGCTCCACCCTGCCCCAAACTTGTTTCTAAATGGGGTTCACCTGGAAATGATAGACCCACCTGGGAGGCTCATATTCGCAACCTTAGGGTCTCTTGTACCCGCACCATGGATATTCTTCGTTCTGTGAGGTTCAGCGCTTGGGCTGCTGATAGGGCCACTGCCTTACTTTTTTATCTATCCTTTGTTCATTCGAAGCTTGACTATGGATGCAAGTTTTATGCATCTGCAGCTGAGCTTGTATTGCGGAAGGTGGACTCGATCCACCACACCGGCCTTTGCCTGGCGACTGGTGCCTTCCGCCCTTCCCCCATTGAGAGCCTACTTGTCGATGCTGGGTAGATGATACTCTCTCTGCGCTGTACACTCCTTTCTCAGTCACCAACAGCTCCTGGTCTTGCCCAGGACACCACCCTGGAGGTTACCACCTTTGACTATTTGTTACCATGCCTCTGCTCCCAAAGCTTCTACAGCGCTGACCTTTTTGAAGCACACTTCGTGTCATGTTGGAACCGTACCAGTGTAAACGGATGGCTCCAAGTCCAAAGAGGGAGTTGGCTTCCATGCCGGATCCCCTCTGTTTGAAGTCAGCGTGGCTCTGCCAGGCAGATATCGAGATTATCTTCTGTTGGGTTCCTGGACATGTAGGAATTGCTAGGAATGAGGGCACCAAAGAGTTTGCGAGGACTGGGCAACCAGACTAGCATTTCGCTCTTCCTCACACCAATTACATGGCAAGAATATAGGCAACTCTCCGGGCTGCTTGGCAAAGAAGATGAGAGACGGTCGACGGGAACTTAAATTTGTGTGCCATTGCACCGTGACTGTTCCCATAGACCTACCCTCCAATGCTGCAATGGCTTCAGGTTGCTTTCTGTCATCTCCAAATTATACACCTGTGGGATGCACCACCATTTGATGGAGCACTTGCCTGTGCCCTACTGTGAAGACTGCGTTGTCCCCCCCCCCTCCCTCAGACTGTTTGGCACATTCTTGCTGAATGTCCCACTCTGTGCGATCTTTGCGCACATTACCTGTCCCGGTACTAGGACATGCATGGTTGCTACCCCTTGTCCTTTTTACTTGGGATTGGTTCATGCACACTGACTTGTGGACTTTGACTTTTTGGAGGAGGTCGGCCTCTTCCCCTTTATTTGATTGTTGTTTTTTTTTTGTAGTGCACCAGGAGGGAGGCGGGCCTATCCCCGACATCGGAGTGCATCTCCTTCTTGCTGTTATTATTTTAGCTCTTCTTTTTAGTGTTATTTACATATTATTTGTTTCTAGGTTACTTGTTTCTTAATATAGCCTAACCTTGTAGGCTGTCATGTACAGTGTCATAGGCAGTCACTAAATGCCCCTCCCTTCCCCAATAGCTGTTTTGAATCTGATGAGCTTTATGAAACCCCATTTTCCTTATTGAAAGAACATTGTGTAAGGTTAGCCACTTGATGGCATTCCAATTTAGGTTGATTTTGTAATTATTATGATCATCTTAGTCTTCATCAACCTCTATTTTTTTTTCAGCGTTTATATTGCTTTTATATTGCCTTTCCAACTCTCATTTTTGAGGGATTGTTTTAAATTAAAAATCTTGAGCTCAAAATGACTGCAACCAATATATTTGATGAGGCCATAAAAGGCAATACCAGTTGGCAAATGGAAGTGTTAATGGAAAAGCTTAGAAGTAAGGCTGGCAATTTGAGATCTCTGACAGATTATGCTAAAATGATAAAGCAATCCATTTTGGTAAGTATACTTTCTTTTACTTTGGTTAAATGACAGTAGAATGTGTTGGATTGCATGCTTTTTTAGTTTTATGTCTATAATTACTGATCCAGAAACAAGGTCAGGAGGATCAATGTGAGCTGAAGGGGAATGTGGTCAACTTTCTATATATACGGTTGGCAGTTTTTCAAATTGTTTATTTGTTTGATTCTGTGTTAATTTTATTTGAAGTCAACTTTATCAAATTATATCTCACTATGATAAATTAATTATAATATATTTTATTTTAATTCAAGAAATCTTTCTGTATGGACTTTTGACAAATTGTCGTTAAATTTTACTTTATCCTTAGTAATCATCATACAAAGTTACTATATTCCCTATTGAACTTTAGGGCCCAACTGAGAAAAAATGCCCCTCTAAATTAATTATGACAATAGTATTTATTATTGAAGTTGGGCTAAAGTTGGATTAAATAAAATAATAAGTGAAGAAAATATATATTACAATGGGCATAATAATATTCCTCGCAAATTATGAAGAATCACCATCCACTTTGATTTGAACCCATGATCTCACATGTGTGAAATTTGGGTATTGACCACTCGGGCATCCTGGACTAAAAGGAAATGCAATTTGAACTCTGTTAAAAGCTCCAAGGGAAGACGCACCAATAAATTAATGGCCAGACATCTTTTACATATCTCCACATCCACACATGGGTATTGGGTAACATTGAAGTCAAAAGTATCTTGTGTCACACATGCCCTTGTATCAGTTCAATATGACCTAAAAGTGTGCCTCATGAATGAGAAAAATCAGTCTCCAAGATTCAAACCCATGATCACACATGTACCAAGCGTGGGCATTAACTACTCAGGCATGATGGACTAAAAGGAAACACAACTTGAACTCTGTTATGAGATCCAGGGAAAGACATTCTAACAAATTAATGGCCAGAGCTCTTTTACATATCTATATAGATATATTTGTTTGGGCTGCTCCTATTACAGCTTTAGTTTAAGTTGTAGGAGGAATGGAAGTTAGTAGTGAGAAATTCATTTCTTTAATATATTTTCAGTATTAATTTTACCCATCTTGTGGTACTAGAAATACAAATTCATAGATAGACTAAGCATTTACAGTTTTAAAAATTAAAAATGTTCCCATTATGGAATTGATGGAGGATTTTTTCCATTAATATAGGGAGTAATGCAGAACTTGGTTATTGCATTATAATTCATGTTGAAAAATTTAAATAGTACAATTGGGTATTTATATTTTGGAGGAAACACTATATGCACATAAAGAAAGCACCAACCATTTCCAATCAGTTGTGAATGGAAGACTGTTGTGAAAGCCTGAGAAATGTAAGAAGAGTGGATTAGGAGGTTGATTAATATTTTATAATAGAAGTAGGGGATGTAAAGAGGAATCTTAATTTAGAGAAGGTGCTAAATTCAATTATATTCCATTTAAGACATTGGTCCATAAATAGAACTTTTTATTCTATGTTAAAAGATTAATATTAAAGTCCAATCCTGGGAACTACTGTATTGAACAACTTTATTTGGTATTGAGAGATAAGACTCGTTGGATTTTTTTATCCTTATCCCCAAAGCTCTCTTCTTTTCCCTTTATCCTTATCCCCAAAGCTCTCTTCTTTCCCCATCAGACATTGGAATGATTATGATCAAGTATGTTTATTTTCTACTAAAAATGCTATATGATTTTTTTTCGCATAGGAAATATGTATACTAAACCCTTCTAATAACTAATACTGAAATTACACCTCAATACTTAGAAAATAACCTACTTACCTTAAGAAAGGGGGCAACCCCTAAATACATACTAACATATCTTTGAAACAGCTCCCTGCTGAATAAACTTTTGCGCAATGTAAATTGAAAGGACTCCACTGAGTAGATTTGATCCAAAATTTAATGTTATTGAATTTAAATTTAAGGCAAGGAATATATATATCTTTTTAATGGTCAATCGACCAGCCTTGAAAGGGTTAATTGAAGAATAAAAAAACTTTATTGTGAACTTTTTAGAATAATTAAGCTGCCATACTTATTGCATTTTTATTTTTGCAGAATAAGCAACACGTTCTTGATCCTGGTGAGAAAGTTTCATTGGGTCAGTGTTTGGATAAATTGCAGGAAAGTATAAAGGTCACAATTTTATTATCAGCGATGGTTGAAAGACTCGAGGCAACTGCACGACAACTAGGGTGAGCTCACATAGAAATTTGAATAAAAATTGTATCACTAAGGTAAAAGATTCATAGAATTTGCATAAATGCATCTCTCTTATCACTTTTTCATTTTCTTAGGCAAGGTTAAGGTGGCGTTTATGTCCATTTTAACTATAGATATGTACATAAAAAAAGAAGAGTAGGGAATAACTCTATCCTGTGTAATGGATGTGGTTTGTGGGTGCATAAAAGATGTAGTGGTAGCAGGTATAGGCTGCAGAATGATGGGTAATTTGTGCACTGTCTGTAGAGGTGTGCAATTGGAGGAGATGATTTTATTATTATTATTATTCTGAGAACTACCAAAGCCAATGGCTCCAAAGTGCAAAAACAACTGCTAAATTGATTCCACACAAAATACCAAAATGGTACTGAAGAGAAGCAAAGGCAGCCATGAAAAAAGTAAAGTGCTAATAATAAACCCAGATGAATAAGAAATATTAGAAGGTGAGAAAAAGCTACTGTTTCAAGAATGCATTCACACAGGACTTAAATGAAGAAATATCCCCTGAGTGTACAATCTTGCTGGGTAAAGCATTCCACATTTTAATTAATGATGGTATAAAACTCTGAAAACTGTGTCGTACTAACATTCATAAAATTCATAGCCAAGTCATTAAGATTAAGAGCAAACCTTGTCATGCGAACTGCATTAAAAGAATCAGGCAGAGCTGCATGCAACAGATGCTGAATAGTATTAAATACCTTGAAAAAAATGCTAAGGGCACCAACCAGATGCCGATGATTCAAATCAAGGGACAGCTGATGATATAAACTTAATTGAGTTCAATGCTCTGTCCAACAACTTGAGATGGCAATTAGCAGCAGACATTTAAACAGGAGCACAATACTCAAAATGAGGCAGAATGAAGGCATATGAAGACTTAATAACTGTAGAGTCACAAGCAAAAGTTCTGTAACACTTACAAAGTAATCCAATCCAGTCTTCTGTAAAATTGAGGAGGACAAGAAACGAATGTGTTTCTCAAAATTTAGCTTTGAGTAAGAATTACTCCAAGAAGACATAAATCATCTACTTCCTCAATAAGTTCACCTGATATGTACAAACTGGGATGAGCTGGATCCAGTGTATGGGATCTACTAATGGTAATAGAATGCATCTTATTAGCATTAAGCTTCATGCCCCAAAGTTGACACCAAGAGGTAATCTTTGCTAAATCCCTATTTAGAGATGCTGCAACTTCTCCTCTGTTATATGGAGACTGAATTGAGGATTACAAAGTTGTGTCATCGGCATACAATATCAGTTTATTTTCAAGGTTAATCCCCAAGTCAGATGTAAAAATTCTAAAAAATAAGGGACCAAGAATGCTCCCTTGTGGAATGCCTGAGACCACAGGCACAAAAGCAGAATAGATCCCATCAACAGAAACACGCTGGGATCTATTTGTCAAAAAATTCTTAAAAATATTAACAAGGCTTCCACCAATACCATAAATTTGCAGTTTATAAATTAGAGCCTCATGATTAACAATATTGAAGGCTGAGCTAAAATCAATAGCTACAACATGCAACTCATGCCCACAGTCCAAAGAGGACTGAATGAAGGTCATCGGTCAGTGTTAGGAGTGCATCGCAAGTTCCCAAACTCTTTCAGAACCCAAATTGTGAATCAGGTATGACACCGATTTTCTCACAATACAGGGTCACCTGTTTAGCAAGAAACCCCTCAAAGATCTTAGATAAGATAGGTGTGGTTAAGATGGGACGGTATTCAGATGAGACAGGAGATGATTGTATTTGATGGTGTGTTGCTTGAATGTGTAGAGCAGTGCAGGAGGAGGTGCTGGGGCAAGTTCTGTGCCAAGGGTTAAAAGTGGTTCAGAGAATTGCTTCCCCTCTTGATGCCGAGGTTTTTTTCCTTAAGAGCTAAGTTACATCTGTGCGTAGGAAAGGCAATGTTGTACAGCAGCGAAACTTTGGCTGTAGACCTGTTCAAAATGTCACATGTTGTTTTTGTTGCACTAAAAAAGTAAGATTTGTGCCAAATTTTATTGTAATTGAACATTGCTTAGGGGTCCCACACAAAGCAAGAATTATAAAAAACAAACAAAAGTTAGGAAATATGAAAAAAAAAAAAAAAAAACCCAGTTCCAAAAGGATCTCTCTGCTTTATTCGGAGTCTGATTGCTCAGGCTTCAGTAGGGCTTCCTTGGAGGTCGTGGGGCACTCGCTCCTGTCCTTGGCCACTATCTTCAGAAGGAACTGCTTCTGAGCTTTTTCTTGGGTGATGGCTGCATTGAAGGTGGTCATCAGGGCCACTACCCGTTTGGCAATATCGCTGACCACCTTCACCTGGTCAATCGCCTTCTTCATCTTGCAGAAGGGAGGATCCCCCTCCCAACTGGTAGGGCTCTTAGCCAAGAGTGTGGCCAGTTCCTTTCCTTGTCCTGGGATCAGGAGATCCAGTGCCTTTCTCAACCAGGAACTGAAGAAGCCTGAAAGAGGCTTGTTGGGATTGAAGGCCTTTCCATCCAGATGTTTCAGTCCCTTCCCTTCCCTCTTCATGTTCTGGACCATGTTAGCTTTCTCTTCCTTTGAACCCCTTCATCAAAGAGAGAGAGAGAGAGTCACCAAGTCTTCTGACACATACCAGAGATGGTGCTTGAATGCCTTTAGGGCCACTTCAGCAATGCACTTATTGTGGATTCCTGTGCAAAGTTCCCTCCTGAAGAGTAGATCATTGTAGGGAGCTTGGGAAGGAACCATGGACTTATTCCACGGCATGGTGCAAAGGAGGGCGAGGAAGAGGGACACCCGTTCCATGGCTCTAAGTTTGTGAGAGGTCAGCCAAAACTGAGACCTAAAGAGGAAAATCTTGAGAGCGTAGATTCCCTTTGACATCCATCTTGCAAACCAGAGGAGATTCATTCCCAGACCCTCCTGAATCTTGATGCAGGTTCTTCATTGGGACCCGTGTTTGAGGCAGTATTGTCAAACATGATTCCTTGAATGTGCGCCTCCAGTCCAGTTGGATACTGCCTTGACAGCCTCCGCCATGTGATGCCCAGTGCCCTGGGTGATCTTGGCTGCTTCCAAGAGGTACTCCTTGTCCCCACCTGTGATGTGAATGGCGAACCTCTCAATGCATTCACATCCCCCGGCGATGTGAGGCAGCTGCTTGGCACCCCTGGGAGTTTGATCTTCTCTGCAGTGGCCACTTCCTTTCAGTTCTTTCTCCTATGGTGGCAGATGGAGCTTGTAGAGAGTGTGATGTTGTTGATGTTCTGACCAGTTGCCTTGGTCAAGGCTCCTACCACTGCCATCGTAACTGGATCTGAGACCTTGAAGCGGCCCGGTTTAGTGGTCACTTCCTTTGACAGGATCATGCCGACTTCTTTCCAGCTCTTCTCTTAGGCAGACTTAGGCACTTGAACTCGGCATCGCTTCTATCCATTTCCCCATGAGAGGATGAAGACAATGAGGCCTCCTGGCTTAAAGGGACACAATTAAGGTGATCTTTTTCTTCATCTCTGCAAGCTTGTTTCTTCTTCACTTCTGCTCTTTCTCTTGGAGCCTCGCTGACACTGTCCAGTCCGGTCATGGAGGAAGTCAATCGACCCTCTCTTTGGCTGATGAGGAAGGCCCTGTCCTCCTCATTTTTGGTCTTCTCAAGGGCATCTCTGTGTGCCACATCAAAGTCATACAGATCCCCTTGAAAGATCTCCTCATTCATCCTTGCCATTTCCGAATCTCTTTTCTTGTGCTTCTGAAGACCATCGTAGGCCTCCACTAACTTGAGCCATCCTGTAATGCAGTGTGGAGGTAGGGAAACCTGCCTTCTAAATCCCCAGGACTCCCTCCTCAGTCTATTTCACAGCCTCCACCTTTGTTTTCTTTTCCAGACCGTGGTGGAAGTAGAATTTTCAGAGCACTTGCCCCTTTGAAGGGAGACGGCTCCCGGTGATGTTTTCCTCTGGGTGACCGATCAACCACCAGTGTTTGTGAATAGAAACCATCTCACCTGTGAAAGGAAAAATGGGAATATTGAAGTTCTCAGTTCTGTTAGTGATTGTGACTGAAAATGATAACTTTCAGTTCCCCAAACAACAAGTAATGTTTGTACCAATTTATCACCAAAAGAATGAAGTTGGTGACCTCTAGACACCAAACAAACACTTCCAAAGGCTAATCCACTTGACTGACTGCCAACATCACCTCAATAATGGACGAGGTGGCGGCCGTTTGGAGGGAGAGGAGAATGTGTCATTCTGGGGGCAGGGTTGGCAAAAAGGCCCAATAAAACCTGGGTTTTCTTCTGGGTTTTTTTTTTTAAATCTTGGGTTTTTTCAAAAAACAAATGCTACAAGCATTAGAATAACATAGAAAAAGAATAGCTATCTCTATTTTTATATAATATTAATAATTACTTAGTTTAATAATTATATTATAGTAAGAATAGATCACAGTAACAGATCACTAATCGAGAATTTGAGGTACCCATGATAGCCATAACCTGTAGAAGGAGAGATGAATTAAAGATCTTTATGCAATACCACCAATTTACTTAACCCTTTAATGTTAAGATTCCTGAACTGCAATAAAAGATTAATGTTTTTTTTTAATAATGAGTCTTTGAAAAGTGAATGACCAGGTCTTGACTTGTAATATTTTTCCATTTTCTTTTAATATAACTATAATTCTGTTAACAGAAAATGGGGTTTTTAAATATTCTTATCAATTTGGACAGTCCAGCCTCAGATTGACCAACGATCCATTCCATTTGAAAATTCCTTAAAATTTTTACTTTCTAGGAATCTTTAATAATTGCAACATTAAACTGTGAAACGATGGATACAATACTAGTCATAATAAAAAAAAATTGGAATAAAATATTTTAGAAAGGTGTATATTTATTGCGTTTCTCTATATAGTAGCTTTCGTACATTTTCTAATTTAGCCATTCATAAACTTGATTTGAAATATTTTGGTGGAGATGTGTTCATTGCTTTTGCTTTTGGGTATAAAAATGAAGCTAGTTAAGTAGAATAACTATACACAAGCTTTAAGAGGGGTGTGAATGAGATTATCAGATCAAATGATTTTGCTATGTAAGCTTAAACTGGTTGGTACATGGATCAGAAGACAGGTGGAAATGAAGGATGAATCAGAAGTGAAGGGCTATTTAATCAGAGAGAAAGGGTAGAATATATGAAGTGGAAATAACCAAGTGTAGAGAGAGAGCAACGCTGCAACAAATTTAAGGAAGTCGTAGTGGGTAGGGCAAGTGCTGTGTGGTTTGTGTGTGTGCCCAAACTAGAAAGAGTAAGTAAAATGCTGAATAATGTCAATGCGAAATGTTGTGGCAAGCAAAAAGGAATTATTCATGCAAATGCTTAATACGAGGGTCGTTCTGAAAGTAATGCCTCCTGATTTTTTATTTCACCCTAAGGGCCCGAGGGGGATTACTTATAGCATTGTTATAGTGATGGAACATTTGCACTAATAACCTGAAACTTTCATTTCTCTGTTGTGGATATTGATGGTTTGACAGTCTAAGAAAGCAACCCCTGTCCTGGACATCTGTCAGAAGCAGAGATGCGTCATTGAATTCCTCCATGCCAAGAAGCTGAACCAATTGAAATTCACAATTCAAAATTGGTGACAGAGATGTGAGTGACAAACCACGCTTCAGGCGCACATGCCCAGCTGCCTCTACATTTTTGGACCGCATCAGCACTGGTGATGAGACATGGTGTCACCACCATGAGGTGGAGTCCAAATGGCAGTCGATGGAATGGTACCACTCAGGCTCCTCAGTGAAAAAGTTCAAGATGCAGACATGAGCAAGCAAAGTGATGTGCACTGTCTTCTGGGACAGAAAAGGTGTCATTCTCTTGGATTTCTTGGAGCCAGGGGCATCTGTCAACTCTTGACTGTTACGTTAAAATATTGATTAAGCTGAAGGCCCAGATTGGCCATAAAAGGCCAGAGAAGAAGAAAACATTTTGTTTGCAACATGATAATACCAGACCACAGACGAGTTTGAAGACCACGGAATGTGTGGTCTTCGGCTAGACAGATACAGCTTCCACTCATTCAGACCTCTGAAGGACATATTACGAGGGCAGTATTTTCCAGACAATGATACTGTGGAGAAATGGACTGCCTCAGCAGGTGCGGCCTTTTACCAGCACAGTATTCAAGCCTTTGCTCATCGCTGGCAGAAATGTATTGACAATAGTGATGACTGTGTGTAAAATAGATTCTGATGCAAATTTTTTTTAATAAATTTTATAGAGCCCATCTGGCAACTGCCCACTTGGGCATAAGTCGCCGGAAACACGACAGCCTAGAACTAGGCTACTTTAAAATTAAAATATGAAAACATAACAATGATAAAAATCTGAAAAACTTAACAATTAGGAAGCAATTTCCAGCAGCGGGGATAGGTCCCCCTCACCCCGGTGCAGGAGAGTGCAACCTACAAACGAAACAATAACAAATGAAAAAAACAGAAAAGAACCTTAAATAAAGGGAAGAAGCCCGGCCTCCACCCAAAGGTCAACAAATCCACAAGTCAATGTGCACGAATCCATCCCAAGTACCAGGGACAGGCAGTAGCAACCCCGCCCATCCCAGTACCAGGACAGGTATCGTGCGTGAAGATCACCCAGACTGGGACATTCGACAAGAATGTGCCTAACAGTCTGGGGGACGACGCAGTCGTCGCAATAGGGTGCAGGCGAGCGCTCCATCAAATAGCGCTGCGTCACACGAGTGTGTCTGATTCGGAGATGACATAAAGCAGCCTGAAGCCGCCGCAGCATTGGGGGATAGGTCCATGGGAACAGTCGCGGCGCAATGGCACGCAACTTTAAGTTCCCTTCGACCGTCTCCCATCTTCTTTGCCAAGCAGTCCGAAGAGCTGCCTGTATATCTGCCATGTAGTCGGTGTGAGGAAGAGCGAAACGCTGGTCCGGTCGCAGAGTCCTCGCAGACTCTTTGGCTCCCTCATCGGCATGCTCATTCCCCGCAATTCCTACATGTCCAGGAACCCAGCAGAGGATAATCTCAACATCTGCCCGGCTCGCCAAACCGTGGCATCACGGATATCGCGAACCAGGGGATGCAGAGATTTCAATGCCCCAAGAGCACTCAGGGCGCTTTGTGAGTCGCTATAGATCACAATCCGGTCTCCGAACCGGGCATGTCGCGTAATCTCCCGTACCGAGTGGTGTATTGCCACTGACTCAGCTGTGAAGACAGACACAGCGCCTGGCAGAGCCCCGCTGACTTCAAACAGAGGGGAGACGGCGTGGAAGCCGACCCCCTCTTCGGACTTAGAGCTATCCGTATACACTGGCACGGTTCCAGCGTAACACGAGGTGTGCTCCAGAAAGGACGAACGCAATACTCCCGGCACCGTACAAGCTTTATGAGCAGAGGCGTGGCGACAAATAGCCAAATTTGGTACCCTACAGGGTGGCATTCTGGACAGAACCAGGGGCGCCACCGGCCCGAGAGCTATACCTAAACCCAAAGGGCTTAGGGTATGACTGGCGTCTCTCGGCGGTATAGGCACCGTCGAGATCAGCTGCGGATGCAGTGAAAGCTGTTGGCGACTGAGGGAGATGCCATGCTCGCGCGTACAGGCGAGTGATGCACTGCACAGGGTGCAGAGCGAGTGGCATCTCCCCAGCATCGACCAACATGCTCTCAATGGGGAAAGTTCGGAAGGCACCGGTCGCCAGGCGCAGGCCTGTGTGGTGGATTCCACTTTGCACAACACAGGCTCGGTTGCGGATGCATAAAACTCGCATCCGTAGTCGAGCTTCGAACGAACAAAGGATCGATAAAAAAGTAGGGCAGTAGCCCTATCAGCGCCCCAAGCGCTGAACATCACGGAACTGAGAATATCCATGGCGCGGGTACAACAGACCCTAAGACTGCGAATATGAGCCTCCCAGGTGAGGCGTTGGTCGAATACAAGACCAAGTAAACGGTGCGACTCAACCACATCCAGGCGCACCCCATTAAGAAACAAATCTGGGTCGGGGTGGAGCCGTGGATGGCGACAGAAGTGCACCACCTTAGTCTGGGCCAAAGAAAACCGAAACCTGTGCACTTCGGCATAGCGAGAGATCGAAAGGTCGTCCATGTAGAGCGTAGCGAGAACATCTTTCGGCAGCACCGAGGTGATGCCGTTGATGCTCAGGGCAAAGAGTGTGACACTGAGGACACTTTCCTGCGGGACACCCTCTTCCTGCTCCTTTAGGCCGGAGAGAGCTTCCCCCACCCGTACGCAGAATCGATGATCTCGCAAAAATTCAGGTATAAACATTGGGAGGCGTCCCCTCGCCCCCACCGTGTGGAGAGTCTCCATGATACCGTATCGCTATGCGTTATCATAGGCCTTCTCCAGATTGAAAAACCGTGGCGTAGTGCTGTCTACGAAGGAAAGCCTCGCAGACGGCATTTTCCAGTCGGAGCAGAGCATCCGATGTGGAGTGGAACTTGCGGAAGCCACACTGTGCAGAAGACAGATGGCCTCCGCTGTCCTGGAAAAAGGCTAATCTAACATTTACCAATTTCTCCATCAACTTGCACACGCAAGAGGTTAGAGAGATTGGGCGGAAACCAGCTGGAGTAGAGTGATCTCTCCCCAGTTTGCGAAAGGCGAGTACAGTAGCGATTCGCCAGGAGTCTGGGAGAAGATCCTCTACCCAGATCCTGTTGAACAAATCTAACAGAAAGGCCATGCCTCGCTCACCGAGGTGTCGAAGCATGGCGTACGGGACATCGTCCGGACCATGGGCGGTGTCCGTGCACGAAGCAAGAGCGGAGCTCAACTCACAGTAAACTTGTCGTTGAAGGGTTCTCCGCCTCTGGAGGTAAAGTCCAGCTGGTGGCCTTCCTGGAGAATGGGAGGGGGGTCCTGTGAGAATCTGCCCCGAATCCTTTTGACTCACTTCCACACCTCGGCTAAAGGGGTCTTCCCGTTAAGTGAAGACACGTATGCTCGTCAAGAAGAGCGGCGGGCGTGCTTCGAAATTTACCGGAACCTAGCCCTAGCCCGATGAAATTCAGCGACAGTGAAATCGTTCGGGCGGCGCTTATAGCCCATGTAGGCATAACACTTCTGTTTGAGGGCCATCTCTCACTCAGCCGACCACCATGGGAGTGGTCAGCGTGCAAAATGGCCAGACGTCCTAGGAATTGTAGTCAGGCCCGTGGCGATGAGGTTGCCGGAGAAGAACTCAACGGCCTCATCTACCGACCTAAACTCCTCAACTGAGATAGAGAATTCAGTCATTTCCTGAAATGCTTCTGTGGCAAAAATGTCTGCTCCTTTGAATGGTGCCACTCCCTTCTTTGTAACTGTGTAACTTTTTGAGTTAAAAAAGAGGAGGCATTACTTTTGAAACAACACTTGTAGTATAGATGAAAATGATAGGGCGATGCAGGTGAATGCATACAAGATGAAAAGGAAAGTTATTAAACATAGAAAGTATGCATTTGCACAGAAGATGAATGAGGATCCTGATTGGAACAAGAAGATGAATGGGGATTCAGATTGGAACAAGAAGCTATTCTGGGAGGAAGTGAGAAGGTTGAGGAACCAGGAGAAGAATAGCTGTGTGAATGTCAAGGACAAGTGGCTGTATTGTTGGCATTTGAAGGCAAAGTGTGCTTGAGTACTGGAAGCATGCAGTAATAGTTCTGTTGTATTAGAGTAAAGTGGAAATAATAATAATAAATATTTATAATGTGCCCTTCAGGGTTGTTAGCCTTCCCAGAGTGCAGGTTGTGTAGGGAGGGTAGAGTCTTCAGGAGACGTTTAAAAGTAGCGAGGGAGGGAGAAGATCGGACTTCAGCAGGAATAGCATTCCAGAGTCTAGGAGCACAAACTGAGAAGGAACAGTCACCCATCAAGCAGAGGACAGAACAAGGAGGGGATGGAGGTTAGACCGGAGTAACTGAGGAGTTTGACGATGAGAGATAAGGTGGAGCCTCAAGGTTTAGGGCCTTGTAGGTGATGAGAAGAATTTTATAGTGGGTACAGAAGCGAACTTGTAGGGGGCGAAGTAATGAAGAAGAGAGATTCACTAGAAGAGAATTGCAGTAGTCTAAGCATGAGGTGATTAAGGCATGAATAGCAGTCTCAAGGCTTCGTCGTTCAAAATGGGATCGAGCACGTGAGAATTTGTGGAGGAAACTGAGGGAAGACTTACAGATACGATAAATGTGGGGTTTAAACGAGAGTTGCCTGTCAAAAATAACACCAAGATTCCTGACGGTATCAGAGAAGGTGACATTGGTTTCCCCAAGGTTAAGGAAGGGGAAGAGAGCTTTAGATTTCTCCACCATCGAAGCGGTACCAACAAGGAGAACTTCAGTTTTATCGTGGTTAAGTTTGAGAAAGTTGGCAGACAGCCATTCATTTATGGAAGTGTAGGCTGAAAGATGCTTGGTAATTGATTGAGAGAAGGACACAGGGGATGAGGAAAGGTATATCTGAGTGTCATCGGCATAGATGTGGAAGGACAGGTCCAAATCGCGAAGAAGGGAGCCAAGAGGAAGTAAGGATTCAAAAGAGGAGGGGACCAAGAACTGAGCCCTTAGGCACCCCAATATGAATGGGCACAGGCTCCAAGGAGAGGTTATTGAGCTCAACCGACTGAATGCGGGAGGAGAGGTATGAGCAGAACCAAGCAAGTGCAGTGCCTGAGAGGCCAAGGAAAGTGTGAAGACGATCAAGGAGGACAGTGTGGTCGATGGTGTAGAAAGCAGAGCAGAGGTCTATGAGGATAGAATGAATGTACAACCCCTATTGGCTGCCCTATGTAAACTGTCTGAAACATTAAGAAGAGTGGTTTTACCAGAGTGCTTTGCTTTGAACTCCGACTGGTACATTTCAGTGATATTGCAGTTAGAAATATGGTCATTAAGGCAAGAGATAACCACTCTCTCGAGGACCTTAGAGAGGAATGGAAGTTATGAGATAGGGCGATAGCCAGATGGTTCAGAGGGTTTAAGGTGTGTTTTTTTAAGGATAGGACGAATTGAGGCATGTTTGAAGGAAGAGGGAACCATCCCTGTGGCAAGTGAAGTGTTAATAAGATGAATCAGTGGGAGGACAGCAGGGAGAATTTGGTGGAGTTTGGGTGGAAAGTCGTCATTAGGGGATCCAGATTTGCTAGAGCGTGAGATCAAGGTAGTTACTTCCTTAGAGGACGTTAAGCAGCAATGGAGTATGGTCAGGGAGAACAGCATGAGTTTGTTCAGTTGACTGAGGTAGTACGGTGCGATGGTTAATAACTTTATCAGAAAATTTTTTAGAAAGAGTAGAGGGGTTGATGGGGGAAGAGGTGGGGGAATGGGTCTAGGCGAGGAAAAACGAGAGAGGAGACGAAATATAGTCCGAGGGTCATTCTTGCTCTCAGACAAAGGTTTGCATGGATGAGCCTCGTGCGCTGATTTTAATTTGGAAGAATAAGTCGAAGTAGCAAGGCGATATGTAAGTGAGAGGGGGGTCATGTCCTGCCCACGGTAGCGTGTTTTACGAAGGGCTCGTTCATGAGCACGTAAGGACCTTGAACGAAGGAGCTCCATGGTGAACCAAAGGGCGTGGTGATGGCAGTTTGAAGGAGTGATAAGGAAGGCGTGCGCCTCAAGGCAGGCGAATAATGATTGGTGCAGAGAGTTTAAAGTTTGGTCAGGTGAAGCAGTAGTATCAATAGGAGGTAGGGCAGAAACAACGTCGTTATAGAGAGAAGTAGTATCAATTGACGATAGTCGCTGGAAAGGAGTAGGATCTCGGGACGAGCAAGGAGGTAGGTGGTAGGATATATAGAATTTAAAATTAACCAAGAAGTGGTCGGAAATCGTATTAGAAAGGTCATTTACTGTTAGATTAGAGAATTATGGAGGTTCAAAATGACTAAGTCCAGGGTATTACCATGTATGTGTGTTGAGGATGACACATATTGTATAAGAGAGAAGAGGTCGATGATGTCAATGAATGCACAAAAAGTCTCATTGGGGCTAGGAAGATTGAAGTCACCGAGAATAAGGAGAGAACCAGCCAGTAGAGGATAGGTCGGAGAGTAAGTTACTGAATTCTTTGAGAAATAAGGCTGGAGACGAGCTGGGAGGACGGTAAAGGACCACAATAGTCAGAACGGGCATAGCACATGAGACAGCAATGAGAGCCTCAAATGAGGCTAGAGAGGGAGAGGGGAGAAGATTCAGGGAGAAGGATGAGTTGGAAATCAGTGCCACTTTCCCTCCACGGTGGTTCCAAGGAACATGCAGGAAAGTATGACCCAGAGGGGTTGCAAGGGCAGTGCATGAACCAGAATCATACTCGAGCCAGATTTTTGTAAGGCCAAGAAAGGAAACCAGTGCGAACAACGAGGTCATGGAAATACTCTGACTTATTAGTCAGGCCCTAATGTTCAGAAGAGACGTCGACAGTGCCTGCTGATGAGCACAGGAGGAAGGGGGAGATTTGGAGGTGTCGGGTGAAGGAAGAATGGTATGGCGAAAGAGGTTCCTAAGAAACGCCAAAGGTCTCAACCCCCTCCTAGACGGCCGAGTTTGGGAGATATCAGCTCCCTTTATCTTTGTGTATGTAGCTGGTGAAAGACCATAGTTTAAAGAGTTGAGTGAGAGGAGTGACTCCCTATCTTACATTATGGGGGAAAAGGAGGGAGCAAAAGCGAGAATTATGAAGAATGCAGCAGACGGGAAAACTTAACCCTAGCTTGACTCATAGGAAATGGGGAGGGTTAGCCAGGATGATGCAGGTCGAATAAGGAAGTAAAACAAAGTGCAGCACATGGCACAAATGAATCAATGGAGTGAAAAAGAAAAAAGCAAGTTAATATTTAAGCAATAGAAATAAATGACTATATACAAATAAAAATAGATAGCGATATGTCCATTTAGTGTTTTTGGCAGATGTGTGAAAAAATTCTGATTGGTCAAATAAAAAGGATAACTGAGCATTTGAGAGTATGAATGAAAAGAGTGATTTAGAGTGGATGGGGTGGGGTAGCGGATTTAGAATTTGCGGAGAGGTTCTGAAAAAACTTTTGTTTTTTAAAGTTTTATAGAAAATTTTAGAATAGCCTAGTACTGGGCTAGAATTTTAATTAAAGTGACTTATGCTCTTGAAGGACGTTGCCAGATGGGCAAATAAAAAAAAATCTGAAAAAACTAGGGATAAGAGACTTAAATTATATGTAGAGTTCCTAGAGCTGGAGAAAGCTTGTGATCACTTTGATTGACCAGCAGTTTGGCAGATGCTAATAATGTATGGATTACTGAGAGAAATATGTATGGGAATGAGGGAAATTGTGAAGGGCAGGTTCGTTCTATTTATGTTAGTATAAGCTGATGACCTGGTAGTGCTGGGGTGGCTGAGAGTGAGAGAGGAGGAGTCTGAAATTAAATGCACAAAAGAGTAAGTTATAGGTATTTGTGAATGACTGGCCTGGAGTGTGATATGAGTGTGTGTGTATGGTGTCACCCTTGTACAAGTGTGGTTTTAATTATCTAGAAATGGTTTGAATGATAGTGGTCCAGATGAAGCAGATTGATACCACATGGTTTTAAATGGTAAGGATGTCTGGGGCTACTAGAATTTGTGAATGGTTAAGGGTTTGATTGTAGTATGTACCTTGAAGCTGTATGAGTATATGTTGGTGTATGGGAGTAAGACTATGGTATGGAAGCAGGAAAGATATGGAGTGAGAGCAGTGCAAATGGGCAACTTGAGACAGATGCTGCTCAGTGTGAGCTAGGGGGAGAGAGCGAGGTACGACTGGCTAAGAGGTGTGACGGAGTATTCAGATATCGTATGGGTATACAAGAAGAATGGAATGGAGATTAGCTCGTCAAGAGTGTCATGGTGTCAGAAGGATGTGGATGATATTGTGTATTATTGGTGTGAATGGAGGGAGTTTATGAGGGACTGTTCTTGGGGCCATCTGTTGGGTGGCCTTGTCCTTAATGGGCCATGATTGGGATTGGTAGTTTTTAGGGGTATTGAATCTGACCAACCCATCTTTTAGGAGGGGAAACTTGTATATTTTTAAGCCTTAAATAATTAATTAAAGAATATGGGGGAGGGGGGTGCTCTTTGCCCCTGAGTGAGCTAATGGGTGTATTTCTAATTTATGAATTTGTTTTATTGGTAATTTCTAATTGGCTTTGGCCATATACCTTATACTAATAATGATCAAACAGGTTACAGTTTACATCTGGCGCGAGTGGACCCGAAGTATACATATCTTGTGATATGTTTTATGTTGAAGTTCATTTACAAACTGAAGGAAAAGTTCGTGATGTCAAAGTGGAATTGGCAGGCGATCAACATAAGCTTCGGGGACAAGTGAGTGAAAGTAAAGGAAATATTTATCACACCTGATTATTTCTTTGAATTAATTGTGTTGTTTTTTTTTGTACTAGGATATTTTCATTAAGATTTCTGTTTCATTCATTGTAGTAATGAGTAAGAATGCAATAAAGCTTATAGTGATTTATGTCAAACTATATAAATTATATGATAAAAATTTGGGAGGTTCTGGTTTTTGGTTGTAAGATATTTAGGGTTTAAAATTTATTTCTACGGTTGATATATTTGTGCGTTTTAATTGGGGGAGAGGCTAGCTTTACCATCTCAATTTTTTTTTTTTTTCTCTTTTAAATGTAATTTTATGGAGGTAGGAACAGGTAAGGGCAAGAATCTCAGGGTGATGGAATGAGAAAATGCTCAATCAATCTAGGGTAGAATCTCAGGGTGATAGAATGAGAAAATGCTCAATCAATCTAGGGTAGAATCTCAGGGTGATAGAATGAGAAAATGCTCAATCAATCTAGGGCAGAATCTCAGGGTGATAGAATGAGAAAATGCTCAATCAACTTAACTTTACTCGGTGGCCTCCCTACCTATCATGTGCGGATGTCACATGTCTTGTGCACTTCCATAGGTCCCTCGATGTTTGAGGAATACCTCCAATTTTTTATTTTAAATCCTGAAATAGTTTTTATTTGTATGTATTCAGAATAATAGTTTTTGAATAGTTATATTCATGGGCAAACTTCAGCTCCATATAACTGCTCTTCATAACCCTGAACTATCCCTAACTATTAATTTAATCTTCACTAATTTACTGCTTTTAAAAATGGCAATTTTTAATCCAAAATTGTTTTAACTTGCCCAACTTATGTTTAGTTTACCACCATCTTGATGTGAACCATTGCATTTAATGTCTCCGGTATTGTTTGGCAGTGGGTCACTAATTGGGTAAAATCTCAAGGACTTTAGAAAAAATAATTTCACCTTTATATTTTTCTTGCATCTTGCTTATTATTACTTTATCTTCCCCTGAGTTTTCTTCAATCAAATTAGGAACACTGCCATGGCATGGTTTTAGTGTAAGAGGTTTCAAGAGGGGAATAAGATAGGGTGAGATGGACACTAATTTCAGGTTGTAGCAGGCACATTGGGGAGGGGGGGGGGGTCAGGGTATATTGTTTTTGTATTTATCTAAGGTGCTGTAGTGTCATGATCAAAGATGGACTAGTGAAACTCTGGTTGTGATGTGGTGAGGGACATTTTCTAGCAGGTTGGTTTTTTGGCTGGTTTTGAAGTGCTAGGTTGTGGTTTGATAGTGTTCTGGTTCATTGGGGGTAGGTTATCCTGCAAATAACTAAGTGTAAAGATAAAGCAGCTTCGATCCAATGTGTGTCATTGTAGTGAGCAAAGTGTACCATTCATGTGCATGTCCTTTTCTAATCACTTAATTAACTGGGACATTGCCAAGTACTCTTGCATTCAAGTACAAAGGTAATTCCAAAAGTAAGGTCTCCAAAGCACTGGGGATGCAGGGGAAACTGTTCCTGTGGCTGTTGGCAACACTTGTGTTTGTTGCGCATACGCCTTGCTGCCACACTCAGTCTTGGCTTGGCAGCCGTTTGTAATGGAGCTCCTGATTGACGCTACTGCCAAGTGTAAAGTTTGTGCAGTTATTCGTTTTTTGATTGCAAAAGGCATTAAACCGATTGAAATTCATTGCCAATTAAAGGAAGTGTATGCCGAGTCATGCATTTATGTGAAAAACGTCAGCAAGTGGTGTAAGGGGTTTGAAGTTGGTTGTACTGAAATTTACAATCAAGAAGCCGGCGACCACCATCAATTTCCAATGAGACAGTCACAAAGGTCGAGCAAATCCTGTGCAAAATTCAGCAGATCACTCTGGGTGATATCCGCATTTGGTTCCTGGGGTTTTGATGTAAAAGTTGTAATATCTTTCAAACAAACACAATCTGCCAGTAAAGTCATGGCAACTGTGTTTTGGGATCGAAAGGGGGTATTGTTGGTCGATTTCATGGCTTCGGGGACCACAATAAATGCTGACAGGTACTGTGATACACTGAAAAAGTTCAGACAGGTCTTTCAGAACCGGAGAAGAGGAATGTTGAGCAAAGGTGTAATCATTCTCCACAAACACGCTCACCCCCACGTCGCCTGTCAAACCATCGCTCTCCTGCAGCAGTTTGGATGGGACATCATCACCCACCCACATTATAGTGGGTGGGTGGGTGACTGACTACCACCTGTTCCCTAAGTTGAAAGAACATTTGTCCGGAATGCGCTTCAGCAACAATGACTAGGTTCAACACTTCCTCAACAACATGGCCGTGAACTGGTATGACATTGGCATACAAAAACTGCCACAGCGCCTACAAAAATGCATCACCTGAAATGAAGAGTATGTTGAAAAATAGATAAATGTCCAAACTTTAAAATGGTGTAAACATTATTGACAATAAACATTTCTGTGATTTCTAAATAGTTTTGGAGGCGATCACCCTTACTTAACACAGCCCTTCATTCAAACAACATTTTATACACTTCTACTTTCTTATTGTGTGAAATGTTCCTTCAATCTTAACATCTCTCTCAATTCATGATATATTTATTCACCAACAGTCTCCCTACATTCACACCAATCAGATCATAATTACTATCAATCACTGTATACAAGCAACCCATAATATCACAAGTTTCCACTCTAACATGCTCACCCTTCATTACTTGTACACTGTATGCTGATTTCTGTCCATCCACATGCGCATCACTACTCTCCAAACCAAGCCCCAATCAAGCATCCCATCTTAATTTTACTACAGACCTACTTTCCTTATCTAACTTAAGACACTTTTGCAATTACTGCTACACTAAAAACACTTCTTACCATCATTACCTATATACAATCCCCAATATCCATCTCTACCAATCTTCTATTCAATCTTACCCCTCCGAGGATGCACAATCAATCTATTTACTTTCATAACATCATACCAAGAATTACTCGATACTCAAGAACTCACTTTGTCATTCACATCTTGTGCACTCTGTAAAAATGAATTGCTCAAATCTTCAACCACTACACTTAATGCTTTTATACACATCCTTAGAGTCAAAGACACTTCAATCCTTTACTTTAATCATGAGGCATTCATAGCTCACTCTTGTCAAAACCTCCTGACAATCATACTAAAACATTTTACATTCGCATTAACAGATGATACATCATCGTGCACACACTCACATTCAAGTTTCTTGATAACTTATCAGGCATTCCATTCACATTTTCTCTAGAAGACCAACACATTTTGGTGGTTGTATGTCCTCCTCTACCAGAATTTTCTCATATGTTTTGCTTCAATGCAGGGGCTGCGGGGACGGATGGGTCTGCTGCCACTTTGGTAGGCGACCAAGCCAAGATCGGCAAATCCGGCCCCTCTACCCCCTCGCGTGCGGAGCCCCTGACCAAGACTAAGACCAAGAGTGCACAGGGCGGAGCCTCGATGACATCGGGGCCCCTCATTCAGAGGTTACCTGGCGTTTTCGAGCCCGCTGGCTTCAAACGCTTCCTCGTTATTCGCTCCACTGATGGCACCATGTTGTCCAAGGGCAACATGATCCATCAGAGGAGAGGATTAGCTAGTGCAATTGGTAGAGAGCCGAAGGTGACCCGTTTCTCGGACGGCAGCCTTCTGGCGAATCCCGCCGAGGCGGCCAAGATAAGTGCTCTTCGGACACTTCATGGCACCCCGGTGAGTGTGACGCCGCACTCTACCATGAACTTTGTGAAAGGAGTAGTTTATGCGAGGGAACTCGTTAACTACTCATTGAGGACATCACCCTAGAGCTGGCCGACCATGGGGCGGTCAAGGTCGAACGTGTGATGAGAAAACAGGGAGGGGCTTCGAGACCCACCCCTACACTCTTCGTCACGTTCGACTGTGACAAGCTCCCTGAGTCGGTGCGTGCCGGTTGGTACCGCTACCGCGTGAAGGCATTCGTGCCACTGCCGCGGCGGTGCTATTACTGTCACCGCTTCGGCCATACGAATCGCTCATGTAGACGTGCAAAGTCGGGGTCACCCGAAGTCTGTGTAAATTGCTCCAAGGTCGCACACGATAAGTCCAAATCGTGTGTGGCCAAGTGTGTCAATTGCGGAGAGCCGCACCCTGCTTCTTCTAAGCAATGTGGTGCATATCTCCTGGAGAAAGAAATCCTGGCCGTTCAGGCCCAGGATAGACTCTTATTCCGCGAGGCTAAGGACTTGGTGCTGGCGCGCCCAGCTCTGCCTGGGACGTCATATGCCTCAGTAGTTCGAAAGGCACCCTCTGCTCCTGGCCCATCCAGGCCAACGAGCACGGTTGTTTCCGCGCCCATTCGGAGCCCTTCTGCGGGCTCTACCCAACCCGGGCGCTCCCCTGGTAAAGCTGGCGGCAAAAAGGGTTCATACCCAGCCCCGGCTAAAACCAGGGCTCCCCCCTCTTCCCCCAGCGTGACCGTTTCCCGCAAGGCGAAACGGCCACGCGCCTCCACAGAGTCGTTAGACTCACAGGAGGCAACACCCCTGAAGATGGTCGCTAGGCCATCTTCGGGGGTTCCTAAAGCTGTCCCCCGAAAGGAGGACAGCAACAAAGGAGCTTCGGCTCCTTCGCCCACGCCCCGAGGTGGAGCGAGTGGCTCGGAGACGGTGGTTCCTCGAAAAGAGGGCCCCCCGCCTCCGAAGCCGCAGCGCCCGCCTAAGGTTTCGAGGCGGAGGGAGGAAAAGACTCGCATGGCGAGCCCAACCTCCCCCAATAAGTCCTCGAAGGCGACAGCGCCTCCAGCGCTTTGTCCAGCCAACAGCGCCCGGGGTTCTGCCCCCGGGAAGCGTACGGCCATTCCCGTGAGGGTCTTCAATTCGAGGAGGGCCCCCGCGTCTCCTCCGAGCTAGGCCTGGAGGGCATATTCCTTCAATGGAATTGCCGTGGACTCTGGGCCAACTGGGAGGAGCTGCGGAGGCTCGCCTCGTCCCGTTCCCCGTTAGCTATTTTTTTGCAGGAGACCATGCTAGGCGCGTGCCCCCTGCCTGCCCTCCCGGGGTATAAGGGTCTTGCGACCCCACCACCGCGGGACGGCCGGGCTGGGGGATGCGCGGTTTACACCCGGCATGATGTCTCCGTTCTTCCTTTCTCTTTAGATACCTCCTTTCAGGCAGTGGCTGTGCAGCTGCACCTGGATAGGAGGTATACTATTATTTCTGCGTACATTCCACCGTCAGCTGACTTCGCCGTGGGGGACTTCCGCCGCGTCGTGGCACGGTTGCCGAGGCCCTATCTCTTGCTTGGAGATCTGAACGGCAGGCATCCTCTCTGGGGAGATTACACCATAAATCCCAGGGGACAAGTCCTTGCCGATCTGATCGAAGAGCTTGAGATGGGTGTCCTAAACGTGGATGAGTTTACGCATCACTGTCCGAGAACCGCTTCATTTTCTTGCCTTGACCTATCTTTGTGCTCTTTGGATGCACAGCCTGATTTTGATTGGGGGGTGGTCGATGACCTCCATGGTAGTGATCACTTTCCCATTCAAATATCATTTTCAGGGCAACTGCCGCCTGAGAGACCACCTCGGTGGTGCTTGGCGCGGGCGCGGTGGCCTGCATTTCAGGAAATGACTGAATTCTCTATCTCAGTCGAGGAGTTTAGGTCGCTAGATGAGGCCGTTGAGTTCTTCTCCGGCAACCTCATCGCCGTGGGCCTGACTACTATTCCTAGGACGTCTGGCCGTTTTGCACGCCGACCACTCCCATGGTGGTCGGCCGAGTGTGAGACGGCCCTCAAACAGAAGCGTTATGCCTACATGCGCTATAAGCGCCGCCCGAACGATTTCACTGTCGCTGAATTTCGTCGGGCTAGGGCTAGGTTCCGGTATATTTGGAAGCACGCCCGCCGCTCTTCTTGGCGGGCATACGTGTCTTCACTTAACGGGAAGACCCCTTTAGCTGAGGTGTGGAAGCGAGTCAAAAGGATTCGGGGCAAGTTCTCGCAGGACCCCCCTCCCGTTCTCCAGGAGAATGGGACCGCAATCTCGGATCCCGCGTCCGTGGCGGAATCCTTAGCGACCGCTTTTTCCGCATTCTCTAGCCGTGATGCTGCTCCGCCAGCATTCAATGCACGTCGTGATGTCGCGGAAGGCCGCCGGCTGGACTTTACCTCCAGAGGCGGAGAACCCTTCAACGACAAGTTTACTGTGAGTGAGTTGCGTTCCGCTCTCGCTTCGTGCGCGGACACCGCCCATGGTCCGGACGATGTCCCGTACGTCATGCTTCGACACCTGGGTGAGTGAGGCATGGCCTTTCTGTTAGATTTGTTCAACAGGATCTGGGTGGAAGGTCTCCTCCCAGACTCCTGGCGAATCGCTACTGTGCTCGCCTTTCGCAAGCCGGGGAGAGATTACTCTACTCCGACCGGTTTCCGCCCAATATCTCTAACCTCTTGCGTGTGCAAGTTGATGGAGAAATTGGTAAATGTTAGATTAGCCTATTTCCTGGACAGCGGAGGCCATCTGTCTTCTGCACAGTGCGGCTTCCTTAATTTCCACTCCACGTCGGATGCTCTGCTCCGACTGGAAAATGCCGTCTGCGAGGCTTTCCTTCGTAGACAGCACTACGCCACGGTGTTTTTTGATCTGGAGAAGGCCTATGATACCGCATGGCGATACGGTATCATGGAGACTCTCCACACGATGGGGGCAAGGGGACGCCTCCCAATCTCTATATCTGAATTTTTGCGAGATCGACGATTCCGCGTACGGGTGGGGGGAGCCCTCTCCGGCCCAAAGGAGCAGGAAGAGGGTGTCCCGCAGGGAAGTGTCCTCAGTGTCACACTCTTTGCCCTGAGCATCAACGGCATCACCTCGGTTCTGCCGGAAGATGTTCTCGCTACGCTCTACGTGGACGACCTTTCGATCTCTTTTGGCGCGGCCCAGATGCCAACTCTGGAGCGTCGACTCCAACAGGCATTGAACCGCGTCTCTCGCTATGCCGAAGCGCACAGGTTTCGGTTTTCTTTGGCCAAGACTAAGGTGGTGCACTTCTGCCGCCATCCACGGCTTCACCCATGGACCTATCCCCCAATGCCGCGGCGGCTTCAGGTTGCTTTCTGTCGTCTCCGAATCGGACGCACTCGTGTGACGCATCGCTATCTGATGGAGCGCTCGCCTGCGCCCTATTGCAACGACTGCGTCGTCCCCCAGACTGTTCGGCACATTCTTGTCGAATGTCCCAGTCTGGGTGATCTTCGCGCACGATATCTGTCCCAGTACCGGGATGGGCGGGGTCGCTACCGTCTGTCCCTTGTGCTCAGGACAGATTCGTGCACATTGACTTGTGGACTTGTTGACTTCTTGGGGGAGGCCGGCCTACTCCCTATAATTTAAGCAAGGTTTGTTTGTTTTTTTTGTTTTGTTTTTTTTTGCATGTTTTTTTGTTTTTTTTTTTGTTTGTTTGTTTTTCTCCTTTAGTTGCACGCTCCTGCGCCGGGGGGACCTCTCCCCGACGCACCAGCTTGCTTCCTTTCCCCCTTTTGGGGTGTTGTTTTTTTTTTCTCTCTTTAATTTTATTTTAAAGTAGCCTAGAACTAGGCCAGTTTTAATACGGCGACTAATGCCCAAGTAGGCAGTCGCCAGATGAGCTCTTAAAAAAAAAAAAAAAAAAATCAACTCTATCAACTACCAAACTCCACCAGACAAAGTCTGGAAAAGAGTGAAAAAACTCATGGGCAGAGCAATTGGTTTCTCAGCCCCCAATATAGTTGAAACAGGTGAGCTTTGGGGAGACTTGGCCAGAATTTCAAATGTCCTGGCAAAGACATTTCCAGCCTTACAATTATTCCTTAGAATTTCAACATGTCAGGAAAATACAAGAGCAGTGCCTCTTGAACTTCATGGATCCCTGTATGGATAATGAACCATACAATAAGCTCTTTTTGCATTCATGAACTTCAAAGTGCTCTTAAAAGATGTGGATCTACCGCACCTGGTTCTGATGGTATCTCTTATGATATGATGAGTAATATGCATTCAACACTCATTTCACATCTTCTCGATATATTTAACTATATCTGGATTAAGGGCTGTTTCCCTTTCAATTGGAGGGAAGCAATCATACTTCACCTTCGTAAACCAGGAAAAGAAGGGACATTTCCGACCCACTATGGCCCAATTGCCCTTACTTGTTCCCCATGCAAGCTTTTTGAAAGGATGGTTAATGCCAGGTTGGTATGGTTTCTGGAGAAACACAACCATATTTCTCCCTCACAGTCGGGTTTTAGAAAGAAACAATGCACCACAGACCTGCTGGTCAGGATGGAGGATTGCATTCAACAACACTCTATTACTGTCTTTTTTGATATATAAAAAGCATATGATATCAACTGGTACTATGGTATCCTGAAGTAACTATATGACTGGGGTATCAAAGGCCATCTTCCTAGGTTCATACAGCAATTTCTTGCTGGACTCGCATTCCGTGTTAGGGTAGGAAATGTCATATCGGAGCCTGTTAATCAGATAGAGGGCGTGCCACAGGGAAGCGTTTTGAGCCTCACCTGCTTCTCGGTGGCTATCAACTGCATTATTACTGATCTTCCTGCAGAGGTAATGACAACTCTTTATGTGGATGACTTGGCAACTTTATCTGCATCGCCTCGGTTGCCATTTGTCATCCGTAAATTGCAACTGGCCATTAACATCATTGCCAAGAATGCCGCTGCGAAAGGCTTCCAACTGTCACCCTCAAAAACAGCCAACCTTATCTTTGTATGGCTCCTCCATCTCGTTTGCGTCTCATTGGAAATTTCTTGGGGTTATCTTTGACTCAAAGCTCTCTTGGGTCCCCCATATAACTGCCTTGAAAAAACCTGCTGGAAGAGAATGGATATCTTAAAAGTTCTATCACATGTTTCGAGGGGAAGTGATCACCGTACCCTGTGGCTTTTGTATACAACTTCGATCCAGTCTAAGCTGGATTATGGGTCACAGGTGTACTCTTCAGCCTCATCCTCGAACCTAGATAAGCTCAATTCTATTATGAACCAGGGAGTGTATCTAGCTTTGGGAGCATTCAAGTCCTCCCCAGTATGGAGTCTCCATGCAGAGAGTAGAGTCCTTCCACCGTCCTTTCACCGCCTCAATTTTAACTTGCAGTATCTAGTACCTTTTCAGGCTGCAACAGCTCCCCCACTCACCTGTATATGATTGCACCTATAATATTCACTTGGTGGCCTCATATGACAGGTTTCCTTCGCTGACTCACCCCTTTGCCCTGTGTATGACTGGAGATACAGGTCAACTGAGGGAATTATCATTTATTCCATATCAGATCCCTAAAGTAGCCCCATGGCTATTGCCACCCGTGAAGGTTTGCAAGGTGCTGGCAGGTGAACCGAAGACGAAGTTCTTGCCTTCGGTTCTACAAAGCCTCTTTTATGAACACTTTGTGCCACAAATCAAGCACACTTTTATCTACACAGATGGATCTAAATCCTCTGATGGGGTAGGAGCTTCTACTATCTTCCCCTCCCGTCATGTGTCTGTGTGCCTGCTCAATACTGCCTCTATCTTCACGACTGAGCTTGTCGCGATACTGGCTGCACTGTATACCATAGCTTCTTCATCACCGGGATCTTATACAATATTCTCCGATTCCCTCAGCTCTTTGGAGGCTTTAGTCATTTTATTTCCAAATCACCCGCTGGCTTCAAAGATCCAACAGTGGCTTTTTCATTTATCTTCGTTCCACGAAGTTTTATTCTGTTGGGTACCTAGCCACATAGTTATAAAAGGAAATGAGAGAGCAGAGGCTGTTGCCAAGGCAGCTGCATCTCTAGGAACCTCCACCCCTGCTCCTCTTCCTTTCCGCGAGTACGTGGTTGGCCAGTGGCAGAGGACTCAGGATGAACTCCTCCCAACTAAACTGCATGCCATCAAACAGTCAGTCCACCCCTGGTTATACACTACTAGGCCCAGTACTCAGGATGTTATTCTATGCCATCTGAGACAAAGGCTTTTTCCTTTTATTTGCCAAGGGATGTGCCCTCAGCAGGTTCTGAGGAGCGTCCTTTCCGAACATGAGTGCACCTTTAACATGAACCGAGTGTTTAAACTTTCTATCAGAGACAAATCTCTTAAAGGAAATTTAATGTTTTATCATTTTTAGAACCAGATCGACGTGTCGTCGTGTCTTATGATTTTACTTTGATTTTACAGCATTGTAGAGGCATTTATTTTTCTACGTTTTTACTCCCGCTTCCTTTTTTTTATATATATATATATCTTTTAGATTGTTAACCATAGTCTCTGTTTTTAAAGAACATTTGAAATTTTAATGAATCCTCTCTTTCTGAAAATGGCTGCAGCTTGCCCACTTGGACTTACGCAGCACCCACCTTTTTTGTGCCATTCATTCATCTCTTTTTCCCTTCATTGACCATCATCTCTTCCCTTCATTGACCATCATCTCTTCTTTCCTTCATTGACTATCATCTCTTCCCTTCATTGACTATCATCTCTTCCCTTCATTAACCATCATCTCTTCTCTTCATTGACCATCATCTCTTCTTCACTTCATTGACCATCATCTGTTACCTTCATTGACCATCATCTCTTCTTTTCTTCATTGACTATCATCTCTTCCCTTCATTAACCATTATCTCTTCTCTTGATTGACCATCATCTCTTCTTCCCTTCATTGACCATCATCTCTTCTTCCTTTCATTGACCATCATCTCTTCTCTTCATTGACCATCATCTCTTCCCTTACCTAAACTGGAATAGTGTTCTTCTCTTTGTATTCATTTTTGAAAAGGAGTCCAAATGGGCCTCCTTCCTTCATCTCTCTTCCTTCGTCACAATAGTTCAGTAGAGTTGCATATCCTCCTAGTTCCTTGTACCCAAAAGTGTCTACCTAGTCTATGTAATTTCCCTAATTTCATCGTTTTCCTTACCAATCTCTTTAAAACATGGTAGAGATGTGCTTGTTGGATTTTGCCTTAATTTAAGAAATGACCTCCCTTCCTTCCCCTCCCTGATAACATGCTTCTTTTTTTGCAGTCTTCTCCTGAATTGGTAGAGTGTCTGAGCAATGGCAATTTCACTGATTTCATGGCGCACCTCGAGGGCTTCCTCTCAATTTACAAGCTCAATACTGAGAAGAAGAACAAGTGCAAGGCTTACCAGGCTCTTCAAGTGAGTATGAAAGAGCGGCTCTTTAGCTTTTCAAAGCACAAGGGTCTGGTCAGTGTGCCCAAGGCAACCATTCCCTACATGATTTCCTGGAAGAGTGTGTGCCCCTCCTGGCCTCATTGATTATAGGGGGATTTCCATCAAGTGGAGTGATTGGCCAAGTCCTGGGGAGTTATGGGGCACTCCATCCAAATACTCAACAGCTCCTTAGACTACTCAGGCATATTATACATTCCCCCATTTTCTCTTACTCTACCCTACAGGGGAATACCCCTGTGTAGACTTATACCTTGTACCTTGAGGGTCAGCATGTCCTCCAGGCCCTAGTGGGGAAGGCCTGGTTCACTGAGTTTACTTGTATCTCTAACCGGGCCAGGGGATGTGAGTACCTTATTCCAGTCCTTTTATGGACTCTGTTCTCTACCCCTTTCATTACCACCTTCCTCTGCCTCTTCTGCATGGAGATGTCAGCAGGACCCCTGCAGGAATTATGTTGGCTTCCCAGCTCTCATTGCGTCTGCAGCTGATCTCAATGATCTCAATGCTGCTGTAAGATGCGTCTCATATCCTAAACCTTTTGGGCTTTGGGCAAGGCAACCTCTATTTTGCCCAAGATATATCACCCTAGAGGGTAGCCCAATTGGTCATTTGTCAGCCTCTAATACCAAAGCTTCTGTAGTGCTTTGAGTATTGCATTCAAGTTTTTTGGAGCACATGATTTGTCATGCTGGAGCTGGGCAGGTGTACACATGGCTCTAAATCTGAACTGGTGGTCGACTTTCACAGTGCACCCCCTTGTTTGAAGCCATTTGGGTTTTACTGGCCACTGTCTCCACTGCCAAGCAGGTTGCAATACACTACTAAAGGATAGGAGATAATGCATCTTGCCCAGTTCAGAGACCAGCGGGTATGCATTTTTCTTACTTATCTTTGTTCTTTTTGTTGATTTGCTTGTTCATTCACTTTCTTTTTTTTTAATTTAGCATAAGAATAGGCCACAATAATACCTTCAGCAATTATACCCTTCAAGATAGTTTTCAGATGGGTGGCTATAAAAAAAGAAGCAGCCCTTCCTGATCCTACTAGCGTATGCTAATAATACTGGTCTGTGTTTGAAAATAAGGATTTTCTTTGTTTGAGTCTTTACAACCGATTTTCTATTAATTGACCCCACTAAACACAAAAATGCTAATTGTTTTCATCTTTTGGTAAATTCTTCTTCTTTCACTGGAAGATATGGATAATACTCATTATTCAGTTCTTCTCTATAGTCCATTTTTGACTGCATCGTTTGTTTACAGCTAGATACAAGGAGCTACAACTGACCTGAAGTTACAAAACTAAACTGAAATTAAGTTAAACAAGAAAATCTCAGTAAAATCTTATAATGAAAAAAAAGAGGCCTACATTGGAGTATTAGTTAGTTCATCCCTTTTCAAAGACCAATAGTAATCAGCAATCATGTTGACGTCCCAGCATCCTTGGTACTTTTCTTCTATTGTCCAGATATCCTAATGGACCCTTTACCCTTGTTCTTCATTGTAATCCCCCACAATTTTCTGGAAAATTATCCTAGTGAAATCTCTCAAGCAATGCAATTTTATGGACATACGCTCCAAGTTTTTTGAAGCTTTCCAAGAAAACTACCAACTATGGTTTCATACCTGGGACTTTGTTGCTTTTTGATGAAGTTACACTTAATTTGAAATCAAGCTAAGCTTTCTTTTCTATTTCATCCATAATCTTCTCAAACTCTGGATCCTTCATTAAGCTTCTAATTTTGGGGACCCTAGAAAATACCCACATTACATTTTGCCGCACTTATATGGGGAAAATACTTCTGGATGTAAAGAAAAGCTAGTTTCTGTTTATTCATTGCCTTCACAAGAGTTTTCATCAAAACTTGCTTTATATGCAAACTTAGTAGCAGAATTTTCTTAAGATTAATCAAAGGATGGCAATGATATTTTGGAATCTAGCTGGAAAATAATTTTGAGCTGATCATTTATGCTGTTCAAAATGTTTGGTGTCTGCCCAACTATCCCACGAAAGTTCAACTTCTTTGCATTCCTAATATCAGAGAAATAACCTTTGATCACAACAGATTCTCCATTTATGATTGTTGTATTTGATGGCATCAGGCAGAATTTTCATGTTCAAGTCATAAATCAATCAATTTGATAGAATGACTTAACTGGAACAGAGGCAAGATCGTTACCATTATTTACGAGCACATCTTTGAGACCAGTGCTTGATGAGTCTATAAATAGTCTCCATTCAGGTGGTTGAGACAACTCTTAAGGCTTTGATCAAACCCTTAATCTCTGAACAGTACATCAGAGATGAAATCTCATGAAGAGAAAAGAACTTCCTGAATTCTTCCCCCCTACTTTTGTACCAGTAATATGTTGTTTCTGATCTCATTAGATTGCTTTCTCTAAGATGAGATTCAAAGAGCTAGGATGACTCTTGATAGTTGTAAATCCCTTTTGTGATCATTGAGTTGTGGTTGTGTTAATGGCTTTGGTTCATTGAAACTAGATGATGACAGACTGGATGTTTTGAGTTGTCTTCATTGTTATCTCATCATCACTGACTTTATCCAGATCCAAGCTTTCAGGTAATTCCGAAACTGGAATACCCAGTCCAAGAGGAATTGGTTCTAGGGCATATATGGGTATTTATCAGTGGGATTGTTTTTCTTGTTTACTCCCAAAACAAAAGATAGAAATTTATGGTAATTTTTACTCTAAATAAAAATAGGAGAACACTAATTTCCTGACTTTTGGAAATGGATGCATTAGTCTAGCAAAAATAGTAGCTGTTCTTAAAGTTATCAACCATTAGGAGTTTATACATTTCATTTGGTAACCAAGTGACTAGAATTTTTCATTTTTTTTCACAAGACTTCACTAAGCCATTATAAGCATTAGCTTGGAAATAATTTTGACTTATATATACCAAACAGCTTTTAAATTTGGAGAACCTTCAAATGCTCACAAATTGTGCATCTCTCTCTGTGTTGGAAAATTAGCAAAAAGTTGCATTAAATTACATACCTTACAAGATTTACCTGCAGAAATAGCTATCCATCATGTGGGTCTTTCCTTCTCCCCAGACTATAGATGTACAATAAGGTAATGCTTTCCGGCTTCCCTTTTTCCATCATCTGAAGTATTTGACACTGGCAGCATACGTGAGGTGTAAAATCATTATCCTGATATCCCATCTTGTCAAAATAGACATGATAGCAGTGTTAAATAGATAGTCTATTTGCGCAGAGTGATATAAACAGCAGAAAGGTATTTACCTTAGATAAATATGTTGCCTTCTATGTTATCCTTTTATTTCTTATTCTTTCTTCATTATCTTTTTCTTTATCTTCATAGGGCCCCAACTTATTTTCTTATTTTTTTTCTCAATAACAATGTAAACTATTTACAGAATCTTTAAATATTTTCAGAACTTACTTCTATCATTATATTTAATCATCAATCTTATTTAATAAAAGGAGGTTCATCTGTCCTCCGAAAGGGAAAGAGTTATGAGAAAACATTAATTTTTTCATAACAAACTAACCCCTTTTTCTCTTTCTGGGTCATTCCATCCGAATTCAACAAGGGACATTTAGTCACCATCACCGATTTTGATGAAAATTGGTATACAGGTTGATTTTGATGAGAGAAAAACAATGAGACACTTCCCAGCCCTCAATTTTGAATAGCTCAAAAGTTATAACCTGTCAAAGTTGAGAAAAATTGTCAAATTTCTTGATACCACAATTGCTAAAAAAATTATTTCTCCCTTATTATAGCACATAAAACAATGAATTATGTATTTTTTTTAAGCTTAAGGGTTGCTCTAAACATTTTTAACAACAAAATTAATTTTTGGTAAAAAAAATTTGTTTGACCTTAAAGGTCAACTTTTGACCTTTAAAAAAATATATTGGTATCAATAAATTTTTGTGTAATTTTTTTTATAAATATATATGCCTTTAGACTACAATATAAGATAAATTTCATTCTGGGTTTTTCATTATATCAGGAGTTATGATAAATTTTGTAACCACTGGTATGGCCATTTTTCGCTATCTTCACAAATAAATTTTTTTTCTATGCATCTTTGTCATATTAACAGAGTTACGTCATATTCACAGAGTTAGTTATCAATTATTAGATGCCTAAGTATTATATTTGAATGCTTTGAATATATACTCGTGTATTAGAATCATTAATTCTATAGATATGTGTTAAATCCTACCTACAAGAAAAAATGAACTTTCAGTAATTTTTTATTTAAAATTATAAATATTTTTAAAGCTACCTACCTATGTATTTAATTTATAATTTGCTATGGTCAATGGTGGCAGAGCCACTACCAACAGTTAAGATACCTGCATAACTGCTGGTATCCCCATCGCCTAAGGGGCCACTCCTGATAGCTCAGCAAAAAAGCCACAGGTCCCACCCAACCTCCCAAAATGAATTTATTCTTTTTATAATAATTTAGGAATCAATTTTTTTCTGCATTATTTCTGTTGATTTTAATTGTTCATTTTTAGATAGTTTGTAAGTTCTTCCTGTTGCTGTTACAGGCTCAACAATGCTCAATATGTCATCTAATGGCAATACTAATACATGTGGTTTTCTGGGATATTTAAATGAATTTGATGGTCCTTCTGGTTCTAGGAATGTTATTTTAACAGTCATTTTCTCAACATTGGTATCCAATACAGACCCTAAGTACCATTTGTCATCATACTTAGCAGTGACAAATCCTTTTACATCCTCCAATAATATTGCCTCTGTATAGGATATTTTCACTTTCTTGAATTCTGATGCAGATGATATTGTTTTCACTCTTAGTTCATTTTCATTAACTGGCTCAAAACTGTGTAATTTTTGGGTACCAATTATTGCAGAGGCGTGGTCAAATCTTTCTTGCAAATAATTTTTTTCTTCAATGTATTCACTATTTGGGACATATGAAAATTTGATTCCCTTAATGTGTCTTTCAGCAAAATCAAAGAGCTGTTGAGGAGTCATTATCTGATCATTATATGCTCTTTGCAGGCTAGCTTTTGCTGCTAGTCTTTTTGCTGTGCCCCCTACACCATCGCATGGTCCTTTTCCATGAGATGTAGCAAAGAAATGCCATTCTGCTTTCAATCCAAAATCTGATTTATGGTGACATAAATTAATAAAGTTTTTAAAATTTTTATATTGTGATGCAGCTCCATCAGAAAAATATATAATTTTTGTTATTGGGAATTTGAGTTCTTTTTTAAAAAATTCAATAAGTTTTTTTTTTAAATAAATGGACTGCAACAGTGTCATGCTTCAAGCAGTTTGAAATCACAACAAAACTTATGTGTTGTGTTTCCCCAGCTTCTTTGTAGTAGGAAAGAAAGGGATGTAATGTAGCTTGTGAGTTATTCCAGTGGTACCCTTGTGCTGCATCCTGAAGAAGGAATGAGTAATTTTCAGCAAAATCGCATACTACTAAGATTTCACCATCTTTTAGTTCTTCTTTTTTAGTTGAACAAAATTGTGCCTGCTTTTTTGCTATGAAATCATGTTTTTTTAAATTGAGAAGACTTAAGGTAAAAGTGTCTATAAATTCTTCAGTTGTTCTTGAAACAAGCTCTAAAGTTGAGCGATCAGTTGAGAGCCACTGCTTGTAATTTACCTCATCAATCATATTGTCATCCAAAATTTTAGTAACATATAGTTTTAGTTCGTCTATTTTAGAAAAACATTCTGAGCATTCATCAAAATAGCACTCATAAGTTGGAGGGTCACATGTAATGAATGATAGACATGTTTTGTAATCATCTAAATGCAGGTCACTGTCTTTTGTCAACTGTGGTAGCCTTGTACCAATAATCCTCAGTTTAACATTTTGATGATGTGTGCAAACACACACACTGTGAGTTCCTGCACCACCAGCTAATACACACTCGTTGGGTCTCAGCTCAGCAAATTTTGAAAAGCCAATCTTAGTGTCTGGGTATTTTGTTTTAAATAAATGATAAATTTCTTTTAAATTTCCCCAAATTAAGTATTTTTGTTCATGAGTTTTCTGTCCATCTTTTCTAACACTCTTGAAATCTTTTTTCCCTGGCATAATTCTGCTTACTTCTTCATTTTTATAAAAGTCTTCTACTACTTTAATTGTTTCTGATGGAAATGTACCTTTTCTTTTGCTTGGCAATGACATTATTCCTTCTTCCATTGCTAGTTTTTTAGCTTGTCTGGCCATGTAATTAATAACATTAAATTCAGATTTAATTTTGGATAAGCTCCAACTTTTTGGCAAAACAGTTAAGATTTGCAGCTGCTCAGACCTTTTACTAGTAGTTTGAAATTTCTCCTTCAGTTGATTTATCATTTCTTCACCATCTTTACTTGATTCTGTTCTAGAAGACTCTGGGTCTTGATCCAAGGGTAATGGATATTTTGTTGCAGAGCCTACAGTTCTGAGTTTACTTGAAATGGATTTTTGAATTTTATTCATTTTATCTGAACTATATTTTTTTACTACATCCATTTTAAATTTCTCGACTGGTGACTCTCCAATAGCTATTAATGATTTATTTAATTCAATTAATGCTTCTTGTGATTCTTCCTGTTCAGTAATTGGCTCAATTTCCATTCTTTCTTCTGAAAGGCTTGGATTTGTATTTTGAGATGATGAACTATCATCATCAGCTATCTTTTTTCTGCAGTTATCACAGATTTTTTGGTCCTTAAAATTTTTTAATTTTGGATATTCTCTTATTAAGTCTTCTGAAATTAGTCTCAGATTTTTCTTTATTAATTTTTTGTGACCTTTGTAAGGATCGCAGCAATACTTAATATTTAAAAAATGCTTTCTCTTCTCATCCATAATAATTTGTTAAAATACAAATAATTGGTAATGCAAATTATTAATTACTTTTTTATCTAAATATTAAACTTTCTGAAAAAAAAGAAAAATTTTTAAATTAGCTTTCATAGTTTATAATGTAACACCTAATAGGTAAAATTTATAACATAAAAATAGGTAAAAATTGGCATACCAATGGTTACAAAATTGATCATAACTCCTGATATAATGAAAAACCCAGAATGAAATTTATCTTATATTGTAGTCTAAAGGCATATATATTTATAAAAAAAATTACACAAAAATTTATTGATACCAATATATTTTTTTAAAGGTCAAAAGTTGACCTTTAAGGTCAAAAAACTTTTTTATCAAAAATTAATTTTGTTGTTAAAAATGTTTAGAGCATCCCTTAAGCTTTAAAAAAATACATAATTCATTGTTTTATGTGCTATAATAAAGGAGAAATAATTTTTTTTCAAATGCTGGTATCAAGAAATTTGACAATTTTTCTCAACTTTGACAGGTTATAACTTTTGAGCTATTCAAAATTGAGGGCTGGGCAGTGTCTCATTGTTTTTCTCTCATCGAATTCAACCTGTATACCAATTTTCATCAAAATCGGTGATGGTGACTTAAAATTTCCCCCCAAATTGGTTGATTTCATATGGAATGACCCTTCTTTCCTTTCTTCATTTTCTTCCATATGGATAAATCTCATAAACTTGGTGTAGCCTAGGGCTAGGCTGTCGAGAGGGCAGCAACTTGTGCCCAAGTGGGTAGTCGCCAGATAGGCTCTTAAAAAAAACAACAAAAAAAATCATAAACTTGCTGGTACAAGTTCCTTTTTGGGGTAGGCAATTCGCCAGTTGATCTTCTGAAGGTATCCAAGAGACTTCAGTCATTTCTCCATTATCTATTTTTTTTCTTTAATGCTTTGTATATAAGTATGAAGGCTTTTCTCACTTATTACTTTCATACTCTTCAGAGTTCTTTCTAGCGATTTACAGTCCACAAAACATTTTATTTTTACGCTTACTCCAGTTCGTTACTTGATCAAATCCTTCAAGAATATTACATCAGCCACAGCATCCACCATAGCCAATCTCTCAGTGGCTAATGTGGACCGAGCTACCCTCAATGGGCTAGCTTTACCCTTCTCATTCATCAAGAATATGATATGACCACCCTGGACACCTCCATCTTTTAGGTTACCCAATGAGGTATCAGAGAAACGCCACATTTAGCCCTTATTGTTATCTTGAAGTTTCTGAAGTTTTTCTCCCTTACCTTCTTTCACCTTCTTGACATATCTCTTCCGTGTGGCACTGGTTTAAGGCATACAGAAACTGGAATGCAATACATTCCTTCTGAATGGGAGATAAGAATGACCTTGTTGATATTCAATCATACAAACTGCTTTTGATATATTGTCTTGTGATGAAAGCTGCTTTATCTGTTAACTCAAATCTATGAAAGGGCGAACAGTTAACAGCATGCTGATGTTTATGAGGAACTTCCTATTATTCTTTCTCCTCTCAGGCCATGTATAGCTTCAAATCTTCCACCAAATATAGGTGCTCTCATTCTGCCCATATGTTCCTCATGCTTTTTATCATTATCATCATCTTTATCCTATCTTCTCCCACCTGTAAATATTTTCCATGACAATTAATTATTGCTCATAATCTTTCCAGAGATGCATTACTCATCAAAAGAGGAACATCTTTATCTACCACATTTGCTTCTAATATCTCCTATATTCATTTCAACAATCGCTTTCTTCTTTGCTATCACAATATTACCATCTCCAAATCTATAGTTTACTTCTTCATTTACTATCTTCCAATCCACTTCTCCACCCATCTTCTGAAAATCAGACAACCATCTCTTGCCACACACAGAACTTCTACATCCTATGTCTATTATTGCCATTCCTTTTGTTCCATCAACTATGTCTTGTATTTGACCGACGCCTCACCTGGGAGGCTCATATTCACAGCCTTAGGGTCTCTTGTACAAGCACCATGGATATTCTCAGTTCCGTGATGTTCAGCGCTTGGGGTGCTGATAGGCTACTGCCTTACTTTTTTTTTATCCATTGTTCGTTCGAAGCTCGACTATGGATGCAAGTTTTATGCATCCACAGCCGAGCGTTTATTGCGGAGGGTTGACTCGATCCACCACACCGGCCTTCGCCTTGCGACCGGTGCCTTCCGCACTTCCCCATTTGAGAGCCTGTTAGTCGATTTTCTGGGGAGGATGCCACTCGCTCTACGCCGCGTTCAGTGCATCACTCGCCTGCACGCTCGAGCCTGGCGCCTCCCTCAGTCGCCAACAGCTCTGACTGCATCCGCAGCTGGTCTCGACGGTGCCTATGCCGCCGAGAGACGCCAGTCATACCCTAAGCCCTTTGGGTTTAGGGCCAGGAAACTCCTTCGAAAGCTAGATATATAGCTCTCGGGCCGGTGGCACCCCTGGTTCTGCCCAGGATGCCACCTTGGAGGGTACCACATTTGGCTATTTGTCGCCACGCCTCTGCTCCCAAAGCTTGTACTGCGCTCGGAGTATTGCGTTCGACCTTTTTGGAGCACACCTCGTGGCACGCTGGAACCGTGCCAGTGTATACGGATGGCTCTAATTCCGAAGAGGGGGTGGGCTTCCACGCCGTGTCCCCTCTGTTTGAAGTCAGCGGGGCTCTGCCAGGCGCTGCGTCTGTCTTCACGGCAGAACTGGTGGTAATACACCACTCGGTACGGGAGATTACGCGACGTGCCCGGTTCGGAGACCGGATTGTGATCTATAGTGACTCACAAAGCGCCCTGAGTGCTCTTGGGGCATTGGAATCTCCGCATCCCCTGGTTCGCGATATCCGTGACGCCACGGTTTTGGCGAGCCTGGCGAATGTCGAGATTATCTTCTGCTGAGTTCCTGGACATGTAGGAATTGTGGGGAATGAGAGCCTCGATCAGGGTGCCAAAGAGTCCACGAGGACTCTGCGACCGGGCCAGTGTTTCGCTCTTCCTCACGCCGACTACATGGCAGGAATATGGGCAGCTCTTCGGACTGCTTGGCAAAGAAGATGGGAGATGGTTGAAGGGAACTTAAAGTTGCATGCTATTGCACCGCGACTGTTCCCATGGACCTATCCCCCAATGCCGCGACGGCTTCAGGTCGCTTTCTGTCGTCTCCAAATCGGACACACTCGTGTGACGCATCGCTATTTGTTGGAGCGCTCGCCTGCATCCTATTGTGAGACTGCGTCTTTCCCCAGACTGTTCGGCATATTCTTGTTGAATGTCCCAGTCTGAGTGATCTTCGTGCACGTTACCTGTCCCGGCACCGGGATGGGCCGGGTCGCTACTGCCTGTTCCTTGTACTCGGGACGGATTTGTGCACACCGACCTGTGGACTTGTTGACTTTTGGGGGGAGGCCAGCCTTCTCTGTATTTTTGAACCAGGTTTATTTTGTTTGTTTTGTTCTTTTTTTCCCTTATAGGTTGCACGCTCCTGCATCGGGGGGAGGTCCCCCCAATGCAGGAGCTTGCTTACTACTCATTTCCTTTTCCCTTTTTTTTCAATTTCTGGTGTTTTTTTGGTTGTTTTTGTTTTTTTGTATTATTGCATTAGATTTTAAAGTAGCGTAGTACTACGCAGTTTTTAATACGGCATCTAATGCCCAAGTAGGCAGTCGCCAGATGAGCTCTTTGAAAATTATATATATTTATATATATATATATATATATATATATATATATATATATATATATATATATATATATATATCTTTTACAGCTCTCACATTCTTCATTTACTATATTGATTTCTCTATACACTGTTTCAAATCTTACTATAAAATCAATCATATATTCTTCTTTTCCTACATCAATATTGATTTTCAGGCTTCTAATTATCTTCTCAAAATTATCACGGCCTCCCCACACTATATCATCTAGATGTATTCATAAAATTCCTTCTATCTTGTCACTTTGCTTCCAGAAAAATAAGGAAGGTTCTCCCTTGCTCTGTTGTAAACCTTTTTTCTTCAGTACTTCTTTAAAAGACAGGAACCATTTTCTCGCAGCATCTTTTAAACCATACACTGTTTTCTTTAATTTCCATAGGTTTTCCTTATTGTACTTTTCAGGTTTTTGTAGGAATACTTGTCTTTTCATTTCTTTTCCTTTAAGCTATTCCGTACTTATGTCTATACTTCTACAGGTCCACTTCCTGTATTGCATTATCATTACTGCAGTCTTTAATGCTTCTTTTGAACATGTTGGGGAGTCAGTTTCTATATCATTTTTCTCTTCAAATCCTCTAGCTACAAGCCTTGCTTTTATGTTCCTTTTTCTTTTCTGTTATTATCCATCTTACCGATATGTCCTTTCGTCCCATGTCTTCCACCTCTTCAAATACACCTCTTTTTCTCCAATTTACAAGATCTTCTTCTTTCGCTTCAGCTATTTCTGAGCCCTCCCATGTTAGTAAGGATTCTTCTATATCTGCCAGCATGCTCCATCTAAAGTTTCAAAGTTCATACTCCTTTCTTCTTATCCGTCTAATTTATCAATGGCAATATTTACCTTGTTTATTCTTTTAACTTTGCCTGCTCTACTCAATATTCTACCCATTATTCTTTGCAGGTCTTTACAAATGTGATGCTCGATTGTTGCCCAGGTAGCACAACTTTGTGTCGTATACGTGGCAAAACCTATTGTGGTTATTTTTTTATTTTCTATTTAGGCTGTGATTGTTTAAAATAATTGTCAGCTCTAACCTTGTGATACACAGTTATCTGTTAACTTTTCAATAAAAAATCTAGTTATGAAAATTAGTATATTTTGGACATTTATTCCATGAGTGCTTTTCCCTAGACCTCACAAGGCATTGGTAGGCCATAGTATCTTTTTCCATGTATCCTTGCCTTTTTATCACCTTGTACCATGGCCACAACTGAGGGGAAAATAGAAAAGCATTCACTCACCAAAGGAGAGCTGCCACAAGAATGACCTTGTCCCTTTAGATGCTGGGTGCAACTGCACAGATGCAAACACCGCACATTGAGTGTGGCCAGGATTGGAGTTCTGAAATGTGTGTGATAGGTAGGATAGGGAGTGAATGTGTGATATAGCCCACCGCAAACTTCTTTTCATTTAGTATGGTCACAATCTTTTGGCTCTCTTGTATTGGCAATTGTAGCCCAAAAGTAAAACCTCGTCCTCCGTTAGTGTTGGGGTGGGTGAGGAATTTGACACCTTGTCTCCAAATGGGGGAGGAGCCCCTCTTTCATTACACCTAATCCCTTTAGTTTTGGAGGCTCCCTTGGGCAGTTACACCTCTTTAAAGCGGGCGTCCACCCTCCCTATTGAGAGGTTACCCGCATTTTTGAGCCTGCATGTTTCAAATTCTTCATTATGTGATCTAATAGGAGCATGCTGGCTTCAAACACTTTGTTATTCGCTCCACTGATTGCAGCATGTTGGGCCAAAGCCACATGTTCCATCAGATGGTAGTATTAGCTAAATTAACTGGTAGAAAGCCGAAGATCATCGTATTCTCGATGTGAGCCTTTTGGTAAATGCGGTGGACCCTTCTGAAGCGGTCATTAGGCAAGGGAGCTCATGGACTAATTCTTAGAAGACATCACTGAAAAGCTGACTGCCAAGAAGTAGTCAAGGTCAAATGTGTAATGAGAAAGCAAGAGAGGGTGAGCTCGAGATCATCTCCTACACTTTTCATTACATTCAATCTTGACAGGGCCCCTGAGTCGGTGTGTGTTGGTTGGCATCACTACCGCTTTAAGGCATTCATGACACTACTCCTAAATTGGTCACATGAATCACTCATGTAGGCATGCTAAGTTAGGTCTACCCAAACTGTGTGAATTGCTCTAAGACCTTATGCAATGTCACTGTGGAGCTGCATTCTGCACACTGTCCGCCTCCTTTGTACTGAGCCGAGTGTAAGACAGCCCTCACTAAAATGTGATGCACTCCATTTTACACTTAAAAGTAGTATATCCCTCCACTCACCTATGCCTTGACATCCAATCTTGCATCCACTCATTTAATTGCTCTTGCACAACTGCAATTAATACACCTATGAAATAAAGCTTGTGCATAAAACCACTCTTGACCTCTGCAGAATGTAATTTCTCTAGCATGTGAAACCCATTTCACCCCTTCCATTTCATGAAAGATCCATACCATCCTCCAATAACCTATACAGAACTACATAAACACTACACTGAGATGCTCCAACCTATTCTACTACCCTTTAACCAAGTCAACATTACCTGCAAAACAATATACCACAGGGTATAATATCCAATCTCTTGGGGTCCAAATCACCTGTGTCATTATATCACTTTTTATTATTTATTAACTCTCATCTAGTGACTTCCTCCAAGGGCACAAGTCCTATTAAGCTCCAAGAAGCATCCCTTCCATTCCCCCCATGTTATACATGGGTCACTCTGGCAAGACTCCGGTGCACCACCACCCCAAACTAAATATACATATCCCCCTCGCTGATACAGATGTCTGCTACCAGGAACCAGACAGCACTGAATATACACATTATGTCCAATACAAATTCCAATGAGGCAAAAAGCTACAAATACACTGATTGGTCTCTGAGAGAAACTGGGTGTGGTAGCAGAGTTTTCTAGGACACTGGCCAAAGAATAAGACATTAGCTGGTAGGGGGATGGGGGCAACTTAATCTACTCATTGGGAGTAGATGGTCTCTTCCATGATGATAAAAGGGTAAAAAACATTTTCAGATAATACCAATTTCTAAAATATGTTAAATTGTTAATTTTGGTTCTGTTCTGTTTACTCCTGTTGATCAGTACCATAGAAAGGTATTTCAATCTTCCTCTATTTATTTTCTCCCAGGCTCTGGAATTGGACCTTTTGAAGTTATTTGAAATGGCTCAAGAAACCATCTCAGATACCCACAGACTTATACTAAAGTCCCCAGTTGGGCTCCTTATCAACCGAAAAGGAGGTATGTATGGTCTCCTAAAAAATGTCATTATTATTTTAACTAGAAAAGGAAATCCATAGAAGCTGACATCTGTCACTTCATTCTCTTGTTTGCTATAAGTGCACAATTTCATGTTTTATATATCTGCTGTTCCGTTTACTTGTGTAGTTCAGTAACATAGAAACATATTTCAATCTTCCTTTATTTATTTTCTCCCCTTTTCCCCCTGGCATTACATGCAAGACCCATACCATGCTCCAATAACCTGTACAGAACTACAAAAAACACTACTGATTATAAAATTATATATCATTATAAAAATCCTAAGGATTCAGAGTGAGTTGAACCAGCAACCTCTTGGATGAGGAGCATAGGGATCACCTCTGAGCCACAAAGGACAAAAGGAAACAAACCTGACCTCAAAAAGAGTTCTGAGTAAAGACCAACAAATTCTACACGAACCTGACTGATAAAGACGTCTACTTGTGTTAAAGGTCAGGCTGCCTGTTGTTAATCCCAATGGTGGCTGATGATTTTTCATTTTTTTGAGGCAGCTATTATGTCTAGGAGCTCAGATGTTAGCTGCTGCAGTGTGTACTTTAGAATTAAATGTTACACAATACCCAAGTAGTGGACGCAAGAAGATATGTAAAATAGCCCTGGTCATTGATTTGGAACTCTTGATACAGTTCATTTTGCAGTTAGTTTTTCTGTATTGTGGTTCATTGGGAACACCCCTCGTTTTTTAAACAGGAGATTTCTGGTTTGAATCCTGATGGGAGACATGATTTATATCTATGGTGTGATTGAATATTTGGAGGAGTTTGGTTGTAGTGGTACCATGAGTTTCAGGGGCTCTGAGATGATGACTAATTGGAAGGAGTCCAAGAGAGACAAAGTTTCTTAATATAAATAAAAAAAATCATCCAGCAGACAAAAATTGAAAAAATAGAAATTTAGAATGGCAATGGACAATTATGTACAAAACAGAACAACCACTAAAAGTGTCAAAGGCAGACTTCTATAATAATGACAAAATTCTAAGGTTTACAAAAATAAGGAACAAAATATTTAGACAACAGTTGAAAAAAATATTTACAAATTACAGTAATTGACACTTGGGTTAACCAATAATTGCAAAATTTCCAAGAGAGACAAAGTTTCTTAATATAAATAAAAAAATTTCCAAGAGAGACAAAGTTTCTTAATATAAATAAAAAAAATCATCCAGCAGACAAAAATTGAAAAAATAGAAATTTAGAATGGCAATGGACAATTATGTACAAAACAGAACAACCACTAAAAGTGTCAAAGGCAGACTTCTATAATAATGACAAAATTCTAAGGTTTACAAAAATAAGGAACAAAATATTTAGACAACAGTTGAAAAAAATATTTACAAATTACAGTAATTGACACTTGGGTTAACCAATAATTGCAAAATTTCCAGACAAAATATAATGCACACACTTTTTCTATTCTAATATCTAATTTTTGCTGTCACACAGTGGTTGCAGGCAATGGGGGTAAATGGGAGGCAGTAAGAGAACAGTACCGGCATTTCCATGCATGGTAGCTCTCTCTGTGGAGAGGAATGGGGATGACTTGGCTTAGATTGGGGGTCATCCTCCGGTTACCAGACTAGGCAGGCCATCCCCCAAAACATTCAAACTATCTATACCTCAAACATTAATTACACCTAAAAATAAAAAAGGTCCAAAACCCCAGTCACCTTCACCAGGTGCAAAGGAAAAGTTAATTACCTTTAAATGATGAATAGGTTTCCAATTGTTCATTGGAATCTACAAGGGATTTTCTCCAAATGGGAAGAATTCAAACTCCTGCTTCATGATTACAACCCTGGCGGCATAGCATTACAGGAGACCCAATTGGGTATTCGTCGATTACCCCATATCCCCCACTATGTGGGATATTTTAAGAATCCACCAGAACCCATTCATGGTTTGGCTATTTTTGTCTGTGAAGACTGTTCGCACTTAGCAATTCCGTTGAGAACAGGCCCTCAAGCAGTGGCGATTCGTGTGTATACCACTCATTTATACACGGTCTGCTCACTGTACATCCTCCTGGTGGAGGAGTAGTTGCTTACAAATTAGCCAATCTCATCTCTCAACTCCCGACCCCATTCCTACTAGTTGTAGATTTTAATGCAAGACACCAGCTTTGGGGAGACTATGATGACAACCCCAAGGGAAATCTTATTTTGAGACTTTTATGGAGACCTTGGATGTGTCAATATTTAATGATGGCACTCCAACATCCTTCCATGTCGAGACCAACAGCTCTACCTGTGTAGATTTGTCACTTTGTTCCTCAGACTGTAGAGCAGATTACAACTGGTCAGTGGATCCTGATCTGAGAGGAAGCGATCACTTCCCAGTTGTTCTGACCTCATGCCTGGGTGGCCCTCCTTCCCCACGGGGCAATAGATGGAACACCAGGAAAGCCAATTGGCCAAAGTTTAAATAACTTTCTCACCATTCTGGACAATTCCTTCAGGGTGACATTGACATGGTCCTGGAGAACTTCCATGATCAGGTCAACTAGGTGGCAAATTCTTCCATGTCCCTCTCCAAAACTGCTTCCCACAAGACCCATCTCCCTTTTTGGTCTGAGGAATGCAGCAAAGTGGTGACAGAGTGTAAGTGAGCTTGTCATCGCTACCATCGAAACCCTACTGCCATCAATTAGCATGTTCGTAGCAGAGCCAGTCTATGACAGTGTACCCTCTGCCAGGCTCACCAAATTTCCTTTAAAGGGTACATCAACTCTATCATCTACCAAACTCCACCAGACAATGTCTGGAAAAGAGTGAAAAAGCTCATGGGCAGAGCAAGTGGTTTCTCTACCCCCAATATAGTTGAAGCAGGCGAGCTTTGGGGAGACTTGCCAGAATTTAAAATGCCCTGGCAAAGACATTTCCAGCCTTACAATTATTCCTTAGAATTTCAACATGTCAGGAAAATACAAGAGCAGTGCCTCTTGAACTTAATGGATCCCTGTATGGATAATGAACCACACAATAAGCTCTTTTCCATTCATGAACTTCGAAGTGCTCTTAAAAGATGTGGATCCACCGTACCTGGTCCTGATGGTATCTCTTATGATATGATCAGGAACATGCATTCAACACTCATTTCACATCTTCTCGATATATTTAACTATATCTGGATTAAGGGCTGTTTCCCTTTCAATTGGAGGGAAGCAATCATACTTCACCTTCGTAAACCAGGAATGGAAGGGAAGCTTCCGACCCACTATCGCCCAATTGCCCTTACTTGTTCCCCATGCAAGCTTTTTGAAAGGATGGTGAATGCCAGGTTGGTATGGTTTCTGGAGAAACACAACCTTATTTCTCCCTCACAGTCGGATTTTAGAAAGAAACAATGCACCACAGACCTGCTGGTCAGGATGAAGGATTGCATTCGACAAGCTTTCTCAAAGAGACAACACTCCATTGCTGTCTTTTTTGATATAGAAAAAGCATATTGATACCACCTGGAAGTATGGTATCCTGAAGCAACTATATGACTGCAGTATCAAAGGCCATCTTCCTAGGTTCATACAGCAATTTCTTGCTGGACTCACATTCCGTGTTAGGGTAAGAAATGTCATATCGGAGCCTGTTGATCAGATAGAGGGCGTGCCACAGGGAAGCATTTTGAGCCTCACCTGCTTCTCGGTGGCTTTCAACTGCATTATTACTGATCTTCCTGCAGAGGTAATGACAACTCTTTATGTGGATGACTTGGCAATTTTTTTCAGCATCGCCTCGGCTGCCATTTGTCATTCCGTAAATTGCAACTGGCCATTAACATCATTGCCAAGAATGCCGCTGCGAAAGGCTTCCAACTGTCACCCTCAAAAACAGCCAACCTTATCTTTGTATGGCTCCTCCATCTCGTTTGAGCCTCATGGTAAATTTCTTGGGGTTATCTTTGGCTCAAAGCTCTCCTGGATCCCCCATATAACTGCCTTAAAAAAAATCCTGCTTGAAGGTAACAGATATCTTAAAAGTTCTATCACATGTTTCGTGGGGAAGTGATCACTGTACCCTGTGGCTTTTGTATACAACCTTGACCCAGTCTAAGCTGGATTATGGGTCACAGGTGTACTCTTTAGCCTTATCCTCAAACCTAGATAAGCTCAATTCTATTAGGATCCAGGGAGTGCGTCTAGCTTTGGGAACATTCAAGTCCTTCCCATTCTGGAGTCTTCATGCAGAGAGTGGGGTCCTTCCACTATCCTTTCACTGACTTAATTTTAACCTGCAGTACCTTTTCAGGCTGCAACAGCTCCCCCACTCACCTGTATATGAGTGCACCTATAATATTCACTCGGTGGCCTCATATGGCAGGTTTCCTTCGCTGACTCACCCCTTTGTCCTGCGTATGACTGGAGATACGGGTCAACTGAAGGAATTATCAGTTATTCCATATCAGATCCCTAAAGTAGCCCCATGGCTATTGCCACCCGTGAGGGTTTGCAAGGTGCTGACAGGCAAACCGAAGACTAAGTTCTTGCCTTCGGTTCTACGAAGCCTCTTTTATGAACACTCTTTGTGCCACAAATCAAGCGCACTTTTATCTACACAGATGGATCTAAATCCTCTGATGGGTAGGAGCTTCTACTATCTTCCCCTCCCATCATGTGTCTGAGGGCCTGCCCAATACAGCCTCTATCTTGACGGCTGAGCTTGTCGCGATACTGGCTGCACTGTATACCATCGCTTCTTCATCACCGGCATCTTATACAATATTTTCTGATTCTCTCATCTCTTTTTTGTCTTTTTTTTTCCAGATCACTCGCTGGTTTCAAAGATCCAACAGTAGCTTTTTTATTTATCCTTGTTCCACGAAGTTTTATTCTGTTGGGTACCTTGCCACATAGGTATAAAAGGAAGTGAGAGAGCAGATGCTGTTGCCAAGGCAGCTGCATCCCTAAGAACATCCACCCCCTCTCCTCTTCCTTTCCATGAGTACGTGGTCGGCCAGTGGCAGAGGACTTGGGACGAACTCCCCCCAACTAAACTGCATGCCATCAAACAGTCAGTCCACCACTGGCCAGGCACTACTAGGACCTGTACTCAGGATGTTATTCTATGCCGTCTGAGAATTGGGCGTTTTTCGTGTGACACATTGTTTTCTGATGGAAGGCCTTCAGCAGCCTCCAATGTGTACTAACTGTGGAGTACCAATGTCTGTACTCCACCTATTTGCTGAATGCCTTCGTTTCCATACTCTGAGACAAAGGCTTTTTCCTTTTATTTGTCAAGGGATGTGTCCTCAGTAGGTTCTGAAGAGCATCCTTTCAGAACGTGATTGCACCTTTAACATGAATCGAGTGTTTAAACTTTTATCAGAGACAAATCTCTTAAAGGAAATTTAATGTTTTATCATTTTTTGAACCAGATCGACGTGTCATGTCTTCTGATTTTACAGCATTCTAGGGCCTTTTATTTTTCTACATTTTTAATCCCTCTTCCTTTTTTTTATATATATCTCTTAGATTGTTAACCATAGTCTCTGTTTTTAAAGAACATTTGAAATTTTAATGAATCCTTTCTTTCCAAAAATGGGTGCGAGCTCGCCCACTTGGACTTACGCAGCACCCGTCTGTTTTGTACCATTCATTCATTCATTCCTCTCACCCAGCCATCCCAGATCAGGGCTGGGGGGAGGGGACTATGCCCCCTTCCCCTCTCACCTCCGGTTTAGGGTGGTGGGTTTCTACAACCTGCCTTACCCCCCCCCCCTCATCTTCTTCACATAGTCTCTCTTTATTTCTGCGGACTATTAATTTTACGCCCAGCCCAAGGTGGAGCCACCATGCTAAGTGGCCTCTAATGGCAAAAGCTGGCTGTACCATCCCCATATTCACCCCTCGCACAGGGTGATTAGCTCTTGATTCTGGTAGTAATAATAGGGTCCCATTGCCCATTTATGAAAATTCGCTACTTAATACTCCTCTTTTACCTTCCCCTCTACCATCGTTGGAGCCACTCTGAGGCAGTTCACAGCGGAAAAGGAGGTCATGCCCTCTCCAGTGCTTTCTCATGCTTCCCTTCAAACTTCTACCGGAGAAGAAGCTTACTCCTCTCCTAGGCATACTGGTGTGGTGGACTCCCCCTGACCCCTTCTCTGGAGGCAACTCCATCTCATTTCCAGCAGCAATCCTTCCTTTGCTTTCAAAAGGGACTGCCAAGAGAGTAAGCAGGCGGTCCATAATTGACTCAATAGGTCCAACCCCCTTAAGGGAGCAAGGGATAACTGTGCCCCCTAATGTCCTGCTTGCATGCATGTCAAGTTTCCAGGGGGTCAATGTACCTGCCCTCCTCTCTTCCCTGATGGATGCCGGTTTGCCGGGCCAAGACGAGATGAAATGTACCTCAAATGGGTTCTGTGATGTCTTTTGGGGGGATGGCCACATGGAGGCCCCCGCTGAGATGGGCATGATCCCTGAGGTGACTCAGCCCCAGATGGTAGGATTTTTCATGGGGTCTAACCCAGGCTCAGTGCCAAGCACAGAACCTGAGTCTGCCCCTGTGAAAGCTCAGATGGCTCCGGGCCCCTGAGGCCTCGCAAGGAGAGGAGGGACCTGGTGCCCCTTTGACAGCCAAGACCTTCTCCCCAGGTGCAGGGCCCCAGACCAAGACACAAGTGCACAGTGAAGCCTCAATTACGTTAGGCCAGGGCAGGGTGGGCAAATAAAAAAACCTGGGTTCTAGGGGGGCTTTTTCAAGTGAAATTTGAAAAAACAGGTTTGGGTTTTTTTTTCAAAATTACTTCTTTCTTTTCAAGAAATGAATGTTACTTATCATTATTTTATTCAAAATTCATATTTGTGTATAATTTCAACAAATATGTATCAAATTAAGGTTATTTCTCTGATACTGACCCATAATAATTCATCTCTCCTTCTACAGGTTATGGCTATCATGGGTACCCACAATTCTTGATCAGTGATCTGTTACTGTGATCTTTTCTTACTATAATATAATTATTAAACTAAGTAATTATTACTATTATATTAAAATAGAGATAGCTATTCTTTTTCTATGTTATTCTAGTGCTTGTAGCATTTGTTTTTTGAAAAGCCCGAGATTTGAAAAAACCCAGAATAAAACCCCGGTTTTATTGGGCTTTTTCAAAGTTTCGTTTTTTTTTGCCAACCCTGCATTAGGGCCCGCTGGCTTTAAACACTTTCTGGTTATTTTCTCCAAGGAGGGCAGCATGTTGGCCAAGGGCAACATGATCCATCAGAGAAGAGCACTAGCTAGCCTGATCAGTAGAGAGCCGAAGGTGACCCATTTCTCGGATGGGAGCCTTCTAGCGAATGTGTCTGATCCCTCCGAGGTGGCCAAGATTAGTGCTCTTCGGACACTTGATGGTGCCCCGGTGAGTGTGACGCTGCAAGTAGTAGTTTATGTTAAGGAGCTCATGGACTACTTTATAGATGACATCACATTAGAGCTGGCTGACCAAGGGGCAGTCAAGGGCGAACGTATGAGATAACTGAGAGGGGCCTTGAGACCCACCCCTACACTGCTCATTGCATTCGACTGAGACAGGCTTCCTGAGTTGGTGCATGCCGCATGAATCGCTCCTGTAGTTGTGTAAAGTTGGGGTTACAAGAGGTTTGTCTAAGTTGCTCCAAGGCCACACATGATAAGTCCAAATATGTGGTCCAAGTGCATCAATTCTGGAGAGCTGCCCCTAAGGACTTGGTCCTGGCATGCCTGGCACTACCTGAGACATCTTATGCCTCAAGGTTAAAAAAGACCATCTGCTCCTGGCCCCTCCAGGCCTATGAGCACAGTCATTTCCGCACCCATTCAGAACCCTTCTGTGGGTTCTACCCACCCCGAGCACTCCCCTGCCTTCACCGACTCACAGGAGGCAACACCCCTGAAGTTGGTTGTGAGGCCATCTCCAGAAGTTCCTAAAGCTTCCCCTCAAAAGGAGGACAGCACTAAAGGAGCTTCGGCTCCTTCGCTTATACCCAATGCTAGGCTGGGTGACCCAGAGATGGTGGATCATCCAAAGGAGGGATCCCTCGTATACTGTTATTTCTGCATACATTCCACCATCAGCTGACTTTGACGCAGGGTACTTCCACCTGTTTTCTGCATAGTGTGGTTTCTGCAAGTTCCACTCCAGATTGGATGCTCTGCTCTGACTGGAAAATGTTGTCTGCAAGGCCTTCCTTCATAGACATCACTACACCACATTTTTTTTAGGATCTGGACAAGGCCTATGATACCGCATGACGATACGGTATCATGGAGACTCACCACACAATGGGGGCGAGGGGACGCCTCCCAATCTCTATATCTGAATTTGTGCGAGATCGTCGATTCCGCGTATGGGTGGGGGGGAGCCCTCTCTGGCCCAATGGAGCAGGAAGAGAGGGTCCTGCTGGGAATTGTCTTCAGTGCTGCACATTTTTCTTTGAGCATCAACGGTATCACCTCGGTGCTGCAGGAAGATGTTCTTGCTATGCTCTACATAGATGACCCTTCAATCTCTTTTGGTGCGCCCCTGATGCCAACTCTGGAATTTCGACTCGAACAGGCATTTAACTTCATCTCTTGCTATGCATTAAATACACAAGAATTCTCGTAGTGCACTTCTACTGCCATCCACAGCTCCACCCTGACCTGGATTTGTTTCTAAATTGCCTTTTCCTGGTATTGGTAGATTTGCACCATTTTCTTGGTCTAGTTTTTGACTGATGTCTCACCTTGGAGGTTCATATTTGCAGCCTTAGTGTATCTTGCACCTGCGCCATTGTCATTCATCATTCTGTGATGTTCAGCACCTTGGCTATTGATATGGCTACTACCTCTTCTCCTTCTTTCTGACACCCTGTCCTCTTACCTTACTTCCTCACTTTGCATACAACTTTCTTTGGTCTGACTTTAATTTTATAGGGTAGATGCTGACCAGCTTTTTCTCCCCTGAAAAAATGGAGGTGCCCCTTCCCCCTTGTGCTTTCTCATGGGACCCTCCAAATTTATTCTACCGGATAAGAGGCTTACTCCTCTCCTTTGCCTACAAGTGTATTGGAATCTCCCTCACCCCTTTCTCAGTGCCTCCCTCTTTGCTGTGGCAATCCCTCCTCTTTCAAAAGAGAGTGCCAAGAAAGCACACAGGCGGTTGAAAATTGACCACTCCAGAACTCCAAATTGGAGCACATTGATAGGGCCAACCCCCTCAGGGGGGCAAGGGTTGGCAGGGCCTATTGGTCCTTGCCCCCTAACATCCTGCACTCTGCGCTAAGAGCATACAGGGGGCCACTCTGTATATGCCCCCCTCTCTTCCTCGACAGATGCTGGTTCGCCGTCATTAGGTAAAAAAGGTACTTATAATGGGATCTGTGATGTCTCAGGGGTGAGGGGGGCGGGGATGGCCACATGGAGGCCACCCTGAGATGGAAATGGTCCCTGAGGTGACCCCACCTCAAATGGTAGGATCTTTCATGGGGTCAAACCCAGGCTCGGTGCCAAGCACAGAACCCGTGTCCGCCCCTATTCAAGCTCCTCCTCAGATGGCTTGGGTCCCCAAGGCCTCATAATAAGAGGAGGGATCTCCTCCCCCGGCTGTCGCTCCTATGATAGGCAAGACCCTCTCCATGTCAGAGAAGGATCTTGCTGAGGCTGGCCCATCTGGCCTAGGGGCTCCTGCCGGCGGAGGAGAGAAGTGGGTTCATTCCCTGCCCTCCTCTCCAAAAGAGAGGGGCTCCTCTTCCTCCGCGGGTACGGACGGGTCTGCTGCCGTTTCGGTAAGCGACCAAACCAAGATCGGCACATCTGGCCCCGTTGCTCCCCCGGGTGGGGAGTCCCAGATGAAGGCTAGAACTGCGCAGGAGGGAACCTCGATTACGTCAGGACTCCTCATTCAGAGGCTACCTGGCGTTTTCGAGCCCGCTGGCTTCAAACGCTTTCTCGTTATACGCTCGACTGATGGCAGCATGTTGGCTAAGGGCAACATGATCTATCAGAGGAGAGCTCTAGCTAGTGTGATCAGTAGACAGCTGAAGGTGACCCGTTTCTCGGACAGGAGCCTTTTGACAAATAGGTCGATCACTCCGAGGCGACCATGATTAGTGCCCTTCGGACACTAGATGTCACGCCTGTGAGTATGACGCCGCACTCTACCATGAACCTTTTGAAAGTAGTAGTTTATGCGAGGGAACTCGTGGACTACTCCATAGGTAACATCACTTTAGGGCTAGCCGACCATGGGGCGTTCAAGGTAGAGTGTGTGATGAAAACCAGGGAGGGGCCTCGAGACCCACCCCTACACTCTTCTTCATGTTCGACTGTGACAAGCTCCCTGAGTCGGTGCGTGCCGGTTGGTACCGCTACGGCGTGAAGGCATTCGTGCCACTGCCGCGGCGGTGCTATTACTGTCACCGCTTCGGCCATACTAATCGCTCCTGTAGATGCCCAAAGTCAGGGTCACCCGAAGTCTGTGTAAATTGCTCCAAGGTCGCACACGATAAGTCCAAATCGTGTGTGGCCAAGTGTGTCAATTGCGGAGAGCCGCACCCCGCTTCTTCAAAGCAATGTGGTGCATATCTCCTGGAGAAAGAAATCATGGCCGTTCAGGCTCAGGATCGCCTCTCATTCCGCGAGGCTAAGGACTTAGTCCTGGCGCGCCCGCCGCTGCCATGGACGTCCTATTCCTCAATGTTAAGAAATACACCCTCTCCTCCTGGCCCCTCGAATCCTACGAGCAAGGCCGTTTCCACTCCCATTCGGAACCCTTCTGCGGGTTCTACCCACCCTGGGCGCTACCCTGGTAAAGCTAGCGGCACAAAGGGTTCAAACCAAGCCCCGGCTAAGACCAGGGCTACCCTCCCTTCACCCAGCGTGACCGTTTCCCGTAAGACGAAGCGGCCGCGCCCCTCCACCGAGTCGTTAGACTTGGCCATCTTCCGGGGTTCCTAAAGCTGCTCCCCGAAAGGAGGACAGCACTAAAGAAGCTTCGGCTCCTTCGCCCACACCCAATAGTCTGGGTGGCTCAGAGACCGTGGATCCTCCAAAAGAGCGATCCCCGCCTCTGAAGCCACCCCGCTCACCTAAGGTATTGAGGCAGAGGGAGGAAAAATGTCGCATGGTGAGCCCAACCTTCCCCGATAAGTCCTCAAAGGCAACAGCGCCTTCAGCGCATTGTCCGGCTATCAGCGCTCGGAGTTCTACCTCCGAGAAGCGTACGGCCATTCCCTTGGTCTTCTCTTCGAAGAGGGGCCCCGCGTCTCGGAGCTAAGCCTGGAAAGCATATTACTTCAATGGAGTTGCCGCGGACTCCGACCCACCTGGGAGTAGCTGCGGAGGCTCGTCTCGTCCCGTTCCTCGTTAGCTATCTTTTTTCAGGGAATGGTGGCCGGGCAGGAGGATGCGCGATTTATACCCGCCATGATGTCTCCGTTCTTCTCTTCCCTTTAGATACCTCCTTACAGGCAGTAGCTGTGGAGCTGCACCTGGATAGGATGTATGCTGTTATATCTGCCTACATTCTACCGTCAGGCGACTTCGACGCATGCGATTTCCGCTGCGTCCTGGCACGGTTGCCGAGGCCCTTTCTCTTGAACGGTAGACACCCCCTCTGGGGAGACTACTCTATTAATCAATCCCAGGGGTCAAGTCCTTGCCGACCTGATCGACGAACTGGAGATGGGTATCCTAAATGTAGATGAGTTCATGCATCATTGTCCGAGAACCGCTTTATTTTCTTGCCTCGATCTATCATTCTGCTCTCCGGATGCACAGCCTGATTATGGGTGTGGGTGGTCAATGACCTCCATGGTAGTGATCACTTTCACATTCAAATATCATTTTCTCGGCAGCTGCCGCCCGAGAGCATGCCACGGTGGTGCTTGGTGCAGGCACGGTGGTCCGCATTTCGGGTAATGACTGGTTTCTCTGTCTCACTCGAGTTTAGGTCGGTAGATGAGGCCGTTGAGTTCTTCCCCGGCAACCTCATCGCCGTGGGCGTAGCTACTATTCCTAGAACGTCTTGCCGTTTTGCACGCCGACCACTCCCGTGGTGGTCAGCCGAGTGTGAGATGGCCCGCAAACAGAAGCGTTATGCCTATAAGCGCCGCCCAAACGATTTCACTGTCCGTGAATTTCGTCGAAATAGGGCTAGGTTTCAGTATGTTTCAAAGCACGCCCGCCGCTCTTCGTGGCCTGCATATGTCTCTTCACTTAACGGGATGACCTCTGGCTGAGGTGTGGAGGCGAGTCAAAAGGATTCGGGGCAAGTTCTCGCAGGACCCCCCTCCCGTTCTCCAGGAGAATGGGACCGCAATCTGTAACCCAGCCTCCGTGGCCGAGTCCTTCGCGATCGCTTTCTCCCCATTCTCTAGCCTGGATATTGCTCCGTCAGCATTCAATGCGCGTCGTGATGTCGCGGAAGGCCGCCGACTGTACTTTACCTCCAGAGGCGGAGAACCCTTCAACATCGGGCTTACATTGAGACAGTTCCCTTCCGCTCTCACTTCGTATGCTCGCACCACTCTTGTTCCGTATGTAATGTTTCGACACCTGGGTGAGCGAGGCATGGCCTTTCTGTTAGATTTGTTCAACAGGATCTGGGTGGAAGGTCTTCTCCCAGACTCCTGGCGAATCGCTACTGTGCTCGCCTTTCACAAACCGGGGAGAGATCACTCTACTCCGACCGGTTTCCGCGCAATCTCTATAACCTCTTGCGTGTGCAAGTTGTTTGAGAAATTGGTAAACGTTAGATTAGCCTTTTTTCTTGACAGCGGAGGCCATCTGTCTTGTGTACAGTGCGGCTTCCGCAAGTTCCATTCCACGTCGGATGCTCTGCTCCGACTGGAAAATGCCGTCTGCGAGGTCTTCCTTCGTATACAGCACTACGCCACGGTGTTTTTCGACCTGGAGAAGGCCTATGATACCGCATGGCAATACGGTATCATGGAGACTCTCCACACGATGGGGGCGAGGGGACGCCTCCCAATTTTTATATCTGAATTTTTTGAGATAGATCGTCGATTCGGCCTAAGAGTGGGCTGAGCCCTCTCCGGCCCAATGGAGCAGGAAGAGGGTGTCCTCAGTGTCACTCTTTGCCCAGAGCATTAACGGCATCACCTCTGTGCTGCCGGAAGATGTTCTCGCTACGCTCTACGTGGGCGACCTTTCGATCTCTTTTGGCGCCACCCAGATGCCAACTCTGGAAAGTGGACTCCAACAGGTATTGGACCGTGCCTCTCGCTATGCCGAAGGCAACAGACTTTGGTTTTCCTTGGTCAAGACTAAAGTGGTGCACTTCTGCCGCCATCCGCTGCGCCACCCTGACCCAGATTTGTTTCTAAATGGGGTTCACCTGGAAGTGGTAGACTCGCACCGTTTCCTTGGTCTTGTATTTGACTGATGCCTTACCTGCGAAGGTGTCACCTTTGACTATTTGTCGCCACGCCTCTGCTCCCAAAGCTTGTACAGCGCCGGAAGTATTGCGTTCGGCCTTTTTGGAGCACACTTCGTCTCACGCTGGAATCGTGCCACTGTATACGGATGGCTCCAATTCCCAAGAGGGGCTCGGCTTCCACGCCGTATCCCATCTCTGCCAGGCGCTGCGTCTGTCTTCACGGCCGAGCTAGTGGCAATACACCACTCGGTACGGGAGATTACAGGACGTGCCCCATTCGGAGACCAGATTGTGATTTATAGCGGCTCACAAAACGCCCTGAGTGCTCTCGGGGCATTGGAATCTCCGCACCCCTGGTTCGCGATATCCGTGACGGCACGGTTTTGGCAAGCCGGGCGGATGTAGAGATTATCCTCTGCTGGGTTGCTGGGAATGAAGGCGCCAAGGATTCCGCCAGGACTGGGCGACCAGACTAGGGTTTTGCTCTTCCCCACACTGATTATATGGCAGGAATACGGGCTGCTTGGCAAAGAAGATGGGAGACGGTCGAAGGGAACTTAAAGTTGCGTGCTATTGCGCCGCGACTCTTCCCAAGGTCCTACCCCACAACCCAGCGAGGGCCTTCAGGTTGCTTTCTGTCGTCTCCGAATCGGGCACGCTCGCTGGACGCACCGCCATACTGTGAAGACCACGTTGTCCCCCAGACTGTTTGGCACATTCTTGTTGAATGTCCCAACCTGGGCGATCTCCGCGCACGTTACCTGCGACGAGCGGGGTCTCTACCGCTTTGTCCCTTGTACTCGGGATGGATTCGTGCACACAGACCTTGCGGACTCTACGACTTTTTGGAGGAGGCTGGCCTCCGCTACTCAATTTGATTGTTTTGTAGGTCGCATGTTCCTGCACCGAGGGACGGCGGGTGTACCCCCGACGCCGGAGCCCACAAAATTGTTCCATTTTCCTTTGTTTTCCTTTTTTGTCTTTTTGTTTTTGTTTTTATCAGTTATTTATTTTTTAATATAGCTTAGTAGTCAGCTCTGGTGAGTACGGCGACCTATACCCCAAGTAGGCAGTCGCCAGATGGGCTCCTAAATTTTAAAAAAATGCCCCCCCTGCCCCGTCATGTTGGTGCTGTGCCAGTTTAGATGAATGGCTTCAAATCTGTTTGTATCTGGTGGGGTTATACCTGGTGCTACGTGCCTTCATGGCCCAGCCAGTTTTAATAGACGGCTCTGTTCCAGAGATTACCCAGGGTTTCTCTTTTGGAGACAAGATTGTGATACAAAGCGACACAGAGCATTCTGAGTGTCCTCGGAATCTCTGCGCCCTTGCTTCCTAGAATAGTGGGCAAGGTTTGGTGGTGTGGGTGGGATTTGATGCCAGTCCCCACTTCAATTGTAGTTAGTTGGTGGGGGGGGGGAGGTTAGGAATCTAGTGAGTGCACATTTATCTGGAAGTTTATGGATTTGTTTATCAGTGATGAGTCTACTGCCGATGCTGGTGGTGAAGTTTGGAAAGCAATCTCTTTTGGGTTGTGCACTTGTTTCTTGTAAGATGTCGATGTGTATAGTTATTTTTTACCATTTAAATACAAATACATTGCTTTCTTTTCGCAGGTCATCCTGTAAAAATTATATATTTCAATTCACCCTATGAATTACTTGATGTGGATGCTCAAAAGTCTGTGTCACTAACATATGAAACAGCCTCAGCAATGGATCTTTCACATCTTGTCTCTGTCAACATTGAAGCTTCAGCCTCTCACAAACTACAAACAACTTCACTAGTTAATATCATCAAGGGAAATGATGGATTAAAGTGAGTATTAATTTTGTGTATGAGGTCACACATGTAGGCCTTTTCTATAGTGCATCCCATTCCAAAACCTAATTGGAATTTTCCTTTCCTTCAGATTGCCGTCCATATCCGGTCTAAATTCTTCCAATAGTGTTTCCCTACCAGCCTATTTTGTTCTTCGCTTAAAGGACCCGATGGCTATTTCTTATACACTAGCTTGTAAAATTAGTGAAGTCACTGGAATTCCATGTTTTGATCCAACTACCAAACAACCACTTCTTCCCCTCATCATTCGACAAGCTACGGATGTACCACCTGACTCTAATAATAACAAAGGACTTTTTGTTGTAAGTAACTCTTCAAGTTCTTCATTGGCCTCTTCTTTTAAATGCTTGCCCCAAATAGTTGAGACATAGTTTTTTAGGTCATTACTACATTTTTATCAATGGTCTTTAGGAGTTTTGTGTTTGGTACCATAAAATTATTAGGCACTGATGCTAAATCAAAATGCTTGTAATTATAGGTCCTCCATTTGACTTAATGAAAGATGCATACATTATGTATTGTTGCTATTGAAGTTGGAGATTTTTTAGTATAATATACAAGTTGCAACTAATTTATGGCTAAATAATGTGCATTGGTTGAAAAGAAAAGCCTTCTTAATGAAACAAAAGGAGGAAATTTAAGAGAAAGGGATAGTGGAAGACAAAGATCAAGGAGAGCAAAGGAAGGCCCAATGAAGGCAATCATAACTGAGAAGACAGGAATAATGCCAAGGAGAAAAATCTGAAATATCCAGGCATTATTCCTGTCTTCCTGGGTTTGATGGCCTTCACTGAGTGGTCCTTTGCTCTCCTTGACCTTTGTCTTGCAATGAACTTTCTCTTACCTTTAAAAAGTAACCGATATTCTTGTCTCAAGTGTTCATTCACATCCAATTTTCTTTCCTGTACTATTTTCTGCAATGCACATTTTTTGAATGGCTGAAATCAAATAAGGTAAAGTCCTTGTGGTGGTGAGCATGCTACCTGTCCTGGTACCCGGATGAGCAGGGTTGATACCACTTGTCCTTTGTACTCGGGAGTGGATCCTGCGCTCCGGAATGTGAGGGTGAGCTCCCTCCAGCACCTGATTAAACATTTCACACTTCTTCTTATTATTTTTTTGGTGGTTTTAAGTTTGTTCTTAATTTTTGCCTGATGTCAGAGAATCAGCCAAATAGGCTATATTGGGCTGATTCTCTAACATCAGGCAAAATTTTGAAATATGGAACTGCCCCCTCTCGGATTTTGATGAAGATTGGGGGATTGGCTGAAACCACTGAGGCTGAAATCCAATTTTCAATATCTTAATTAAAAGCAAAGTTATGGACATCCCAATTTGGAGGGTTGGCACCCCCCCTCCTAAATTATAAAGACTAATATCTCAGCTCCTAATTTGCCTAGAAGGTTAAACAAAAAGCCATTCCAAAGAGAACCTTTAGCTCTTTGAAATTGGTTGTCAATATTTTATATAAAAACAATATTACAAAATTTAGAGCCATCTTAATTTTTAAATGGGGATGGCGAGATTACCTTCTGCTGGGTTCCTGGACATGTAGAAATTGCGGGGACTGAGCACGCCGACGATGGTGCCAAAGAGTCCACGAGGACTGGATGACCAGACCAGCGTTTCGCTCTTCCTCACACCGATTACATGGCAGGAATACGGGCAGCTCTCGAGGCTGCTTGGCAAAGAAGATGGGAGACGTTCGACGGGAACTTAAATTTATGTGCCATTGTGCCACGACTGTTCCCATGGACCTACCCTCCAATGCCGCGACGGCTTCAGGCTGCTTTCTGTTGTCTCCGAATTGGGCACACTCGCGGGACGCACCGCTATTTGATGGAGCGCTCGCCAGCGCCTTACTGTGAAGACTGCGTTGTCCCCCAGACTGTTCGGCACATTCTTGTTGAATGTCCCAGTCTGGGTGATCTCAAGCGGGGTCGCTACCGCTTGTCCCTTGTACTCGGGAAGGGTTCGTGCACACTGACTTGCGGACTTTACGACTTTTTTGGAGGAGGCTGGCCTCCACTTTATTTGACTGTTTGTTGTAGATTGCATTTTCCTGCGCCGGGGGGGAAGGCGGGCCTATCCCCCACGCCGAATCCTCTTTCTTTTTGCTTTTGCTTTTTTTGTTGTTTATATCGGTATTATTTGTTATTTATATAGTTATTTGTTTTTCAATATTGTCTAATAGTAGGCTTTGCTGATGTATGGCACTTATGCCCAAGTAGGCAGTCACCAGATAGGCTCCTAAAAAAACAACTAAACCTTTGGCGATGTTAATCAAGTGAGTAAAAAGAAGCGAGATGAAAATTCTTATCCGTTATAATTTTAAGATGTGAATGTTTCTCCAACTCTTAGACACTACCAGATCAGCAGCACTGCTACTTCATGCCGTCTGGATGTGATTTTGAAGGTGTTCTCATTCATCGCGTTCCCTTCACTCATCCAACGAGTGTGGCGCACATTCTCGATTACTTGAGGATGCAAGCTGTCTTCAACTCCCTCATAACTTCATGCGTTCGGCCAAGTAGCAAGCAAGGTTTGGAAATCAATCTTTGCCTTTACTTAGGGTTGAGGGAGAGGAGGGGAGGGGGGCTATGCCCCGGATATAAATATCCTTCTAAAATACCCAGGATTTATGGGATGGAGCTGAAGGCCTCAAAATGGCATGAAGATATTCTTACCTTTACTTTGTTTAGTGAAGTCGGAGAAGGTGAAGATGCTTGGAAGATATACTTACTTTTACTTGGCCTCACTATCTCTTCGGTGAGGCGGGCGGCTCCCAGGAATGCAACCGCATCCACTGGGCACGTCCATAGGCCTCTGAGGAAATAGTGTGTAGTGTGAGTTTGGGGCAATCAAGGTGTTTTATATCCTTTGGGCCTTGATTGCACCTGGTGTATGGTGGTGTTTGGGCGAAAGATATATAGACGTAGATTTTCCGGCAGTCATTTGCAGGCAAACCGCAGTTGTTGGGGCTGAGGGGTGGGGGGGCATACAATCCTCCAGATGCCCGTGTCTCCACTATAAGAATGAAAAAAAGAGACAAGAAACAAAAAGAAGAAAAATGCCCGAAGAGCCCCACCAAGCTCCTCCCTGTCACCTCCCATCCTTTAGCATATTTGTATACAATAGGGAGTCATAAAGGAGTGGTTTTGTTGATCACTACCTGCACACGCTGAACCCATACAATCAACAGGATTATGACACGAGGAAGAACTGCAGCATCACCCCAATATCCATCGTGATGCCTCACAGTTGATAAAAGTCATCACTGTGTGGATGCACTGTCCCCAATCCTGGGAGAGTAGAGCCATCACCCATTCCGTCCAGGCCTGCAGTCTCTGCTTGCCCTTACCTCTTCCCACCACTCTTTCCATCTCTGCACCTGCTGACCCAGCCACCAGGCTGACTCGTGGCATATTAAGACCCAACCCTGTTCCTCAAACATACTCCTGCCCCACATGTCATAACCTCTTAGCACACATGTCTGATGCAACACATGGATAAACCTAAACCTCATGCATGTCCAAGTTGATGGAGAAATTGCTAAATGTTAGACGAGCCTTCTTCCTGAACATCGGAGGCTTCTGAAAGTTCCACTCCAAGTTTGATGCTTTGCTCTGACTGGAAAATGCTGCTGTGTGCGAGGGCTTCCTTCGTAGACCTTTAACACATTTCAACAGAATCTAATCCTCACTATCCCTCTTGCACATCGGAACAAAGAGAAACACACCTCACATACACATTCAAATTATCAGCTGCCACCTACTCAACCTCCCTATCACTCCATACGGCACTCACCTCCCCCAAACCTAGCAAAGAATCGCCCCTCCCAAGAAACACTCCAGTCATGCTCTCCAGACTACCTCCACTCCATCCATCCCTGAGAAAAAACTCACCTAATCACAATAAACTCCAACCTTATACCCTCACAACTGGGGGAACAATATATCTACCTTCATGGAGTCAGCTCTCCGGGCAGTTTTGGGTTGCCTGCAATGACCATTCAGGGGACAACCGAGTCTAATAAATTGTTTCCTTCTCACAGAACTCGAGAGCGCTTTCATATTTGAGGTTTCTGCCGTCTCTCATGAATTCATTTCTGTGACGTTTGAACATCCGGAAGAAGAGAGCACAGCCACAGCTGAACTTGACCTCACTGACCTCACTAATGTCAGATGCCGGCTTTTCACCCTTTCCAAGGATGTTTCCCTGTGTTCCGATGAATATGCAACAAAAGTACTTCAAAGGTAAAATATTTTTCTTTTTACCCCATCAAGGGGATAACCCATATGGAGTTACACCTGCTCCAGTGAAGCCCTCTTTATTAAAAAAAAATGTTACACCTGCCATCTGTAGGAGTGACATGCTCTCCTGACCCCAGGGCACTTGGTGTCAGTTGTAGCATGGAAAGAACCTCAGTTGACATTTGGAGTGTTATCTGCGGCCACCCCCAACATTCAAAAGGAAAATGAAGACAATGTTAACTGTCACCTCTTTAAAAAAGAAACCCTGTGATTTCATTTTTCTACCAAATATTAAGAACCTCACCAAACTACCTCATTTCAAGTCAGAAGAGAGGCTTTGGAACCTCTCTAAGCAATGCCCTTTAACCGCAGGTTACAAGAGATCAGGCCTTGAAGGCGACCTGGGCTTTTGGGTACAATTATGAAATAGATTTGTACACCTTATGACAAACCAACTTTAGTGTCTCATTGGTTGCCAGACTAATGTCTCAGGTCTTGCCTTTAGGTAGGTCAAATGACTGGCAGTCCTACCGAGGATTATTAAGACTTAATAAAGGGGGCCTTAAGCACTGATCTGACAACAATAGGATCAAGGACATCATCTTAGGTCTCATTTTTAGGATCGATATTTTGATTCTCGTAAGATAATTAATTCTTTCTCCTTTCAGGTGCTTGTCAATCCCAGTGACCATGCGAGCTGTTATCCGGAAGGTGGTAAAAGAAGAAAAAGAACTCCTCCCACTTGGGGATTCTGTGGTGAAAATGGAGAACAATAACCTCTCGTCTGATCCCAACCAAAACACAAAATTTCTCTTCAGTGACTACAACAGTTTCGGCGTGAGGCGAGACCAGGTACTGCCATCGCATGGCAGTGGCCTCAATAATGTGGTCACCAAGTCTCCTTCCTCTTCTCAAGCAGGGTACGAAGAAGGCATTGACAGTTGTCTGTCTACTTCACCGTCAGGCCAACTCTCGTGTCCCCCACCAGGGAGCTATGGCTCCCTCTTGGCAGGCTCCCTTCCCCCAAAGAATCAGTTCCAGCATCATTTTTTAGCTGATGGTAAAAGTGCAAAAGTTCGGAAAAGAAAATCGACGTTGGAAACGGATCGGAAAAGCCCCAAATTCGGGGACGACATCGTCATTGAGGTGAACAAAAAAGGTTCATCAGAAACGTTGCTTAGTGACGTCGGTCTCCATATACGACGCGACGTCAAGTTCGAGAAAGTAACGAGTATCGTTAACAAACGGCGGTCTTCGGGGGACGGTGCCCTTTCCCCTACTGCACCCAGTGATCTTGCTGCACTCCGTGAAAAGGTGTATGGGGCAGCAAGTGCGGCAAACTTTGCTAAACTCAGCTACATGCATAGCAGTGGGAAAGATGTGAAGGATTCAACATCGAAGAAGATGAAGAAGCATAAATCGGAGGGGCGAACGGAGGGCAAAAAGGCCTCCCCGATTGTGCTCGATTTGACCGATGTGGAAAGCACTAAAAAGGCGTCTCTTTCAGGCTCTGCGCATTCGTCAGCCTTAAGCGCGGCCTTGTTGAAACGACCTGGGATCGAGATTATCCCGATTCCCGGCAGCAACACCCCTATTTCGATCCCTTCTTCTATCACCGTCACTCCTGTCATGAAGAGTTTGGAGGACAAATATAAAGAAAAGAAGGATAAACGTGACCGTAAAGACCTTGATAAAAAGGACAAAAAACGCCGCCGGGATGATTCCCCAGGGGGCGGTGGGTGTTCGAGTAATGGGGCATCTGCGATGAAGCAGTCCAAAATCCAGATTATCACCACGAATGCAAAACAGAGCTCGACTTCACCCGGGATCGCTTCCTTGGAAAACCTCAAAGGGGAGAGGACGTCGTCGGGGGTCACCGTTAAATCTAGTGGATCCTTTCAGTCGCCGGTTAAGAATCCTTCTCTCTCGCCCACCTTCTCGCAGAAGCCCACCGCCCATGGCAAAGTCACCTTTAGTCCCTCCCACAAGCCTAACAAATTACTCTATAGCCCCACATCTTCCTCCTCGTCTATGTCTACCGCTTCTACTACAGCCACCTCTTCTTTAACCTCTAATCCCACCTATGTACCCGCTTCCTCTATTTCTCCCTCTGCAGCGTCGTGTTCATCAACTACTACATCCTCTTGTGCCACTTCCACCGTAAGCTCTTCCTCTAGTAAAAGCACAAGTCCCAAACAATGCCCTCCCAGCCCGAAGCACTCGAGTCTGGGCAAGCCCAGTATGAACGCCTTGAAAGGAGGTTCTCCAACCTTTTCTAAGCCTTCTTCCCTTTCTCCGAAGCTTAGCAAAGGGGGCAAAGAAAGAGAGAAAAGCTGCAGCCCTTCTCGACCCTCGGCTTCTCCCGTTCCCCCGAGCGGACATTTTCCTGCGATTTCTCAAACGTCCGTCAAGTCGAAAGGTTTGGTCAATTCTGCCGAAAAAATGAAAGGTAACTTTTCCGAAGCCCTCACGATCACCAAAGTGTCATCAGGAGAGACGCTTCCGTCTACCTCAATCGCCTTATCGTGCGCTGGCCTCTCTCCTCCCTTTCCCCATGGGGGAGGACCTTCATCCGGCAACACACCCGCTTCGTTGATGGGAAAGCTATCGGCCGACAAAGCCAAGTCATCCCCTCCAAAAAACCGCAAGGGTTCCAGCTTGATTGACATTGTGGACAAACTGCGCGCGGGGGTGAGCGGCTCGTCTTCAGAAGGATTCACTATTCTCGAGCGAAAAGAAAAGGAGAAACGTGACGGGGGAAAAGGTGGTGTAGGAGGGCAAGAAAGTGGTAAAAAAGACGGTGATAATTTCATGATTAAGACCAGCACTGGTCTCAAGTTCACTATCAATAAGGCTAAGGCTTCCAAAGAGGGCTCGTCTTCAAATTCGAAATTGAGTTCTTCAATGGGTGGCAATAGCGGAGCCAGTTTCATCACTTCAACACTCAATGCATTACCAAATACCAAAGGGATACCTAACAAATCTCCCTCGGGGCTCAAACCGGGAGTTATCAGTGGCCCTGCCTCCAAAAAAGTATCTATGGCTAATTTACCCCCTATTCCTAAACTCCCCCCAGCCTCGATTTCAAGCGTCACTGCTACAGCTATTTCTCCCCTCGGAAACGCTCTTTCAATGACCAGTCCTTTGCACTACGGCAGAGAACGCCAGCGGGAAAGCAAAGGAGATCGAGAAAGGGATAAAGAGAGAGTTCATTTAGTGGTTGATAAACTCAAGAAAGACCCTTGCGGCGTGTCTAAGAACAATAATAATGTTTTTCCTTCAGAAATGAAAACAGAGACCGCTGAAAAGACACTCCTAGCCTTGCAACAAGTCGAAAAAGATGAGCCCTGCGTCCAAGAACAGCACCCGCAAGAGCAACAGCAATCCCGAACTTTTTCTCTGCCATCTTTCAAGAAGGCGTCTTCGGCGGCGGCAGATACGGTGGACCGAGCGCTCAAAAATATGTTTGGAGAAGAGAGCGTCGGGACAGACGAGAGCTCGGAGCTTGCCCCAAAGAACGATGCCGGTGAATACTTCAACCGAAGCTTTCCACTTCCTCCTCCTCCTCCATTTTCCGAAGTTAAAGCGAAACCCGAACCCCTCCATTGCACTCCCTTAAAGGAAATGACGACGGACTCGATAAAAGAATCAACTGGTGAGCTATTCAAATTTTGGCTGCCATTTGTTGCAGTGACTCCATCAGCCACACAAAGCATGGAGTGGATTTCTCTCTCTTTCCTCTCTGCCTTCCGCTCCTTTTATGTAAGGCTGAAATTATACAAAATCTTCCTAATGTCCCTCTCTATTGCCCTACCTACTGTAAAGAAGCCTACCTAACCTGCCTACCTTCCTATAACATGCATGTCCTTTCACTCCCTGTAATCCTCCATTTCGCCACTGCAGTGTAGGAATAAACTACCATATCTGACCGGTTTATGGATAACGCTCATTTGTTTTGGACTCCACCACCTTCTGTGGATAGTGGGGGCGGAGGGTCCTACCTGTTGAATTGGCCGCTAGCCTGGGGGAGTACTATAAAAATCCTGCAGCATGCAACAGTCTCACTACATTCTAACCTCAGGGTATTTTCACCGAAGGCGCGGGCCTACTTAAGGTTGGCGAGGGCCTACAGCTCAGACGATGGGATCAATAGCTTTCCCTACAGCACAGTCTGTAGGATCTAAGCCATCTCCCTTAATCTCCCAGGGAGCTATTAACACCCTGTGGGTGGTCAAGGGACAATTTCTGGAGTCCTACAGTGACAGTTCTGGTGGAGGTCGCATCTCCAGTGATGGGGTCATTGCCCCCCCGAACCCCTCCTAGAGAGTATGCGCAGGATTTCCATTCCTGCTCCGCCCCAGAGAAAATAGTGAAGTTAGGGGAAGTGAAGATCTGTGCCGAGTGTTGGGTACTTAGAACTAAAAAGATGACACCATCAAAGGCATAGCTACGGGGAAGGCGGGAAGTTAAAAGAAGTGATAATGTGTGGCAGACAAATTCACCTGCTGGGGAGGGGGGTTCATACACCTCGCGGAGGCATTTGGGGCACGAGGAACTTGGAGGATGGGCACATTTCCCGAAGCCACTACGGCCCTGTAGTGAAGGCCTGGCAGCCACTATGGGTCCTTTAAAAAGTAGGGCGTCTTTCACCTTTGTTGGAGACCCTGCATTGGGGCGCCCCATTTAGACTCCTTCCTCCTCCCTTATCCCAATGATCCAGGCAGTCTCAAACTCGATTGAGACTACCTTGGCTTTCTTCCTCCGAGACATTTCCATTTTACCCCCTTGAGCACGCCACACCAAGGAACCTTTTATGCCCGGGCAGGTGGTGCCAAGCCGGTTTACTCTCCCCCTATGGGTCTGCTCCAGCCCGGACTCCTTGGGATCAAAAATAGGGGGCCCCATTCCCCCAATGATGACCCTATGTTAATTTCCTGGTGGGGTTTAACCCTCCCCTCCCCTCTTTGGGAGCCTCCCTCAAGTAATTTCCTCTCCCAAGCAAGGGGGTAGACTGGTACCTGGGGGAATGGAGCATTCCCCTGGCCCCTCAAAGCACCTCCTCCCTTCTTAGACTATCTCCTCCTCTGCTATTATTTATTTGTCTTATCTTACCCCAAAGCCCCAGGGTTGCAAGAGGCCAGTCCTTGAGGAGGCATTGGTGTGGCCCCCATAGTGGGATTCCCTACCCCTGGTACCTGGAAGAGCTGCATTTCCTCCCACCAGGAGTTCCAACAGGTTTGACCCCTCCCCCCTCTCCCAGTGGGTTGCCCCTTGAACCCTTTGACCAGGTCCCTGAGGACTTAGTGCATTGCCCCTCTTGCTAAGAGTATCCCCTCGTAACTTCCTCTCTATGTTTAAGGAGCTGCCTCCTGCTGTGTCAGGGTAAGGTATCTACTGCCCTTGAAGTCCTTGAAAAGCCCTGGAATTTATTTTGCCCTTGAAATCCTTGAAAATTCCTTGAATTTGATGAAACAGGTCCTTGAATTTAAAAAATAAATCATTGAGTGATTGTTCAAATGATTGTCCAAATTCACTATTTATATACTTTTTAATGATGTCTATTAGTAAAATAGTAATATTTAAGTTAATCTATTCACTAATGTGAGCGAACATATGTATGCTTTGGATGCATTTTATTTTATGATGTATGCTCGCTATACTTCTGTGACTGTCGCTTGGATACCTTGGTCTTGTGGAGTTGATTGTGGTTATGCTTTGCTTATAACCCATTTTTTCCTTAAATACCTCACTTTCATTAATGTCCCATAATGTTTATTGCACCTTTTATATTTTTTTGCTATTCTATGTTGCATAATTTTAATTGTGTGTGGTACAGTTGGCTTTCTGATCAACTGTATGTAGTGAAGACCGACGCCCACTCAGGCCCCAGCCTAGGTCTTTTTCTGTTTTCATTTCACCTGCTGTCCTGTCAGACCCCTCTTCATTCTTCAGTTTTTCTAAGCAGAGGAAGAGCTGAAGGGGTATCGAATTTCGACCAATCAAAAATGATTCGGATATCAATAGATGGCCTGAACTTTAACTATAAGTTTCTGAGGCTGTTGAATGCTGAAAGAAGTGGCAATTCTCCTCCTCTACTTGATTGTGGCACATGGTCATCTCATGTAGTTTCTGGCAGATTCAAGTTTGCTGATGAGAACGTTTTTTGGAATGTTGGCAAATTTGGTCCACATTATATTATGTTTTCAAAGATTCTCCAATGAGACGAAAATTATTTTGCAAGCAAATGAAGTTCATCAATCTTCGCTGTTAAAGAAGAGATTAGAAAAGCTCGAGAACAACTGACCAACACTGGCATTCTTCAGTTTCGGAAGGAAGCAGTGAACTTCTTGGTAGCTGTAGTAAAAAAAAAAAATCAATGAGAGGAGCCCTCTTAAGTATTTGGTTGTTAAAGGCTTCAGCTGTTTGAATCCAAATGTGAGGTTGAATGCATCCAAGTACGAGTCCAGGATTGAGATCCTTCTGAGAGAACTTATGTCTATAGAAAAACTGTCCGGAAAAGCTGCTGATGACATCAAAACGGACATTATTGTCACTGACAATAATGTCTGCGAATCAAATAAAAAGCTCCAGAGAAACTCATCTTGATGCTCATTTTGAGTACTTATTCCAGGTAGCGAATTTCAAGGTAACCTTCCTCTTCAAGAGCTTTATTTATGATATATTGTGGCTCACTCACGGACAAGCTGCTGTCGAACGGGGTTTCAATATTAACAAAGAAATCTTAGTCGAAAATCTTCAACAGAAGTCTATGATTGCTCAGAGAGTTGTACACGATGACTTGGTTGCAACTGAGTTTAAAGTGACTAAGTCACTTATGCAGTTAGGAATTCTTCTCGCCTGTACAAAGAAGATCTTGAAAAGAAAAGGAAGCAGGACAAAAGTCTTACAGACATGGAAGCCAAGAAAAGACGAACTGATGCTCTGATCAAAGAAAAAGGAGATAAGGAAATTGTAACCATCAAGCATGATTAAATAAAATTAAAAGGTAACCTCTGAATCACGAATGTTCATTCTGTTTTGTTATACATTTAATTTTCAATTGAAATATTTCAGATTTTTGCCTAAATACTTTATGATTCAGTGTTTGGGGGTTATTTTGAAACAGAAAAATTCTTTGCTATGAAGAGTGTAACAAGTAACAAGGAAAGAAAGTACCCTAGAAGACCTTACGGTCCATTCAAACAGGGTACCTTTGGACTAGCAGTCGAGCGGACACCTCTGCCCAAATGCTTTGTCCTTAAACGGCCATTTTTCAAGACCCTGTCCAGTCTTGACTTGAACTGGTCAACAGATTCACTGTTGACAACTTCAACTGGAAGTGCGTTCCAACTACCGCAGATATTGTACGTGAAAAGTTTTCCACACAGATCGCGGTTGTAACGCTTCAGTTCAAGTTTAAAGCCGTGATTTCTTGTTGTGCTCTCAACAAGTGTGAAAATATCCCCGTAGTCAACATTGTCGAACCCTCGAAGTATTTTGAAAACCTCGATGAGCTGACCACGCAGTCTACGGGTTTCCAACGAGAACAGATCTAATTCCTTTAATCTATCTTCATAACTTTTATGTCTGATAGAGGGAATCAATTTGGTTGCCCTGGCTTGCACGCGTTTCAATCTCGCGATGTCCTTTCGAAATGAACGACTCCAAAATTGTACGGCATATTCCAGGTGCGGTTGAACAAGTGAGTTGTACAAACACAGTACAATCTCCTTGTTCCAATATCAAAACTGGCGCTTTATGTAGCCTAACATCCTTTGGGCCATTTTCTCCGCCTCAATGCACTGTTTCAAGAACTTGAGGTCACTAGTGATTGTTACACCCAAGTCCTTCTCAGTGTCAGTGGATTCAATAGCAGTGCCCTTAAGGATATACTGAGATTGGGGATTTCGGTGGCCGATATGCATCCGTTTGCATTTGTTCACGTTAAAAGGCATTTGCCACGTGTCCGACCACTCCCCAAACTTCCCAAGATCTTCCTGCAGGCGGGCTGTATTTCCATCCTTTGCAACGTTCAAACAAAGCTTCGTATCGTCGGCAAATTTAGAAATCTTGGCAACCATGTCACCATCCATGTCGTTGACGTAGATGATGAATAGTAATGGTCCCAGGACAGAACCTTGATGCACCCCGCTAGTAACGGGCACCCACTCAGAAGCCTGTCCATTCAACACCACCCGTTGCCGTCTGCCACTTAGCCAGTTTTCTATCCAGCCTGCTATTTTTCCGTCTATGCCCAGCGCTCGCACTTTCCGGATAAGGCGGCGGTGTGATACCTTATCAAAGGCTTTCTGAAAATCTAAGTAGACCACATCCACCGCCTTATCCCGATCGTGCTCACTGAAGACGAAATGGAAGAATTCCACAAGGTTCGTCAAGCATGACCGTTGCCTTCGGAAGCCGTGCTGGTAACTCCTCAGTAGCAGGTTTGACTAAATGCGACGTCATTTTGTCCGCCATGATGCTTTCCATGAGTTTACCGACTATCGAAGTCAGACTGATAGGTCGGTAGTTCGACGGTTGGCTACGGTCTCCTTTCTTGTAGATAGCAGTCACTTCCGCTTCACGCCAGTCTCTTGGAACGCATCCGGTCCAGATTGACATGTTGAAGATTGCGTTCACGTGTCGTGACACTTGATCGCGCACTTCTTTCAACACTTTAGGTAGAAACCCATCCGGGCCAGGTGACTTATTCGTCATTAGGTCAGTGATCTTTTTTATGTCTCCTTCGGTGAAGTCCATATACCCCAGCTTTTCCCCCCGAGTAGGAATCTATTGGCTGGGGATGGGACCACACTCTTTAGTAAACACTGAAGCGAAGTAGTCGTTGAGGAGGTTAGCATTTTCTGCAGCTGAGTGCTTTAATGCTCCCTCCTCATTCCTCAAAGGGCCAATCGTTCGATGGATTGGTGTACGGCTGTTTACATATCCAAAGAACATATATATCTCGCCACACGGTTCTCTCGTTTCCCAGTCAACTTGTGTGTTGAAATCCCCCATGACGATACACACTCTGTCTTTTACAAGTTCGCCCAACAGCTGGTACAGACTCCTGTCCTGTTCTATGTATCTGGAAGGACCTAACTCTAGGTTAACACTTAGTAGTTCATGGTCGAATACGATGTTGCAATCCGTCGAGTTGAGAGTATTCTTGACATACATCACACCGCCACTCTCTCTGTCTGGAAAGTAATGGATATCTTTGCTAAGTATAATTTAGGTAATTGTGTGGCTGAGTAAAAATAAATGATTTAAAATATATTTTTATACCTGAAAATGGAAGCATTTCCAAATGTAGGTACTAAATTTTCATGAAATGGATATTTTTTGATGATAGAAATTATTTAATTAAAAAAATGATGTCTCATAAATGTCTTAAAACCTACAAGGGTCGTGTAACTAATAATTTAAAGAAGAAAAGCAATGGCTAAAACCAGTCCTTGATTATTTTTTAAAAAGTCCTTGACATCATTGAAAAGTCTGTGAATTCAAAATCACCAAACAAGTAGACACCCTGCAGGGGGGAGCGAGGGCGGGAGGCTTGGGAACCTCTCTAAACAAAGTCCTTTAACGCCCGCAGGTTGCAGGAGACCAGGACTCGAGTGGTCCTGGGGCGCAAATTATGCCATGTGCCGTTTTGACCCCAATAACCTTTTGTGTGCCCAAGGAATTGACCACCTGCAGCCGATCATGGCTCCATATAGTTATCCTGGGTATGGTGGCGGTCTTTACCGCTTTGTCGGTTGCCTGGGCAACCAAAAGTCTCTGGGTCTGTCACATGACGTATCTTCCTATCCTGGCCGTTCCTGACGCCTAGTACGACCTATTTAGGGATTCCACTCTTCTGCACCTACCACTCAACCTTTAGAGAGTGATTGTACACCCCGTACCACGTTTGGTAACCAGAATTGGCGCCCCTAAAAGGTCCGAAAATATGAGGTGGGAGTCACTAGATACGGGCTATAGCCAATCACCCCTTTACTCTTTTCTATGGTCACAAGCCCCTAACGCGAAGAGAGACTCCACTCCTACCACATTTACCCGGGGGCTGTTGCTCCCCTAGGGGTCCACCAAGCGTGGCTCGCTGATCCCGATGGAAGCAAACCCTGAAGAGGGAGAAGAGACAGCTGCCCCTATTTTTGGACTGGGTGGGGCGGCGTTCCTGTCCACCCTAAATTGTAGATGAGCAACAGGGCAGAAGCCTATTAAACCCTTGACCGTGGAGTTTCAAAAGGAGGCTCTCCCCTGAGGGAAAGGCACCCTGGCCCCAGACAGCAAGGTACCCCAGAGAAATGACATCGACTCGGTGGGAAATACCCACGAGACCTCGTCCACTCTGAGAGGGGATACTCGTAAGGGGACAATGGGCCCCCCACCAAGCACTCAAAGGGAGAAAAAGGTCCCCTCCGGGGAAAGTAAAACTCAGCAGTCGTTCGGATCTTTTACTACCTCGGCGAAGGACCAGGCAGAGGCTGGCTCATCCTTCCTTAGGGACCCTTTGGGAGGGGGGGGGGAAGAAGGCGCCGCTCTTCCTCCACAAAATAAGAACAAATGATATGTAGGGGGATCTTCATGGGAGATCCGCGGACAGCAAGGGATGGCGCTACGTCTCTCCTGATGGGAAAATGCTGACTAAAGGACTCCTCCAGGATGCCTGGCAAAGAAGATAGGAAACGGCCGAGGGGAACTTGCAAGTTGCTTGCCATCGCAACGCGACTGTTCCTATTGACCTACCCTAACTTCCCAATGTCGCTTTCTGTAATCCCCGAATCGGACACACTGGCGGGACGCACCGCCATTTGATGGAGCTCTCCCCTGCCCCTTCCTGTGACAATTGCGTTGTTCGCCACATTTTTGATTGCGGCGACGTATGCCCAAGTGGATAGTCGCCAGATAGGCTCCTAAAATTAAAAAAGAAGCCCCATTCTGGGTGATCTTCGCGCACGTTATCTGTGCCGGTACCTGGACGAGCGGGGTCGCTACCGCTTGTCCTTTGTACTCTGGACGGGTTCGTGCACACTGACTTGTAGACTAACTTCCTCCATTTTTCTTCGACTGTGACTACTTTTTTTCTGTCGATGAGGCCGTTGAGTTCGCCTGCACCTTCATTGCCGCCAGCCTAACTGCTATTCCTAGAAGATCTGGCCGTTTTGCATGCCACCCGCCTCCTCGTTATCCGGCTGAGTGTGAGACAACCCTCAAACAAAAGCGATAGGCCTGTTTGCGCCACCTGAAAGATTTCACCATTCGGGAATTCACCGACCGTGAATGCTTGAATCTTCTCTCATGAATCTCGCCTTTCGTCCGTGGCGTCTCTCTCTTTGCTATGGGCAGCAACGGTATCACTTTGCTGCGTCCCTAAAATGTGATCTCTTTTTGGGTGCGGCCAAGAAGCCTATCTCGGAACGTCGACATCAAGAGGCTGAAACTCTAATTTCCCTTTTTTTTGGCCAATATCACGTGGATTCACTTTTGGCGCCATCTACGGCTTTACTCCGACCCGGACTCGCTCCTAAATGGGGTACGACAGGATGTGGTAGAGTCTCATCGTTTCCTTGGTTTCGTTTTTGATGGGCGCTTCTCGGTGAGGCGTCAATTTGCAGCCTTAGGGTCTCCAGTACCCGCACCATGAACATTCTTCGTTTCCTGACGTTCGTGACTCTTGTTGCTCATAGGGGTAGCTTCTTTTTTTTACCGCTCGTTTCGTTCTAAGCTATGGGTTCGAGTTCTCTCATCCACAGGCTAGCGTAAATTGTGGAAGGTGGACTCGATCCACCACGCTGGTCTCCGTGGTGACCAGCTCCTTCCGCACTTCCCAAGTAAAGACGCTTGTCGATGCTGGGGAAATGCGGCTCATTTTGCGCTGTAGCGCGAGGCCAGAATCTCCGTTTGTTGTTAACGGGAGGCATTTCGTCTGTGCCTTAATTTGGAAGGAAGGGCGGAGTCGCTACTGCTCGTCCCTACTGAGGAGGCGTCATGATAATTGGGACGAGTCGGAGCCTCTTTCATACGACTTGACTTTAATGTTTGAATCCTTGAAGGAGATTCGCCTCCACAGAGGCACCCGAGACTCCCTATTATGCCTGTTGATTTGTACTTTTGTTATTATTGATCCTAGTGTTATTGTTATTACTATTTTCTGGGAGGGGGGGAGGCAGAGCAGTTACAAAAAAAGTTATTAATAGTTCTTTAGTTTGACGTTCCGATTCGAGTTGACTTCATGGCGTCTTTCCTACTCCTTAGAAACCCTGGGTACGGATCCCATGTTAAGCTTTAGGGCCCCACATCGCATCTATCATTCGCAAAGAGAATGTAAAATAACATAAGGGTTTCAAATTTCGTTAATATCGGCCGAATAGTTACGATATTATGGCTAAATAATTCCCGGACTAACCTTGGGAGGACTTTAGCAATTATACCCCTCGAAAGAGAATTTAAAACAACATAAGGGTTTCATATTTCGTTAGAATCGGCCGAATAGTTACGATGTTATTGCCAAAAAGCCTCAATGAAAAGTAAAAGGGTTCCCCTCCGACCGCCATAAGAACTATAGAGTCGCGTCCACCCGATTCAAATACCATTTAAAATAAGTCTCCCCCTCCGACCGCCATAAGAACTATAGAGTCGCGTCCACCCGATTCAAATACCATTTAAAATAAGTCTCCCCTGTGTGTGCCTGATTACATATCTCTGCCCACAGCATCTATGCCTCCTCCCGCTCCACCAGTACACGTGAAGCCGCCGCCTTCGCCAGAGAAGTCATCCTCCAGCTCGTCTTCTCCATCCTGTGCCCCCCCAGCCCCCTGCCCCACTTCTTCCTCTTCAACACCATCATCCCTCTCATCTGAATCCTGCTTGGAAAATGTGGGGCATATGGAGAAAGAGGAGCCCTTTACTACGTGTCTCCCGCCCCCAGTGCCATCTCCTGCCCCACCGCCTCTCCTACCCCACCGGGCTCCGTCTCCTGGACTTAGTTTTCCGCAATCGCCCTCGGTTTCGATCAAGATTGTTCAGTCGCCGGCCCCCGTGGCCTCGCCCCTAAACATGATCTCCCCCCAGTCCGTTTCGTCCCAACATTCCCCTTGCATTATTGACGACGATCTCATGGACGAAGCAGTCATGGGTTCCCGAAAGTGAGACAGCGTCTCGCTTATGCTCGTTCCCTTCATTTGCGACCACGTTCCGTTGCGGTGGTGGTCCGGTTGTCATCCTTTGACTTAAGTGGTTGGTGTGCAAATGTACTCATGAATACCGATCTTGACTCGAAACGAGCCTAGTTTGTAAGCTTGCAATGCTTTTCCGTTCCTTTCGTAGGACATAAGATGAGAGTAGTGAAACATCCTGGCTTATAATTCCATTCGAAACGGGTTTGTTTTCTTACTCGTTACGAACTAATCCTTATGAAAGACCCAAAGAACTAAAACCCATTTCTTTGTCTCTTTCCGTCGTCGTTTTTAGATAAGTGTTTGTCGTCTCTAGTGTTTTGAAGCGTTTCGTTGGGAATCCTCTTAGCCTTGAAAATTTCCCTCCCAGCCACTTTCATTCAAGGTTTTGCGCGTAATTATCACAGTCCATTTTACTTTTTATTACTGCCAGCGCATTGTCCTCACTCGTACTACTTGCGTGAGCCAAGCGCATTGAAGCCTTAGGGTGTCGGGAAGTAACTCTCTCCTTCGACATAGTCTCACAAGTGGGTTGCCCACTCGCCTTCTGATCTATGGGTGCTGGACGCTGCCTATTTCCCCCTCTATCATGCCTATAACTGATTTCTTTAATAGGCCTTTAAGTGTGCATTTTCTTGAAGGCAAGAAACGTAGCCTTTGCTGGAACAGTCCTTCGTCGTTTTCCTATTGGTTCTTCGTCACTTAAATGGTAATTTTTAAATTCTGAGCTCGTCTCTCCCTTTATCTCTTACTACATCGGATTATTGCAGTTATTCTGCTTGGATTCGCTTCCTCCGGTAATGTTTCTGTGCCCTGATGTGGCAGTTATTTCTAAATTGATTTAGGCTCATGAATATTACGAGTCTCCCCCTAAAATCCGTTTTACTCGTATTTTACCCCAGAGTTGGTGGTGTTGACACGTTTAATGACAAATCTTGGTGTGTTTATTAAAGCCTCTCTTTTTTTAAGGACTGCACACTCCATAGTAAACGATTTGTCTTGCACACTGAGAAAATGACAGCAAAATAACTTCAAGTGATAGACAAAGGAAACCTGTCGGCTACGCATCGTACGAGGTCACATGACCCGTGCTTGACCTGAACCAAGACACTGTGTGTCGGGAGGGAACCCACCCCTATAATCACGTGTCAAATGACGAACTCAATTAGCCCGATACGGCTTTTCTATCGCTTTCTCCTTTTATTTACAAATTGTATTTTTTTTCTTCCGTGGCATTGATGTGTGCCAACCCTTATTGAGTAGTTACGGTCCTGATGACTAACCAGGAGTTCAAATCCCATTGTATTTCCTTTTTAAATGTCTCTACTTACATTTCCGGTGACTGGATTTTGTAAGAAAGCAATATGAAAGCGTATGTAATAGGACCGGTATTTTTATTGTAAACGTGTATTTCATTATATAAATTTTTATGGTACCATTTTGTTTATTGATGCTGTTTTCAGAAATAGCATTAATGCTGCCAAGTCTGGTGCAGGAACACTTAAATATCGTCTTCAGTGTGGTTGAATTCAGGGTTTCAAACAACACCACTCATGAATATCCTTCCGTAAATGCCCTTTTGTCCTCTCCCACGAATGGACTCAGCCATAAGTCGACGAAACCGGATGGGACAAAGTAATTTTCGATAAAGATGGGAAGTATGTTGTACCGAGACTTACGAGGGGTGGCGGTCAAGTGTTGGGCGACGCTACAACGTACATTCCATTTGGGCCTCTTTGGAATGGTAACAGGTCCGTCGCTGGATGTCAGGTATGGATCGGTCAGTCGTGTATGACCAATTTGCAAGCGAGAAACACTCACCTCGAAGGATCGGAAATTCTGGGTCCACTATGGCCAGTACCGTACCCCTTTCTTAATAAAGCTGCTACAGTCCTCACACTATCTGCCACAAATGCCAAACATACTTATGGGCAAGTAGTTCCCATGGAGCTCGGCCAAGCGACCATCTTGGTCAGACTTCACTCCGTAAGGGGTGCGGCGATTTGCCATCCTGGCCGCCGTGCTGATGGGACTCAGCACCCCGTCCGACCCCAGCTTAGCCTCTTCTCCTTCCTTCAAAACACTTGTTTCCTCGCTTTTCATACAACCTCTCTCACAACTTTCAATGGTCAGCCTCTAATTTCACAGGGTAGATGCTGACCTTCTTAAGTCAACCGTCCCGGATCGGGGCTGAGGGGGGAGGGGACAATGTTCCCTAACCCCTGAGCTCCGGTCTGGGGTGGTTGGTTTTTAACAACCTGCTTTATCCCCGCCCATACCTTCCTCACATCCCTTTTCCTCTCCTCTTCACAATCTATATATTTTTTACGCCGTGTTCAAGGTGGAGCCGCCATGCTGATGGACTGCCAGGCCACCAGGCGGGAGGGGTGATCTTAAATGGCGGCGCCGGGCTTGTAAGCACCTCTCGCAGTGCAGGCTACTGCAAGAGGTGATGCGCGATTGCATCCCGTGTCAAAAAGAAGGTCACCAAGCCCATGATGAAAATAAAAAAAACCCCAACCCCCAACTTCCCCTATAACATCGACGGAGCCGCCCTCGGGCAGCAAGAAAATGGAGGTCCACCCCCTGTGCTTGCTCAGGGGACCCTCCAAATATCTCTAACCGGAGTGGAGGCTTACTCCTCTCCTTCGCTTACGGGTGTAGGGGACTCCCCCTCACCCCCTTCTCTGGAGGTGCTTTCGGGCGCCTCCCTTTTACCAGCGGCAGTCCCCTCTGTTCTTTCCAAGGGGACTGCCAAGAAAGCCAGCCGCTCCACATCGAAGCGGCTCGGTAGGGCAAACCCCCTTAGGGGGGAGAGGGAAGCCAGGCCCCTTCGGTCGCTTCCCTCAAAAGAACTGCTGGCAAGAATACTGAACCTTGCTGGGGTCCAGGCCCATGCCTCCCCACACAAGACTAGTGACGATACTGCCAACGGGACCTGCGATGTCTTGGGAGGGGGGGGATGGATGGCCAACTGGAGGCCTCCCCCTGAGATAGACATGGTCCTTGAGGAAACCCAGCCTCAGACGGTAGGGCCTTCCATGGGGGGGGGGGGGGCAATCCTTGCTCGCCGCCAAGCACCGAATCCGCCCCGATACAAGGTCCTCCTCAAACGACTGTGGTTTCCGAAGCAGTGCAAGGAGGGGAGGGATCTCCTCCGACCGCTGCCCCCACGACTACCAGGACCTTCTCCATTTCAGAGAATGACCTGGCTGAGGCCGGTCCATCTGGCCTGGGGGCTTCTTCCGGCGGAGGTAATAAGCGGGTTCATTGCCCGCCCTCCTCTCCAAAAAAGAAAAAGACTCGGGGCTCCTCTCCATCCGCGGGGACGGATGGGTCTGCTGCAACTCTGGCAAGCGACCAAACCAAGATCGGCACATCCGCCCCCCTGCCGGTTGCGGAGCCCTGACTAGGACTAATACCAAGAGTGCACAGGGCGGAGTCTCGATGACATCGGGGCCCCTGATTCAGAGGTTACCTGGCGTTTTCGAGCCCGCTGGCTTCAAACGCTTCCTCGTTATTCGCTCCATTGATGGCACCATGTTGTCCAAGGGCAACATGATCCATCAGAGGTTAGGATTAGTTAGTGCAATTGGTAGAGAGCCGAAGGTAACCCGTTTCTCGGACGGGAGCCTTCTGGCGAATCCCGCCGAGGCGGCCAAGATAAGTGCTCTTCGGACACTTCATGGCACCCCGGTGAGTGTGACGCCGCACTCTACCATGAACTTTGTGAAAGGAGTAGTTTATGCGAGGGAACTCGTTGACTACTCCATTGAGGACATCACCCTAGAGCTGGCCGACCATGGGGAGGTCAAGGTCGAACGTGTGATGAGAAACAGGGAGGGGCCTCGAGACCCACCCCTACACTCTTCGTCACGTTCGACTGTGACAAACTCCCTGAGTCGGTGCGTGCCGGTTGGTACCGCTACCGCGTGAAGGCATTCGTGTCACTGCCGCGGCGGTGCTATTACTGTCACCGCTTCAGCCATACGAATCGCTCATGTAGACGTGCAAAGTCGGGGTCACCCAAAGTCTGTGTAAATTGCTCCAAGGTCGCACACGATAAGTCCAAATCGTGTGTGGTCAATTGCGGAGAGCCGCACCCTGCTTCTTCAAAGCAATGTGGTGCATATCTCCTTGAGAAAGAAATCCTGGCCGTTCAGGCCCAGGATCGACTCTCATTCGGCGAGGCAAAGGACTTGGTCCTGGCGCGCCCGGCTCTGCCTGGGTCGTCATATGCCTCAATAGTTAGAAAGACACCCTCTGCTCCTGGCCCATCCAGGCCAACGAGCACGGTAGTTTCTGCGCCCATTCGGAGCCCCTCTGCGGGCTCTACCCAACCCGGGTGCTCCCCTGGTAAAGCTAGGAGGTATACTATCATTTCTGCGTACATTCCACCGTCAGCTGACTTCAACGCGGGGGACTTCCGCCGCGTCGGGGCATGGTTGCCGAGGCACTATCTCTTGCTTGGAGATCTGGACGGCAGGCATACTCTCTGGGGAGATTACTCCATAAATCCCAGAGGACAAGTCCTTGCCGATCTGATCGAAGAGCTTGAGATGGGTGTCCTAAACGTGGATGAGTTTACGCATCACTGCACTGCCCGAGAACCGCTTCATTTTCTTGCCCATACCTATCTTTGTGCTCTTCGGATGCTCAGCCTGATTTTGATTGGGGGGTGGTCGATGACCTCCATGGTAGTGATCACTTTTCCATTCAAATATGATTTTCAGGGCAACTGGCACCTGAGAGACCACCTTGGTGGTGCTTGGCGCGGGTGCGGTGGCCTGCATTTCAGGAAATGAGTTTAGCTCGGTAGATGAGGCCGTTGAGTTCTTCTCCGGCAACATCGCCGTGGGCCTGACTACTATTCCTAGGACGTCTGGCCGTTTTGCACGCCGACCACTCCCATGGTGGTCAGCCGAGTGTGAGACGGCCCTCAAACAGAAGCGTTATGCCTACATGCGCTATAAGCGCCGCCCGAACGATTTCACTGTCGCTGAATTTCGTCGGGCTAGGGCTAGGTTCCGGTATATTTCGAAGCACGCCCGCCGCTCTTCTTGGCGGGCATACGTGTCTTCACTTAACGGGAAGACCCCTTTAGCTGAGGTGTGGAAGCGAGTCAGAAGGATTCGGGGCAAGTTCTCGCAGGACCCCCCTCCCGTTCTCCAGGAGAATGGGACCGCAATCTCGGACCCCGCGTCCGTGGCGGAATCCTTAGCGACCGCTTTTTCCGCATTCTCTAGCCGGGATGCTGCTCCGGCAGCATTCAATGCACGTCGTGATGTCGCGGAAGGCCGCCGGCTGGACTTCACCTCCAGAGGCGGAGAACCCTTCAACGACAAGTTTACTGTGAGTGAGTTGCGTTCCGCTCTCGCTTCGTGCGCGGACACCGCCCATGGTCCGGTCGATGTCCCGTACGCCATGCTTCGACACCTGGGTGAGCGAGGCATGGCCTTTCCCTTAGATTTGTTCAACAGGATCTGGGTGGAAGGTCTTCTCCCAGACTCCTGGCGAATCGCTACTGTGCTCACCTTTCGCAAACCGGGGAGAGATCACTCTACTCCGAGCGGTTTCCGCCTAATCTCTCTAACCTCCCCTCGTGTGCAAGTTGATGGAGAAATTGGTAAATGTTAGATTAGCCTTTTTCCTGGACAGCAGACGCCATCTGTCTTCCGAACAGTGCGACTTCCGCAAGTTCCACTCCACGTCGGATGCCCTGCTCCGACTGGAAAATGCCGTCTGCGAGGTTTTCCTTCGTAGATTTAAGATAAGTTACCGGTGGGTTGCTGCCCAATCCAAGTGGATTCTATATGGCCGCTAGGGTGAAACGAGAAATATCATCTATAAAAGGTGGAGGAGACCACTTTGTGACAAAAATTTAAAAAACGACGGGTTAAAAGATTCCTCCGCCAATATGAGTCGAAGACGGGTGTGTTGAGGAATAGTTAAAAGGGTCGGGAAACAGGACAACCGGAGAATGGTAAAATATCTACAATCCAATAAAAGGTGGGCAACCGATTGGTCCCCACCGCAAAAACGACAGCGAGGGCTGATATGGGCATTGCCCGAAACAAGTTGGCCGTGAGTAAGTCTCGTGTGGCCAATGCGAACTCGGCAAAGGGCCACCTCCAACGACCGCATTCTATGACGACTCGAGGGCCAAGAGCGGATAGAATTTTTTATTTTGTATAGTTTGGATGATTAACAGTCATCCCATTCATTCTGCCACAGTTGAAAAATATACTTTCTTATTGAAGGAAAGTAGTCCCTAAAAGGCAGAGCAGAGTTCTCAGGGGACACAGAATGTGCTGAGCGGGCCAGCCGATCAGCCTTCTCGTTGCCCAGGACCCCCACATGCCCAGGAACCCAGCAAAAAATAATTCTATATCGGGATGCATTTTGGATCAGCCAGTTGCAAATTTCTGTGACCACGGGATGGGACGCATTAAAAGATCTAATTGATTGTAAGACACTCCTTGAGTCGGAAAAAATGACAAAATCACTAAAAGGTAAGATTTGGATGAGTCTAAAGGCTAAAAGGATTGCTGAAAGTTCAGCGGTAAAAATGGATGCTGCTGGCGGCAAAGATAAAGTTAAGAATTCTCCTCCAGGGTAGATGGCTGCGGCGCCCACGCCACCGTCCGACTTAGAGCCATCCGTGTAGAGTGGGCAGCATTGTTTGTGGGAGATCGAATGCTCTAAGAACAGGCTTTTAATGATGCGAGGGTCCATGGAGGACTTCTCCAGGCTCCACATGTTGGTACATACTGTGGGGAGAGGAGCACGCCACCTAGGTTCAGTAAGGATGGAAGGGTAAGGACCCTTGGAGCACCCAGGTTAGAGAGATGATCTCCTATGCGAAGGTTCAAAGGGCGGGGTAAAGATGGCAACTTATCATATGCCGCCGTTGATTCGGCAGCATACAGGCATCTGTAGACCTCTGATACAGGGGCTTGCTGTACTCGGCAGAGGTATCGCATGCAGATTTGAAGTCTATGGTAGGGCAAAGGGAGTACTCCACTCTTGCAGTAAAGGCTGTTGACAGGAGAAGTACGGAAGGCTCCGCTAGAAAGGCGAACTCCAAGGTTTCGAATGGGGTTCAGCATTTTAAGGGCTGAAGGGAAAGCCGATGAGTAAATTTGACAGCCGTAATCCAATTTGGATTGAACGAGGGCTGTGTATAATGTCCACAATGTTTGTCGGTCACTGCCCCACGAAGTGTGTGAGAGGACTTTCAAAATGTCTAGAGCCCGCGCCCCCTCCCTCTCTGGGATCTTTTTCAGGGGTTGTTCCCAGAGAGGCTCTGGCCTTCTCGTGGCGAGGAGGGTCAGCCCTGGGCCCCCTAGGGGACCCATGGTGCTGCCAACAAGACTTTTAACATACCCCTCTTTCTTTCCTCCTCTATTACGATCTTCCACTGCCCTTTATTTCCCCCTCTTCCTTCACCTATCTAGTGGTCCTTATCAATACCCGACCTCTGCTCGTTTAATGGATTGATTCTGAATTGTTCTTTCATCAAGGTGAAAGAGGCTGGGAATCTCCACCGCCTTCGTCTACCGAATGCCCAAGGAGAAACCCATCGTTGGCCCCTTTTCTCCGTGCGTAGGAGAACTCGGGCAGCCTCTTAGGGTTACAAAGATGGTGTGGTGGATCTGTATCCATTCTCCAAGAGGACATACCGGACGTAACTGATTGCATAGTTGCAGTAGTGCCGGGCCCTTGTAGGCCTCCATGGTGGGGAGCCCCGAGGGAGAATGCGAAGTTTTTTTTTCTTTTTGCAATGGCTAGCCATAAACCAAAAACCTCCCTTTCTCGTAAGGGTTCTCGTGCCAAACGTTCCTTAGCTTCCCTTTCAGCCTTTCCTCGCTCGTTGGACCCCTATTCCAACGAAGTAGACCCAGATCTTGATTATCCTCGCTTTCTTGTCATGAATTCATCATCTGACATCCCACTTGCAAAAGTCGATGTGTTTGACGTCAATGAATCTTTTGAGTCCCGCTGTGGTGAACCCCGCCGGATGTGGTCAAGAGGAAATGGTGATGTCGTAGTCGAGGTGTCATCCCACTATCAACACAACCTTGTGCGAAATCTATCTTCGATTGCTGAAATTCCAATAACTGTCTCGCCCCATCCGCGTCTGAATTTCGTCAAAGGTGTCGTCCGTTCAAACGAACTAAAGGACTACGACCCCACCCGCCTTCAGAGTAAGCTCAGTACCCAACGTGTGACACACGTACACAGGGTAACTAAAACATTAGGCTCCACTAAAGTTCCAACCGCCACACTGATTTTAACATTTGAACGACAAGAACTGCCGCAGTATATAAAAGCTGGATACCTTCGTGGCCCGGTAAGTCCCTACATCGAACTACCCAGACGCTGCTTCAATTGCAATCAATTTGGACATGTTGGCCGAGCTTGTCGGCACTCTCGCTCCTGCGTGAATTGTAGCTCTGACTACCATGGCCCCGAATGCACCAAAACGCCCCACTGTGCCGCGTCGAAACTCTGCTCTATATTTTTATATGAAAAGGAAGTTCTCGCTTTGCGCGACTCCCTACGTCTAGATATAAGAGAGGCCCCCCAGCTGCCCGAGCACAAACCTCGCCACTCGGCCGGCTCTTCTCTGACGTTTTACGTGATGCTGGACTAAACCGACCATCACGCGCGAGTTCCGACCGGCCTGAAGCACTTCACCCTAGATCTACTCGCGGCGTCGAAAATATTCAGAATATGCAGTCGAAGCATCGCTCTCATACCGAGATAATTAATGTAGCCCCCCTCTCTCCAGCAGCTCTAGCTGGGAAAGACGCTCAGGGTGAGACGCTTGAAGACATCAGGCGCTATTTGAAAGAATCCTCAACATCGACCAGTAAAGGATCATCCACCCGGCCACGAGACTCAAAGCCCAGTGGTAAGAGAAAGGATTCCTCACCTGGGTCATCGACCACCAATAAGCGGGCAGCCTCTGGAGCCGACTCGGCTGAACCCCGAGAATCTCCAATGGACTCCTCCCCTATGGTTGAACATTCTCTGCCCTTAAGTCCGTCTCGCCCTTCACAGGACGTAGGCCCCATCCTGATCCAAACGATGGCAGAAATACACCCAGCTCCACACACCTCGCTCAGATCACCTGTTCGCCCCGCTCACCCTTCAAACCAAGATCCGATTGAAGCAGTTGATACTCCAACATCATCAACTGCGGCGGTTGGACCAACTCCTCAGACACCTTAAATACCCTCGACCCATGAATCTGGATCTACCGGCCGAAAATCCCTTCTTGATCTTCCTTTTCCGCCAGGTTGCGAGCCCGAATTACAATCAAGGGCCTCGGTCGGTTCTCCAAAACACACGAAAAAAACCTCAGTTACTACTCCATCTAGGATTTCTCCCCCTGCAAAAGCAGGATCCTCAAAATCAGCTCTCCGTCTCCCAAGCTCCTTGGGAAGAACCTCAAATACATTATCAACCTCAAAAGAGAAAAAGATATCAACAGTGGTATCTAATCGTCACACATAATATCTTCCATTTTACAATGGAATTGTCAAGGAAATCTTCCAAAGTGGGAAGAACTCAAAATTCTTTTGACGACTCTCCACCCCGCTGTTATTGGTCTCCCTAGGAGAATAAACTGGGTATACGGCCCTTTCCGCCGGTACCCGGTTTTCTCACTTTCAACTCTATTGCTCCTGCTGGAAGCCCCTCTCATGGAGGGGTGTCAATCATGGTATCTTCATCCTACCATGTTTCTCTCATCTCCCTACATACTACCCTCCAAGCTGTTGCTGTGAGGGTTTTTCTTACTAAGCTTTTTACCGTTTGCTCTATTTACCTACCCCCTTGTTTATCATTGTCAAGATCCGACCTTTTAGAACTTATAGACCAGTTACCCTCCCCATTCTTATTACTAGGAGATTTTAACGCCCGTCACCCATACTGGGGTGACATCACTCGAAATGCCAAAGGCAGTGTTTTAGAGTCTCTTTTTTTATCTGACCTTCTTTGTGTTTTAAATACTGGCGATTTTACCTCTTATCATGTCCAGACGGACTCTTTTAGCTGTGTTGACCTTTATGTTTGTTCCCCTGATTGCTTCACGGAATTTCGATGGTCAATTCTTGACGATCTCCATGGAAGTGACCACTTCCCTATTGTCTTGTCGGCCCTTCAAGTTAGCCCTCATACAACCATGCCCCTTAAGTGGGACTTAGGTCATGCAGATTGGGAAGGTTTCCAAGAGGCGTCCTTCACAAATGCATCTTTGGGGACCTTCAATGGAGTGGACGCGGCAGTAAAATACTTAACATCGACTATCTAAAATGCAGCAACACAAACCATCCCACGGAGGCGACCTGTCACGGGCCGCTCAACCGTGCCCTAAAGGACTTCGACGTGTGCAACAGCTATCAAAAATTACAAGTTAGCCCATGCCCGATTCTGAAAGAACACAACTTTGTGCAACAAGGTCGACCGAAACCGAGCTCGTGCGCTTCGCCAAAGAACCCTTCGTCAAGCTCGCCGAAATTCATGGCGCAGATACGTTTCATCGATCTCCTCTATGACACCTACTGCTAAGATCTGGAAGAGGATTAATAAGATCAGGGGCCGTTATGCTAATCATCATACCCCCACACTCAACTTAGACGGTTCCTTGGAGAATGACGGCCTGGCGGTCAGCAATGCTTTTGCTGACCATTTCCGCGCCGTCAGCAGTGTCAGCCGTTACGATAAGGCTTTTCAATCCTACAAATCAAAGGAAGAATCTCATTCTCTCAACTTCACAACAAAATCTAACCTTCCGTATAACGCTCTATTCAGCATCTATAAAATGCAAAGCGCTTTGTTATCTTTGCAGATCTACTTCCCCTGGCCTTGATGAGATCCATTTCGACATGATTCGGCACCTACATCCATACTCTACTCTCTTCTTGCTTGATTTGTACAACCTTATATGGGTGAAGGGTTTTTACCCGTCATCATGGCGCATTGGGATCATCCTTCCCTTTGTCAAACCGGGCAGGGACGGGTTGAATGCAGATCACTACCGCCCTATAGCTCTCACCAGCTGTTTGAGTAAGTTGCTGAAAAAAATGATATTGGAGCGCCTAAACTGGTTCCTAGAAGCCAATCACCTTCTCTCTCCATTTCAATGTGGCTTCCGCAAAGGTCATAGTACCCTTGACCTACTAGTACGTTTCGAGGGATCAGTCCGGAAAGCTTTCTCATTAAAGCACCGAGTCCTAGCCATATTTTTCGATATTGAGAAAGCCTACGACACAACATGGAGATACGGCATCTTGAAGCAGTTATACGTCTGGGGGATGAGAGGCCTTTTACCTTCATTTATTCAAAGTTTTTTAGCATCTCGATCCTTCAAGGTACGTTTTGGAGACGTATACTCTGACCTGCAACCCCAAGAGGAAGGAGTCCCTCAGGGCAGTGTTTTAAGTGTCTTATGTTTTATAATTGCCATCAATGATATTATTTCGTCTCTCCCAGAAGGTGTATCGGCAACTCTGTTTGTCGATGATTTAGCACTATACTGTTCCTCACCTCGCCTTTCATCAGCAGCGCGTCGGCTACAACTGGCGGTCGATGCTGTATCCAAAAGAGCACAACTTGAGGGATTCCGCTTTTCCACGACCAAAACCAAAGCAATGTATTTTCACCGAGGCAGAGGGGTTCTTGTTCCGCCATCTATATCCCTACAAGGCGAAGAAATAGAGTTCGTCTCCGAGTTTCGGTTCCTTGGCGTAACTCTCGATCCAAAGTTATCCTGGTTACCACACCTACGCCGACTTCGAACAGGCTGTCTGCGGGCTCTAGACATTTTGAAAGTCCTCTCACACACTTCGTGGGGCAGTGACCGACAAACATTGTGGACATTATACACAGCCCTCGTTCAATCCAAATTGGATTATGGCTGTCAAATTTACTCATCGGCTTTCCCTTCAGCCCTTAAAATGCTGAACCCCATTCGAAACCTTGGAGTTCGCCTTTCTAGTGGAGCCTTCCGTACTTCTCCTGTCAACAGCCATAAATGCGAGAGTGGAGTACTCCCTTTGCCCTACCATAGACTTCAAATCTGCATGCGATACCTAGGCCGAGTACAGCAAGCCCCTGTATCAGAGGTCTACAGAGGCCTGTATGCTGCCGAATCAACGGCGGCATATGATAAGTTGCCATCTTTACCCCGCCCTTGGAACCTTCGCATAGGAGATCATCTCTCTAACCTGGGTGCTCCAAGGGTCCTTACCCTTCCATCCTTACTGAACCCTAGGTGGCGTGCTCCTCTCCCCACGGTATGTACCAACATGTGGAGCCTGGAGAAGTCCTCCATGGACCCTCGCATCATTAAAAGCCTGTTCTTAGAGCATTCGATCTCCCACAAACAATGCTGCCCACTCTACACGGATGGCTCTAAGTCGGACGGTGGCGTGGGCGCCGCAGCCATCTACCCTGGAGGAGAATTCTTAACTTTATCTTTACCGCCAGCAGCATCCATTTTTACCGCTGAACTTTCAGCAATCCTTTTAGCCTTTAGACTCATCCAAATCTTACCTTTTAGTGATTTTGTCATTTTTTCCGACTCAAGGAGTGTCTTACAATCAATTAGATCTTTTAATGCGTCCCATCCCGTGGTCACAGAAATTTGCAACTGGCTGATCCAAAATGCATCCCGATATAGAATTATTTTTTGCTGGGTTCCTGGGCATGTGGGGGTCCTGGGCAACGAGAAGGCTGATCGGCTGGCTCGCTCAGCACATTCTGTGTCCCCTGAGAACTCTGCTCTGCCTTTTAGGGACTACTTTCCTTCAATAAGAAAGTATATTTTTCAACTGTGGCAGAATGAATGGGATGACTGTTAATCATCCAAGCTATACAAAATAAAAAATTCTATTCGCTCTTGGCCCTCGAGTCGTCATAGAATGCGGTCGTTGGAGGTGGCCCTTTGCCGAGTTCGCATTGGCCACACGAGAATTACTCACGGCCATCTTGTTTCGGGTGATGCCCATATCAGCCCTCGCTGTCGTTTTTGTGGTGGGGACCAATCGGTTGCCCACCTTTTATTGGATTGTAGCCATTTTACCATTCTCCGGTTGTCCTGTTTCCCGACCCTTTTAACTATTCCTCAACACACCCGTCTTCGATTCATATTGGCGGAGGAATCTTTTAACCCGTCGTTTTTTAAATTTTTGTCACAAAGTGGTCTCCTCCACCTTTTATAGATGATATTTCTCGTTTCACCCTAGCGGCCATATAGAATCCACTTGGATTGGGCAGCAACCCACCGGTAACTTATCTTAAATCTTAAATCTGGAGCCCGCAGACAGCCTGTTCGAAGTCGGCGTAGGTGTGGTAACCAGGATAACTTTGGATCGAGAGTTACGCCAAGGAACCGAAACTCGGAGACGAACTCTATTTCTTCGCCTTGTAGGGATATAGATGGCGGAACAAGAACCCCTCTGCCTCGGTGAAAATACATTGCTTTGGTTTTGGTCGTGGAAAAGCGGAATCCCTTAAGTTGTGCTCTTTTGGATACAGCATCGACCGCCAGTTGTAGCCGACGCGCTGCTGATGAAAGGCGAGGTGATTAACAGTATAGTGCTAAATCATTGACAAACAGAGTTGCCGATACACCTTCTGGGAGAGACGAAATAATATCATTGATGGCAATTATAAAACATAAGACACTTAAAACACTGCCCTGAGGAACTCCCTCCTCTTGGGGTTGCAGGTCAGAGTATGCGTCTCCAACACGTACCTTGAAGGATCGAGATGCTAAAAAACTTTGAATAAATGAAGGTAAAAGGCCTCTCATCCCCCAGACGTATAACTGCTTCAAGATGCCGTATCTCCATGTTGTGTCGTAGGATTTCTCAATATCGAAAAATATGGCCAGGACTCGGTGCTTTAATGAGAAAGCTTTCCGGACTGATCCCTCGAAACGTACTAGTAGGTCAAGGGTACTATGACCTTTGCGGAAGCCACATTGAAATGGAGAGAGAAGGTGATTGGCTTCTAGGAACCAGTTTAGGCGCTCCAATATCATTTTTTTCAGCAACTTACTCAAACAGCTGGTGAGAGCTATAGGGCGGTAGTGATCTGCATTCAACCCGTCCCTGCCCGGTTTGACAAAGGGAAGGATGATCCCAATGCGCCATGATGACGGGTAAAAACCCTTCACCCATATAAGGTTGTACAAATCAAGCAAGAAGAGAGTAGAGTATGGATGTAGGTGCCGAATCATGTCGAAATGGATCTCATCAAGGCCAGGGGAAGTAGATGTGCAAAGGGACAAAGCGCTTTGCAGCTCATAGATGCTGAATAGAGCGTTATACGGAAGGTTAGATTTTGTTGTGAAGTTGAGAGAATGAGATTCTTCCTTTGATTTGTAGGATTGAAAAGCCTTATCGTAACGGCTGACACTGCTGACGGCGCGAAAATGGTCAGCAAAAGCATTGCTGACCGCCAGGCCGTCATTCTCCAAGGAACCGTCTAAGTTGAGTGTGGGGGTATGATGATTAGCATAACGGCCCCTGATCTTATTAATCCTCTTCCAGATCTTAGCAGTAGGTGTCATAGAGGAGATCGATGAAACGTATCTGCGCCATGAATTTCGGCGAGCTTGACGAAGGGTTCTTTGGCGAAGCGCACGAGCTCGGTTTCGGTCGACCTTGTTGCACAAAGTTGTGTTCTTTCGGAATCGGGCATGGGCTAACTTGTAATTTTTGATAGCTGTTGCACACGTCGAAGTCCTTTAGGGCACGGTTGAGCGGCCCGTGACAGGTCGCCTCCGTAGGATGGTTTGTGTTGCTGCATTGTAGATAGTAGATGTTTACTGCCACGTCCACTCCATTGAAGGTCCCCAAAGATGCATTTGTGAAGGACGCCTCTTGGAAACCTTCCCAATCTGCATGACCTAAGTCCCACTTAAGGGGCATGGTTGTATGAGGGCTAACTTGAAGGGCCGACAAGACAATAGGGAAGTGGTCACTCCCATGGAGATCGTCGAGAATTGACCATCGAAATTCCGTGAAGCAATCAGGGGAACAAACAGATAGGTCAACACAGCTAAAAGAGTCCGTCTGGACATGATAAGAGGTAAAATCGCCAGTATTTAAAACACAAAGAAGGTCAGATAATAAAAGAAACTAAAACACTGCCTTTGGCATTTTGAGTGATGTCACCCCAATATGGGAGACGGGCGTTAAAATCTCCTAGTAATAAGAATGGGGACGGCAACCTGGTCTATAAGTTCTAAAAGGTCGGATCTTGACAATGATAAACAAGGGGGTAAGTAAATAGAGCAAACGGTAAAAAGCTTAGTAAGAAAAACCCTCACAGCAACAGCTTGGAGGGTAGTATGTAGGGAGATGAGAGAAACATGGTAGGATGAAGATACCATGATTGACACCCCTCCATGAGAGGGGCTTCCAGCAGGAGCAATAGAGTTGAAAGTGAGAAAACCGGGTACCGGCGGAAAGGGCCGTATACCCAGTTTATTCTCTTGGAGACAAATAACAGCGGGGTGGAGAGTCGTCAAAAGAATTTTGAGTTCTTCCCACTTTGGAAGAACTCCCTGACAATTCCATTGTAAAATGGAAGATATTATGTGTGACGATTAGATACCACTGTTGATATCTTTTTCTCTTTTGAGGCCGATAATGTATTTGAGGTTCTTCCCAAAGAGCTTGGGAGACGGAGAGCTGATTTTGAGGATCCTGCTTTTGCAAGGGGAGAAATTCTAGATGGAGTTGTAACTGAGGTTTTTTTCGTGGGTTTTGGAGAACCGACACAGGCCCTTGATTGTAATTCGGGCTCGCAACCTGGCGGAAAAGGAAGATCAAGAACGGATTTTCGGCCCTTGTAGGCCTCCATGGTGGGGAGCCCCGAAGGAGAATGCGAATTTTTTTTTCTTTTTGCAATGGCTAGCCATAAACCAAAAACCTCCCCTTCTCGTAAGGGTTCTCGTGCCAAACGTTCCTTAGCTTCCCTTTCAGCCTTTCCTCGCTCGTTGGACCCCTATTCCAACGAAGTAGACCTAGATCTTGATCATCCTCGCTTTCTTGTCATGAATTCATCATCTGACATCCCACTTGCAAAAGTCGATGTGTTTGACGTCAATGAATCTTTTGAGTCCCGCTGTGGTGAACCTCGCCGGATGTGGTCAAGAGGAAGTGGTGATGTCGTAGTCGAGGTGTCATCCCACTCAACACAATCTTGTGCGAAATCTATCTTCGATAGCTGAAATTCCAATAACTGTCTCGCCCCATCCGCGTCTGAATTTCGTCAAAGGTGTCGTACGTTCAAACGAACTAAAGGACTACGACCCCACCCGCGTTCAGAGTAAGCTCAGTACCCAACGTGTCACACACGTACACAGGGTGACTAAAACATTAGGCTCCACTAAAGTTCAAACCGCCACACTGATTTTAACATTTGAAAGACAAGAACTGTGGCAGCATATTAAAGCTGGGTACCTTCGTGTCCCGGTAAGTCCCTACATCGAACTACCTAGACGTTGCTTCAATTGCAATCAATTTGGACATGTTGTTCGAGCTTGTCGGCACCCTCGCTCCTGCGTGAATTGTAGCTCTGACTACCATGGCCCCGAATGCACCAAAAAGCCCCACTGTGCCAACTGCGGAGGTACTCACAGTGCTGCGTCGAAACTCTGCTCTATATTTTTATATGAAAAGGAAGTTCTCACTTTGCATGACTCCCTACGTCTGGATATAAGAGGGGCCCGCCAGCGTGCCCGAGCACAAACCTCGCCACTCGGCCGGCTCTTCTCTGACTTTTACGTGATGCTGGACGAAACCGACCATCACGCGCGAGTTCCGACCAGCCTGAAGCACTTCACCCTAGATCTACTCGCAGCGTCAAAAATATTCAGAATATGCAGTCGAAGCATCGCTCTCATACCGAGATAATTAATGTAGCCCCCCTCTCTCCAGCAGCTCTAGCTGGGAAAGACGCTCAGGGTGAGACGCTTGAAGACATCAGGCGCTATTTGAAAGAATCCTCAACATCGACCAGTAAAGGATCATCCACCCGGCCACGAGACTCAAAGCCCAGTGTTAAGAGAAAGGATTCCTCACCTGGGTAATCGACCACCAATAAGCGGGCAGCCTCTGGAGCCGACTCGGCCGAACCCCGAGAATCTCCAATGGACTCCTCCCCTATGGTTGAACATTCTCTGCCCTTAAGTCCGTCTCGCCCTTCACAGGACGTAGGCCCCATCCTGATCCAAACGATGGCAGAAATACACCCAGCTCCACACACCTCGCTCAGATCACCTGTTCGCCCCGCTCACCCTTCAAACCAAGATCCGATTTAAGCAGTTGATACTCCAACATCACCAACTGCGGCGGTTGGACCAACTCCTCAGACACCTAAATTACCCTCGACCCATGAATCCGGATCTACCGGCCGAAAATCCCTTCTTGATCTTCCTTTTCCGCCAGGTTGCGAGCCCGAATTACAATCAAGGGCCTCGGTCGGTTCTCCAAAACCCACGAAAAAAACCTCAGTTACTACTCCATCTAGGATTTCTCCCCCTGCAAAAGCAGGATCCTCAAAATCAGCTCTCCGTCTCCCAAGCTCCTTGGGAAGAACCTCAAATACATTATCGACCTCAAAAGAGAAAAAGATATCAACAGTGGTATCTAATCGTCACACATAATATCTTCCATTTTACAATGGAATTGTCAAGGAAATCTTCCAAAGTGGGAAGAACTCAAAATTCTTTTGACGACTATCCACCCCGCTGTTATTTGTCTCCCTAGGAGAATTTTACTGGGTATACGGCCCTTTCCGCCGGTACCCGGTTTTCTCACTTTCAACTCTATTGCTCCTGATGGAAGCCCCTCTCATGGAGGGGTGTCAATCATGGTATCCTCATCCTACCATGTTTCTCTCATCTCCCTACATACTACCCTCCAAGCTGTTGCTGTGAGGGTTTTTCTTACTAAGCTTTTTACCGTTTGCTCTATTTACCTACCCCCTTGTTTATCATTGTCAAGATCCGACCTTTTAGAACTTATAGACCAGGTTGCCGTCCCCATTCTTATTTCTAGGAGATTTTAACGCCCGTCTCCCATATTGGGGTGACATCACTCGAAATGCCAAAGGCAGTGTTTTAGTTTCTTTTATTATCTGACTTTCTTTGTGTTTTAAATACTGGCGATTTTACCTCTTATCATGTCCAGACGGACTCTTTTAGCTGTGTTGACCTATCTGTTTGTTCCCCTGATTGCTTCACGGAATTTCGATGGTCAATTCTCGACGATCTCCATGGGAGTGACCACTTCCCTATTGTCTTGTCGGCCCTTCAAGTTAGCCCTCATACAACCATGCCCCTTAAGTGGGACTTAGGTCATGCAGATTGGGAAGGTTTCCAAGAGGCGTCCTTCACAAACGCATCTTTGGGGACCTTCAATGGAGTGGACGTGGCAGTAAAATACTTTACATCAACTATCTACAATGCAGCAACACAGACCATCCCACGGAGACGACCTGTCACGGGCCGCTCAACCGTGCCCTAAAGGACTTCGACGTGTGCAACAGCTATCAAAAATTACAAGTTAGCTCATGCCCGATTCCGAAAGAACCCAACTTTGTGCAACAAGGTCGACCGAAACCGAGCTCGTGCGCTTCGCCAAAGAACCCTTCGTCAAGCTCGCCGAAATTCATGGCGCAGATACGTTTCATCGATCTCCTCTATGACACCTACTGCTAAGATCTGGAAGAGGATTAATAAGATCAGGGGCCGTTATGCTAATCATCATACCCCCTCACTCAACTTAGGCGGTTCCTTAGAGAATGACGGCCTGGCGGTCAGCAATGCTTTTGCTGACCATTTCCGCGCCGTCAGCAGTGTCAGCCGCTACGATAAGGCTTTTCAATCCTACAAATCAAAGGAAGAATCTCATTCTCTCAACTTCACAACAAAATCTAACCTTCCGTATAACGCTCTATTCAGCATCTATGAGCTGCAAAGCGCTTTGTCCCTTTGCACATCTACTTCCCCTGGCCTTGATGAGATCCATTTCGACATGATTCGGCACCTACATCCACACTCTACTCTCTTCCTGCTTGATTTGTACAACCTCATATGGGTGAAGGGTTTTTACCCGTCATCATGGCGCATTGGGATCATCCTTCCCTTTGTCAAACCGGGCAGGGACGGGTTGAATGCAGATCACTACCACCCTATAGCTCTCACCAGCTGTTTGAGTAAGTTGCTGGAAAAAATGATATTGGAGCGCCTAAACTGGTTCCTAGAAGCCAATCACCTTCTCTCCCCATTTCAATGTGGCTTCCGCAAAGGTCATAGTACCCTTGACCTACTAGTACGTTTCGAGGGATCAGTCCGGAAAGCTTTCTCATTAAAGCACCGAGTCCTAGCCATATTTTTCGATATTGAGAAAGTCTACGACACAACATGGAGATACGGCATCTTGAAGCAGTTATACGTCTGGGGGATGAGAGGTCTTTTACCTTCATTTATTCAAAGTTTTTTAGCATCTCGATCCCTAAAGGTACGTGTTGGAGACGCATACTCTGACCTGCGACCCCAAGAGGAGGGAGTTCCTCAGGGCAGTGTTTTAAGTGTCTTATGTTTTATAATTGCAATCAATGATATTATTTCGTCTCTCCCAGAAGGTGTATCGGCAACTCTGTTTGTCGATGATTTAGCACTATACTGTTACTCACCTCGCCTTTCATCAGCAGCGCGTCGGCTACAACTGGCGGTCAATGCTGTATCCAAAAGAGCACAACTTAAGGGATTCCGCTTTTCCACGACCAAAACCAAAGCAATGTATTTTCACCGAGGCAGAGGGGTTCTTGTTCTGCCATCTATATCCCTACAAGGCGAAGAAATAGAGTTCGTCTCCGAGTTTCGGTTCCTTGGCGTAACTCTCGATCCAAAGTTATCCTGGTTACCACACCTACGCCGACTTCGAACAGGCTGTCTGCGGGCTCTAGACATTTTGAAAGTCCTCTCACACACTTCGTGGGGCAGTGACCGACAAACATTGTGGACATTATACACAGCCCTCGTTCAATCCAAATTGGATTATGGCTGTCAAATTTACTCATCGGCTTCCCCTTCAGCCCTTAAAATGCTGAACCCCATTCGAAACCTTGGAGTTCGCCTTTCTAGTGGAGCCTTCCGTACTTCTCCTGTCAACAGCCTTTACTGCGAGAGTGGAGTACTCCCTTTTCCCTACCATAGACTTCAAATCTGCATGCGATACCTCTGCTGAGTACAGCAAGCCCCTGTATCAGAGGTCTACAGATGCCTGTATGCTGCCGAATCAACGGCGGCATATGATAAGTTGCCATCTTTACCCCGCCCTTTGAACCTTCGCATAGGAGATCATCTCTCTAACCTAAGTGCTCAAAGGGTCCTTACCCTTCCATCCTTACTGAACCCTAGATGGCGTGCTCCTCTCCCCACGGTATGTACCAACATGTTGAGCCTGGAGAAGTCCTCCATGGACCCTCGCATCATTAAAAGCCTGTTCTTAGAGCATTCGATCTCCCACAAACAATGCTGCCCACTATACACGGATGGCTCTAAGTCGGACGGTGGCGTGGGCGCCGCAGCAATCTACCTAGGAGGAGAATTCCTAACTCTACCTTTGCCACCAGCAGCATCCATTTTTACGGTGAACTTTCAGCAATCCTTTTAGCCTTTCACCTGATCCAAATTTTAACTTTTAGTGATTTTGTTATTTTTTCCGACTCAAGGAGTGTCTTACAGTCAATTAGATCTTTCAATGCGTCCCATCCCGTGGTCACAGAAATTTGCAACTGGCTGATCCAAAATGCATCCCGATATAGAATTATTTTTTGCTGGGTCCGTGGGCATGTGGGGGTCCTGGGCAACGAGAAGGCTGATTGGCTGGCCCACTCAGCACATTCTGTGTCCCCTGAGAACTCTGCTCTGCCTTTTAGGGACTACTTTCCTTCAATTATAAAGTATATTTTTCAACTGTGGCAGAATGAATGGGATGACTGTTAATCATCCAAACTATACAAAATTAAAAATTCTTTTCGCTCTTGGCCCTCGAGTCGTCATAGAATGCGGTCGTTGAAGGTGGCCCTTTGCCGAGTTCGCATTGGCCACACGAGACTTACTCACGGCCATCTTGTTTCGGGTGATGCCCATATCAGCCCTCGCTGTCGTTTTTGCGGTGGGGATCAATCGGTTGCCCACCTTTTATTGGATTGTAGCCATTTTACCATTCTCCGGTTGTCCTGTTTCCCGACCCTTTTAACTATTCCTCAACACACCCGTCTTCGACTCATATTGGCGGAGGAATCTTTTAACCCGTCGTTTTTTAAATTTTTGTCACAAAGTGGTCCCCTCCACCTTTTATAGATGATATTTCTCGTTTCACCCTAGCGGCCATATAGAATCCACTTGAATTGGGCAGCAACCCACCGGTAACATATGTTAAATCTTAAATCCTAAGCCCTTTGGGTTTAGGGCCAGGAAACTCCTTCGAGAGGTAGATATAGCTCTCGGGCTGGTGGCGCCCCTGGTTCTGCCCAGGACGCCACCCTGGAGGGTACCACATTTGGCTATTTGTCGCCACGCCTCTGCTCTCAAAGCTTGTACTGCGCCGGGAGTATTGCGTTCGACCTTTTTGGAGCACACATCGTGTCACGCTGGAACCGTGCAAGTGTATACAGATGGCTCCAAGTCCCAAGAGGGGGTCGGCTTCCACGCCGTATCCCCTCTGTTTGAAGTCAGCGGGGCTCTACCAGGCGCTGCGTCTGTCTTCACGGCCGAGCTGGTGGCAATACACCACTCGGTACGGGACATTACGCGACGTGCCCGGTTCGGAGACCGGATTGTGATCTATAGCGACTCACAAAGCGCCCTGAGTGCTCTCGTGGCATTGGAATCTCTGCATCCCCTGGTTCGCGATATCCGTGACGCCACGGTTTTGGCGAGCCGGGCAGATGTCGAGATTATCTTCTCCTGGGTTCCTGGACATGTAGGAATTGCGGGGAATGAGCGTGCTGATGAGGGCGCCAAAGAGTCCGCGAGGACTCTGCGACCGGACCAGCGTTTCGCTCTTCCTCACACCGACTACATGGCAGGAATACGGGCAGCTCTTCGGACTACTTGGCAAAGAATATGGGAGACGGTCGAAGGGAACTTAAAGTTGCGTGCCATTGCGCCACGACTGTTCCCATAGACATTTTCCCCAATGAGGCGGCGGCTTCAGGTTGCTTTCTGTCGTCTCTGAATCGGACACACTCGTGTGACGCATCGCTATTTGATGGAGCGCTCGCCTGCGCCCTATTGCAACGACTGCGTCGTCCCCCAGACTGTTCGGCACATTCTTGTCGAATGTCCCAGTCTGGGTGATCTTCGCGCACGTTACCTGTCCCGGCACCAGGATGGGCGGGGTCGCTACCGCCTGTCTCTTGTACTCGGGACAGATTCGTGCACATTGACTTGTGGACTTATTGACTTTTGGGGGGAGGCCGGGCTCCTCCCCTTTATTCAAGGTTCTTTTTTTGTTATTGTTTTGTTTGTAGGTTGCACTCTCCTGCACCGGGGTGAGGGGGACCTCCCCCCGCTGCCGGAGATTGCTTCCTGATTGTTTTCCTGAAGTTTTTCCAATTTATATCGATTTTTAAGTTTTCATATTTTTATTTTAAAGTAGCCTTGTTCTAGGCTGTCGTGTTTTTCGGCGACTTATGCCCAAGTGGGTAGTTGCCAGATGGGCTCTATAAAAAAAAAAAATTGGTCAGACTTCATTTCCATAAATTCGAATGTGGTTTGGGGTCCAACAAAAGGCGACATCTGGTCGCTTTTTCATGAGCCACATGAATTTTTCTATACCAATAGATAAATGAGGCAAATGTGGCCTAGGTAATCTAACGCTTCTGGAGTCTGTAAAAATAGTAATTACAAGGATGGGTAAGAATCAGGTGCAAGGAAAGAAATTGCACAAACTTATGTAGATAAAATATCAAATAAGTTTGGGAATTCTCTAAGGACTGATCAGAATAAACTGCTTCGCTTGGATCTCACAGCTTGTGCTGTAAGCTCACGCCAATGTTACCAGTATTAAGTGGCGCTGCGCTTTCTGTGAGGCTATCCTGAGGGATCCCAGTTAGAGTGGAGGGAAACAGAATTTTATAACCCTTCCTGTGTTGGTGGTCTATACAGCAGCTAGCAAGTGGAAAGTCTTGCAACTGAACTTCGCGTGAAATGCATCCAAGTGAGATTGTCGTGGCATATTCACTTGGCAATGAGTGACCACTCCAGCATTTCTACTCTTGCCGTACGGGGTGACTATAGTTTAAACAACAACCTTGTCTGCTGGGCTCTCATCTGTGTAATTGGGTGGTGTGAGAGGAACAATGCTCAAGAAATGCATCCTGGCCGCCGTGCTGACGGGACTCAGCACCCCGTCCGACCCCAGCTTAGCCTCTTCTCCTTTCAGACAGCCTTTATTTCTCCCCTCCCTCGTCGCTTTTCAAACAACCTCTCCCACAACTTTCTCTGGTCAGCCAACCGTCCCGGATCGGGGCTGAGCGGGGAGGGGAAAATGTTCCCTAACCCCTGAGCTCTGGTCTAGGGTAATTGGTTTTTAACAACCTGCTTCATCCCCACCCATACCTTCATCACATCTCCTTTCCTTCTCACTTCACAATCTATATTTTTACACCGTGTCCAAGGTGGAGCCGCCATGCCGAGGGACTGCCTGGCTACCAGGCGGCAGGGTTGTTCCTGAATGGCGGTGACCTGGCTCTGCCAGGCCTGTACGCACCCCTTGCAGGGCACAGGCTACTGCGAGGGGTGATGAGCTATTGCTTCCCGTATAAAATACAGGGTCAGCATGCCCAATGATGAACAAATTTAAAAAAAACAACCCTCAACTTCCCTTGTTCAATCGATGGAGCCACCCTCGGCCAGTTCCACAGAAAAAATGGAGGCTTACTCCTCTCCTTTGCCTACGGGTGAAGGGGACTGCCCCTCACCCCCTTCTATGGAGGTGCTTTCGGGCACCTCCCTTTTTTCCAGCGGCAGTCCCCACTTTTCTTTCCAAGGGGACTGCCAAGAAAGCCAGCAGGCAGCTCATAGCCGACGGCTCCCCAGTGAAGCGGCTCGGTAGGGCAAACCCCCTTAGAGGGAAGAGGGAAGCCAGGCCCCTTCGGTCGCTTCCCTCAAAAGACCTGCAGGCAAAAATATTGAACCTTGCCGGGGTCAAGGCCTGTACCTCCCCACAAATGACTAGTGACGCTGCCAACGGGACCTGCGATGTCCTGGGAAAGCATGGCAAACTGGAGGCTCCTCCTGAGATAGACATGGTCCTTGAGAAAACCCAGCCTCAGACGGTAGGGCCTTCCATGGGAGGAAATCTGGGCTCGGCGCCAAGCACCAAACCCGAATCCGCCCCTATGCAAGGTCCTCCTCAAACGGCCCGGGTTTCCAAGGCAGTACAAGGAGGGGAGGGATCTCCTCCAACCGGTGCCCCTGCGACTAACAGGACCTTCTCCATCTGGGAGGAGGACCTGCCCGGGACATCTGGCATAGGGACTTCTGCCGGCGGAGGGGAGAAGCGGGTTCATTCCCCGCCCTCCTCTCCTAAAAAGAAGAAGACTCGGGGCTCCTCTCCATCCGCGGTGGCTGCGCGGACGGATGGGTCTGCTGCCAGTTTGGTAAGCGACCAAGCCAAGATCGGCACATCTGACCCCTATGCTCCCCCGGGTTCGGATCCCCTGACTAAGACCAAAAGTGTGCAGAGCCGAGCGTCGATAACATCGGGGCCCCTCATTCAGAGGTTAGCTGGCGTTTTCGAGCCCGTTGGCTTCAAACGCTTCCTCGTCATTCGCTCCACTAATGGCACCATGTTGGCCAAGGGCAACATGATCCATCAGAGGAGAGGATTAGCTAGTGTAATTGGTAGAGAGCCGAAAGTGACCCATTTCTTGGACGGGAGCCTTATGGCGCATGCGGTGGATCACTCCAAGGCGGCCAAGATAAATGCTCTTCGGACACTTGATGGAACCCCGGTGAATGTGGCGCCGCACTCTACTATAGCGTACGAGAAGTGCAGGAGAGTGGCTTAAAAGCTTCGTTTGAATGAGTCTTTTTTGAGACTCAGGATGGCCGAGTGGATTTGCCGCTGGCTAACAATGGTCCATCGACACGAGAAGCTGTTCGCAACTCGCCTAAGCTATTATTTTTTCTTTGCCCCTTTTCCTACTCCCCTCTATCTATACTACCATGAACTTTACGAAAGGAGTAGTTTATGCGAGGGAACTCGTTGACTACTCCATAGAGGACATCACCTTAAAGCTGGCTGAGCATGGGGTGGTCAAGGTCGAAGGTGTGTGGAGAAAACAGGGAGGGGCCTTGAGACCTACCCCTACACTCTTTGTGACGTTCGACTGTGACAAGCTCCTTGAGTCAGTGAGTGCCGGTTGGTACCGCTAGCGCGTAAAGGCATTCGTGCCAATGCCCTGGCGGTGTTATTACTGTCACCGCTTCGGCCATACGAATCGTTGATGTAGACGTGCAAAGTCGGGGTCACCCGAAGTCTGTGTAAATTGCTGCAAGGTCGCACACGATAAGTCTAAATAGTGTGAGGCAATTGCGGAGAGCGACAACCTGCTTCTTCGAAGCAATGTGGTGCATATCTCCTTGAGAAAGAAATACTGGCCGTTCAGGCCCAGGATAGACTCTCATTCTGCTAGGCTAAGGACTTGGTCCTGGCGTGCCCGGCACTGCCTGGGACGTCTAACGCCTCAATCGTTAGAAAGGCACCCTCTGCTCCTGGCCGATCCAGGCCAACGAGCACGATTGTTTCCGCGCCCATTCGGAGCCCTTCTGCGGGTTCTACTCAGCCCGGGCGCTTCCCTGGTAAAGCTGGCGGCAAAAAATGTTCACACCCAGCCCCCGCTAAAACCAGGGGGGTCGTCTGTTCGAGGAGGGCCCCCGCGTCTCCTCCGAGCTAGGCCTGGAGGGCATATTCCTTCAATGGAATTGCCGTGGACTCCGGGCCAACTGGGAGGAGCTGCGGAAGTTCGTCTCGTCCCGTTGCCCGTTTGCTATTTTTCTGCAGGAGACCATGCTAGGCGCGTGCTCCTTGCCCGCCGTCCCCGGGTATCAGGGTTTTGCGATCCCGCCACCACGACAGGGCCAGGCTAGGGAATGCGCGATTTACACCCAGCATCATACTCTGTTCTTCCTTTAATTTTAGATACCTCCTTCCAGGCAGTGGCTGTGCAGCTTCACCTGGATAGGAGGTATACTATCATTTATGCGTACATTCTACCGTCAGCTGACTTCGACGCGTGAGACTTCCGCCGCGTCGTGGCACAGTTTCCGAGGCTCTTTCTCTTGCTTGGAGATCTGAACGGCAAGCGTCCTCTCTGGGGAGCTTACTCAATAAATCTCAGGGGACAAGTCCTTGCCAATCTGATCGGAAGAGCTTGAGATAGGTGTCCTAAATGTGGATGAGTTTACGCATCACTGCACTGCCCGAGAACCACTTCATTTTCTTGCCTTGATCTATCTTTGTGCTCTTCGGATGCACAGTTTGATTTTGATTAGGGGGGGAGGGGGTCGATGACCTCCATGGTAGTGATCACTTTCCCATTCAAATATCATTTTCAGGGCAACTGCCGCCTGAAAGCCCACCTCGGTGGTACTTGGCCCGGGCGTGGTGGCCTGCATTTTAGGAAATGACTGAATTCTCTATCTCAGTCGAGGAGTTTAGGTCGGTAGGTGAGGCCGCTGAGTTCTTCTCCGGCAACCTCATCGCCGCGGGCCTGACTACTATTCCCAGAACGTCTGGCCGTTTTGCACATCGACCACTTCCTTGGTGGTCGGCCGAGTGTGAGACGGCCCTTAAACAGAAGCATTATGCCTACATGCGATATAAGCGCCACCCGAACGATTTCACTGTCGCTGAATTTCGTCGGACTAGGGCTAGGTTCCGGTATATTTCGGAGCACGCAAGCTGCTCTTTTTGGTGGGCATACGTGTCTTCACTTAACGGGAAGACCCCTCTGGCAGAGGTGTGGAAGCGAGTCAAAAGGATTCGGCTCAAGTTCTCGCAGGACCCCTCTCCCGTTCTCCAGGAGGAATGGGACCGCAATCTTAGACTCCGCGTCCGTGGCGGAATCCTTCGCGACCGCTTTCTCCGCATTTTCTACCCGGGATGCTGCTCCGACAGCATTCAATGCACGCCAAGATGTCATGGAAGGCTACCCGCTGGACTTCACCTCCAGAGGCGGAGAACCCTTCAACGATAGGTTTACTGTGAGTGAGTTGCGTTCCGCTCTTGCTTCTTGTGCGGACACCGCCAATGGTCCGGACGATGTCCCGTACTCCATGCTTCGACACGTGGGTGAGCGAGGAATGGCCTTTTAGATAGATTTGTTCAACAGGATCTGGATGGAGGGATTTCTCCCAGATTCCTGGCGAATCGCTATGTGCTCGCCTTTTGCAAAGCAGGGAGAGATCACTCTACTCCGGCTGGTTTCCGCCCAATCTCTCTAACCTCTTGCGTGTGCAAGTTGATGGAGAAATTAGTAAATATTAGATCAGTCTTTTTCCTGGACAGCGGAGGCCATCTGTCTTCTGCACAGTGTGGCTTCCGCAAGTTCCACTCCACGTCGGATGCTCTACTCCGACTTTAAAATTCCGTCTGGGAGGCCTTCCTTCGTAGACAGCACTACGCCATGGTGTTTTTCGATCTGGAGAAGGCCTATGATAACACATGGCGATACGGTATCATGGAGATTCTCCACACAATGAGGGCGAGGGGACGCCTCCTAATGTTTATATCCTAATTTTTGCGAGATCGTCGATTCTGTGTACGGGTTGGGGGAGCCCTTTCCCGCCCAGTGGAGCAGGAAGAGGGTGTCCCGCAGGTAAGTATCCTCAGTGTCACACTTTGCCCTGAGCATCAACGGCATCACCTCGGTGCTGCCGGAAGATATTCTCGCTACGCTCTACGTGGACGACCTTTCGTTTTCTTTTGGCGTGGCTCAGATGCCAACTCTGGAGCGTCGACTCCAACAAGCATTGAATCGCATCTCTCGCTATGCCGAAGCGCACAGGTTTCGGTTTTCTTTGGTCAAGACTAAGGTAGTGCACTTCTGCTGCCATCCACGGCTCCACCCCGACCCAGATTTGTTTCTCAATGGGGTGCGCCTGGAACTGGTTGAATCGCACCGTTTCCTCGGTATTGTATTCGACCGACGCCTCACCTGGGAGGCTCATATTCGCAGCCTTAGGGTCCCTTGTACCTGGGGCATGGATATTTTCCGTTCCGTGACGTTCAGCGCTTTGGGCGCTGATAGAGCTACTGCCTTACTTTTTTAGCGATCTTTTGTTCGCTCGAAGCTCGACTACGGATGCGAGTTTTATGCATCCGCAGCTGAGCTTTTATTGCGCAAGGTGGACTCGATCCACCACACCGGCCTTCGCCTTGCGACCGGTGCCTTCCGCACTTCCCCCATTGAGAGCATGTTGGTCGATGCTAGGGAGATGCCACTTGCTTTGCGCCGCGTACAGTGCACCACTCGTCTGTACACTCGAGCCCGGCACCTCCCTCAGTCGCCAAAAGCTCTCACTGCATCCGCAGCTGATCTCGACGGTGCCTATGCCGCCGAGAGACGCTCGTCATACCCTAAGCCCTTTGTGTTTAGAGCCAGGAAACTCCTTCGAGAGCTAGGTATAGCTCTCGGGCCGGTGTCGCCCCTGGTTCTGCCCATGACGCCACCTTGGAGCGTACCACATTTGGCTATTTGTCGCCACGCCTCTGTTCACAAAGCTTGTACAGCGCTGGGAGTATTGCGTTGGACCTTTTTGGAGCACACCTCGTGTCACGCTGGAACCGTGCCAGTGTATACGGATGGCTCCAATTTCAAAAAGGGGGTCGGCTTTTACGCCGCTACCCTCTGTTTTAAGTCAGCGGGGCTCTGCCAGGCGCTGCGTAGGTCTTCATGGCTGAGCTGGTGGCAATACACCACTCGGTACGGGAGATTACGCGACGTGCCTGGTTCAGAGACCGTATTGTGATCTATAGCGACTCACAAAGCGCCCTGAGTGCTCTCGGGGCATTGGAATCTCCGCATAGCATCCCCTGGTTCGCGATGGGGGACTTGTTAACTTTTAGGGGCAGGCCGGCCTTCTCCCTATTATTTTACACGTTTTTTTTGTTTTATGTTTTTTTCCCATATCGGTCGCACGCTCCTGCGCCGGGGGGCCCTCCGCCCGACGCAGGAGCTTGCCTACTGCTCGCTTCCTTTTCTGCTTTTTTTGGTGTTGGGTTTGGGTTTTTTTTTGTCTTTTTGAATTTGATTTTAAAGTAGCTTAGTACTAGGCAGGTTTTTAATACGGCCACTAATGCCCAAGTAGGCATTCGCAAGATGAGCTCTTAAAAAAAAAGCTTAAGAAATGGATACCACCACCCATGGATTTATCGCGATGCCCCACCCCATCAAACATAAGGGGCGAAGCCCAACCTGGTGGCTCTCCTGAAAGAATAGGTAGCATATCTGGGTTATCAATGCTCTGGCAAAGATGAATATTTCGAATAGTGCAATCGATGAGCCTATGAAGACCAATTGATTTAGTTGAGAAGATGGCGCTGGTTGTCTGCAGTAGGTATATCTCTTAAAGACCTGTAATTGGTGATAGGTAGTAGGCAAAAAGCCACTTTCAGCATATATAGACTACAGGGTAGGGAGAAAAGGAATCTCTGAGGGTATGGGTTGACATTTGTCAAAACAGTGAAGTTGTCGCCCGTGTAACTGATCGGGAATCGACTACTGGTAACCTGGGTAACACACAAATTTGTCTGCAATGCTAAGGTAGACCGTCTGAATATAAGATGAAATTGTAAGTAATTATAAACACAAAGCAAACAGATTACTGTTCCTAAAGCTGTAGATAGCAACGTTATCGGTCGGAAATTAAAAAGTCATTACCATTATCAAATTAACGTATTTACACTACTTACACAGAAGGTTCTTCGATATATTTACACTTTGATATTTGCCAAACAAGCAATCAATTTGAAGTCAATAGAACGTGACAAAGGCATAATACCAAAATAAAGAACTGTTTTTTATAGCGAGAGCGATCGAAAGTTAATGACACGGTCTGAATGAATGCAAGCGAAAAATTGAATCTAGTGAGAATTTTTTCCTGATAATCTACATTAATGCGATTGGCCAACCGTTACAAACGAAAAGAAGAAGAGAATTACAATCCACAATTATCAAGGTGGTAAAAGAAACTGGTTTTAAAATTCTAAAATAATACAAATGGGGAGAGGGGGTAGTTAGTCTGGAAGTTACAACATATCAGACTTTGTCACTGCCATGTCAGGAAGAAGGTATAGCGTGCAAATTGTTAAGAGTTTAGAGAATAACCTTTCTAACCAGTACAGAAGGGAAGTAGTGCGGAGTAAAGAACTTTGATTATTAAAATGCCCCCCCCCTCCCCATGTAATATCAATTGCCGAAATGTTTCGTCAGATAAAGAACTCCGTTTTGGAGATAAAGTCAATCCTCCTAAAGAGAAGAGCGGTTCAAAGGGAGCTGACGACGGAAGAGTGTGGTGTATTTAATGAATATTTTTTTTATGTTTGGATATCTATCTAAACTTTGAAGTGCTTTATTTGAATCCTGAAGGTAACTGAACAATTCTAAATCTGCGGTTGATCGTGTTTGAGTGGGTTTTGTAAATCCAAAATAATCGTCACTGTCCGATGCACCATTGGCGGATTCAGCTTCGGGCCCCCTCTGCTAAATTCTCAATCACTTGCATCATAATATTTTTAACAGAGTCATGGTGGCTTCAACTGTCCTATGAGATACTGATATCTAACTAGCGGAGTTTGAAGAATGGATGGCTTGTTGATGCAATAATGGCATTTGTAAAGCTGGCTTCTTCGCCGAGGTCAAATAAGATTGGTAGCGCTTTCCAAAGCCTTTAGTGACTGCACTTAGAAGAGGTTGGCAAAATTTCAGAGAACGTGACTGAAGGCTCTTCAGCCTTTTCTCCATAATGAGTAAGGTAGGGAGCAATTCTCCATAAAAACAGTTTTGTTATCCCTGTAGGCGATCAATTGCCACTGCAATAGGAGCACAGTGCACATACTTGGATAGGCTGAAACTGCATGGGTCAGACGAAAAGTCTTCTTCCTGATCTAAGACACTTCTCGTTAAGAAACTATCCTTCAGCTCGTGCTCACCCTGGTCTTCTTCACCTAACTGGATTCCATATTCTGAATCAGTGGACACATTTGCAGCAGTCACTGCAAATTCCTTAAACGCTTTGACAAAATTAGAGTCGTTATCAGCGACGGTGTTCGTGATTTTCTGTAGGGCGATATCTTATTCATTGATGAAATTCTCCATATGTTCAGCAATATTGATTTAGTTATGTTCTCATTTGAAGCGACAGCATTCTAATACTCCACTGTGACGGAGAAGAGCAGCTTCCTCAAGCTGAAAAAAATGAAATAACAGTCCAATGTTTGTCTCATAAATCTTTCCATAAATTTTACGTATTAATATAATCGAGATAAATTTCACCAATAAATAGGTCGGTCTTCTTTCAGCCAAGAGCTCATAACTCCCTAACTGTAAAGACATTTTCAATTTCATATTTCATAAGGAGCAAAATCTTAACATACCCAATGAACTGTAACGCCCCGAAAACTACGGTAACGGGTTGACCAAATATCTGCAGCAAGACATAAGTAAGAGGTGCTGTCTAGTTTATTCTTCAGTAGAGCTCTTGTCACTTTCTTTTCTTCTATAAGATTTCGGCCTAGCGTCTGCCTTGAAATGAGGTCAACTGAAGAATTAGTGAAATTGATTTTCACAATGAAATGAGAATATATGGTATGTATGTATATAAAATTTAATATATAAAATGTAGCTATATGAATATCCTATAGCTGTTATAGCAATGCCCTCTGGACATTCCTATAATAAAATCCTCCTGGGAAACTTATATATATATATATTATGTATAAAATTCAAATCATTCATTTATTTTACTTAACTTTTGTCAATTAAATCATTCAATTATTTATGCATAACTTTTTGCAATTCGTTTATTTTATGTTACCTCTAATAATTCAATTATCCCGTGACGAGAAACTGATTTCATTTAACGCACTGATAAAAACAACATCTCTTAGAATTTTACGCACATACAAACACACGCATTTCACCACCTTTGAAATAACGCGAATTGACTCTCTCTCATTTGTGTTCGCGTCACCATCCATTCGTGCTCCAATTTACTTCGAATCAAGGTCAGTTATAAATCCTCTCACACTTATTCTCTGCAAACTGTCATACGAGAATAGGTCCTAATTCTCGTTACATCACTCATTGCAGATCCCAATTCATAGTCCATCATAGTCACTTTACACATTATTTACTTTACATCTTATTTACTTTACCACATCTTACTTTACCACATCTTACTTTACCACATCATACTTTAACAGATCATACTTTACCACATCATACTTTACCACATCTTACTTTACCACATCTGACTTTAACACATCTGACTTTAACACATCATACTTTAACACATCATAATTACCACATAGTTACCACATATTAGTTACTTTGCATACCTTATATTCATTCTACTTTTCATTACTTCCATACTTTGCATTACATTGGTTTCCTTAGCGAATCTCAATTTGATTATATCATTCATACATATAGATGTAATAACCGCTCACTAGTTATTTCCTAATTCAATTCTCTCATTGTGCATTCGTTGGTTTGTAAATATATTAATTTTGTTTATTTTTTTGTTTTTCTTGCAAACCTAGTTCAGAAGTTTTCTGAATTCATTTCACGTCAGTCGTTAGGCCTAAATATTAACAGACGACTATTCCATCCAAATTCAACAAATTTATGGCAATGGTTTTCAAATAACTATTTAGGCTGATTTATTAACTAAAATAAATGCTACTAATAACCAAATACCATACTATATAGGACTAGTGTATTAATTCATAAATATATTATTAGTGCTTATTCAGAATTACGTAGTAAAATATTGACTTTCAGTATTGTTAGGAATATATGCATTATCAAGCTTTATTTCGTACATTTTTGACGGGCGGGCATGCTAGTTTTGACATAATGATATACAGGTATGGTTACTATAACGAAATACATCGTTATAGGAATTCATCTGATAACTACATATAATCGATCAATAATTGCACTAATTATTCATGAAAGTTTTTATTCAATAATATCTTCAAGTAAATGATAGCGTGCTTTAAGAATATATGTATGTGGATTCTTATGAAATTATTGCAATGTATTAACCTCTGTTGTTTGTATATTCTTTCTTTATTTAACTTTGTTATATAGCCTACGTAGTATCAATGATCCGAACGCTTTGGTATTCAGTCGTTATAAGAGCTTAACCTGTACTACTAATACTCGTACTATAATTGTAAACAACATTTGTAACTCAAAACTCACCTTTAATTAATCTCCCAAAAGTTGGTTGCTCCATGGTTGATAGGTGATGCACACCTTGTATGATAAAATCTGCAATCGGCTTATCAACAACAGATTGTCTGACATTCTTAGTATTCACCGCAAAACACTCCGGTAATGTCTTTAGTTTAACACCGCTGCATGAAGGACCATCGTCTAATACTGAACATTTTCATTTTGAATCTTTTCTTTGAGCTGTCACGTAGTTATCCGCTTTTTGCACCAAAGCAAGATGCTTTCTCTGTTGATAAATGTACATGATCAGATAATTGAAGGACATTTGCTTCACGTTGCCATAATTCACGTTAAATTCAATCAGCATATACTTTAAATAAAAGTGTTGCAAAAGGAAGCAGGTAGGTTCGTACATGGTAAACCTACGCTGCTTAACATTATCATTAGCTACTAGCAATTTTTGCCATTTAAAAAAAAAATAAGAAATAATGAAACTTGTAAAATCAATTAAGTATCATATAATTAGCTTAAATAAATTCTTACCTTCGAATGAATGCGTAGATTGGAAGTAGCTTTGCTCGCCGCAGAGATTTCGCCATTGCATGATATACATACACACTTCACTTTTTTCCGTCGGAAGATTCCACTCTAAAAAAAATTACCATATATTAAAGGATAACTATAATTACATTATTATTTATCTTCCTCGTCTTTATTATCGTTTAATCTCTCAAGTCCACACTCTTTCGAAGAAGCTGAAGTTGCCATGCAGTAGTAGAAATAACGCTGAGCGCTCTCACTATACAACCGAACACAACTGTGACCATCTGTTAACTGAATTTGAACTGATGCAAGCAATCTTCCCTCACCGGCTCACGCAGTCACCGTTTGTGTCATACAAGTTGCGACAAGCTAAAGCATGCATTACACGTTCTTAGCAGCATTTAAATACTGCCCACCTCTGTCTATGGAACACCTCCGGTCGGCAGGGTATTGTGCGAGAATCCTTCTGGTGCCGAGAGGGAACTCTGTGCTGTTAGCTCGTTTCCAACGAAGTCCCTCATGCCACACCTTATCGAAGGCCCTCTCCACATCCTTGTTGATGGAGAGTGTTTCAGTCGTGACTGTCATGCTTTCTACATTGTGTCGTGAACGATGGTCAAACCCGTCTTTGTGAACTTGCTCTTCCGAAATCATGTTGGCACGGAAAAAAACAATCACTCTCCAACAGAAAATTTCGTAGACGGTTGTTGACCATACGCTCAAGTATTTTGCCCAGTTGCTTTAATAGTGCAGTAGGTCTATAGTTATTTGCGAGTTTGTTTTTGTGTGTTGTTTATGTAGTAGTATGCTGTTTGATGTTTTAAAAGGTCGTGGGAAATGTCCAAAGGCGAGTGATGTGTTTAATAAATGTGTAAGTATAAGGGAAATGCTTTCTAAGAGGTGGTGAATTATTGAGGCTTGGAGGCTGCAAAGGCTGGGAGCTCGATTTGGTTTACTTTTGATGTGGTGTTTTGTTTCTTCGACGGCGATAGGGGGTCACCTAGCACCACTGGAGGTTTCGATCCAGAAGCACGCATTGTAGGATGCGTGCACGTAGATGGGTGATATTGTGTTGTCGTAGGCCTCTGTCGTAGTGCTTATTGTACAGTGTAATAAGTATTTGAGTGTGAATGAAGCATCTAGAGTGTTTAATGAATCTTCCGTAGTGATTATTTTAGTGTTTTAGGTCTTTGGGTGTGAATGGAAAATGTGAAGTGTTTAATGCATGCGAATGTTTTGCGTGGGGTGTACATGTTACGTGTGATGTTTATTGTGTTCATGATATTGCTCTAGTGGTCGTCTAGTTGTAAAGATTCTATGTCCTGGGCATTGAGGTTATATGCAGTGTTAGTGGTTGTGTCTCTTGAACTCTCAGTTTGTGTTAATATAATCGTAGAAGGATTTTGTGTGAATTAAGATAGGCGAAGAAGATAGTAGGAAGCATGCACGAATGTGGTCAGATAGTACTGGGGGAACCTGGGGCTATATGAGCGTGGATGCATGTGACGTGGCCATTGGGCGGGATTTTATCCTGGGACGTATTCGCCCCACGATGGCCGGTAAATGTGGAGAAGACTGGGTCGATGTGCTCGTAACGAAATCTCCGCAAGTCACCGGCAGATACCTACCCGCATCATTACTGGTGTTCGAAAGCATTGTATTATGATATGCATTAGGTTACTCACGGAGATGAGTGAAAGATTATGGTTTGATAGGGCCCAGAGGGGGACGTCTATGTGTAGCTATTGTCATGATGTGCAGTAGTGGGTAGCCACTAGAATAGGGCCAGTTTCCGTGTGTACTTTGTAGGTTAGAAAGGAATCATTTTGCGTGTTCATGAGAGTGTGGTGTATAGAGCGCTTAACTAGGGTCACTGATCCCAAGTGTAGCACCTGTCCGAGTAAGGTAGGTGTGGTATCCTTCATTGCGAAGTCTGTTGGATAGTGGAGTTCAAGAGCATGATATTAGGTCTTTTAGTGTTGAGTACCCAGTTGGAGACGCTGTGGCAAACACCGTCCCAACTACGTACGCTTAACTATGTCAGACTAATCCAGTCTATGACTGGGGACGGAGTGCGCGTGCGTTAGTGTTGGACTGAGCAGCCATTTGCTCCTTAATCTCTTGGCATTACATCAAGAGAATGGGTAGGGATGCGGTGTCCTTCACGCGTGTTGGTGAGGGAATAATAAGATTTGTGAACTTTTTGGGAAGGGTGGGTAGCAAGTGTTTCAGTCGGTTGAGATGAGGCGGCCTGAGCAAGGGTGGGTGGAGTAGTAGTGGGAATAGTCGAAGGAGGGGTGAAGCGAATGGAAGGAGAGGTGAGGACAGTCGAGGGAGAGATGTAGACAGTTGGAAGAGGGGTGGGGAATGTGGAAGGCATTGTGAGGATAGGGAAAGTGGGTAGTAACGGTAGGGAGTGGGGTGGGTTCAGTGGAAGGGAGGGTAGGGGCAGAGGGTGTGTGTGGGGCCGGAATCGAGGATTGAGAGAGCTAGATAGGAAACAGGGTGAGTGGTGGGGAAGCAGGAAGCTACATTGGGGCATTCCCTGGACGCAATGAATGCAGCCTCTGTCATCCTCCTCTTTCTGACATGACCTGTGTTGAATTTTGCCTATCTGTTTAAAAAGTATTTAGCGAAGATAACGATGGAAATAACTAGTAGGATTTCTATTTTCTGTGAAATCAATATGTATACTACATATATAAGGATTAATTGATACACTTTTGAGGGGAGAGTGTTAGAAAGATACTTTGAACATAGCGTTCCTAGCGAGGACGATGCCCGACCCTAAGGGAGCTTATATCAATATCGGTTGACAATTATTTTATATATATATATATATATATATATATATATATATATATATATATATATATATATATATATATATATATATATATATATATATATATATATATGGGAAATATCACGAAAGTTAGCGCGACTATACAGATAAAGAATACACAAAAATTGAAGATATTACTACCAATTTATTCTACCCAAAGTACTTTCTAGAAAAATGTATGAATATAGCCCAAAAAACATTTTATAATTGTAAATTAGAGAGAATAGAACCTCGTAAAAAACTCTTAATTTTACCCTATCATGATAATTTCATGTCTGTAGTGCTCATTCTTAAAAAACTTGATATTAAGGTAGCCTTTAAATACAATCATACATTAAAAAAAATCTTTTAATAAAGCATAGCCCCAATAATGCTAATAATGTAATTTACCGAATTCCATGTTTAGATTGTAATTTATTCTATGTAGGCCAAACTTCCAAAAATGTTTCCATAAGGACCCAACAACACAAAAATGCCTTAGCTGTCCACAATTCCAAGATGGGACACGGAATTAACTGGTCAAAAACTGATGCTATAATCCATAGTAATGATTTTATAAAGAGAAATATCCTGGAATCATTTTTAATCTCCCACACAAAGGAGAGTAATCTCAACATTAGCCCAGGGCTATTTTCGCTAGATCCAATTTTATCCCTTTTTCTAAAATCCGACTTGTCTGATAGCATTAAAATGTTGACCTCATCCCAGGGAAACGTGCTTAGTATAAATTAAATATGGGTGTCTTATTTTTCTTACCATTGAGTTTGAAAATGTCGAATAGACGAAAGTACTAACTCCAATCCGCCTTTTATTCAGTTTCCTTCCGTGGTACATATATATATATATATATATATATATATATATATATATATATATATATATATATATATATATATATATATATATATATATATATATGCCTCCATTTCTTTCTCTTGTTTTGATCTTACCTTCCTCCTTAATTGTTTTTGTGGTATTTCCAAGCCTTCGTGCAGTCTTTATATTAATTATTAGACCTACCTTTTATTAAAGAGTTTATTTCGTATTTACCTCTCCCTTTTTTGCCTCTTCAGCTCTTCCTTTGTTTAATCTAAATGCCAACAATTCATTTTATGATTGGCTAAATTTCTTGTTTTGTGCTTTTTCTCTCCTTATCCTCTTGCTTAGATATTGTAATTTTCTGTGGTTTCTCGTCATTACTTGATAATGAACGTGGAAGAGAGTTCGAAAGTACTTGAAATTTTCGTTTTATTTTTCTTATGGGCTTTTTTGCATTTATTTCTTACTCGATACTGGATTTTCCATACACTTACAATATATAAAAACTTATAACTGGCGAACCCACTAACAAATTCAGATGATCCTTATTCCTTTTCATGGCCTAAGTAGATACAACGACAGAATAGTTACCAGCCCTAGCCTAGCCTAGAGAGATACAAAATCGATATTAGCAATATCTTTGGCTCTTGGTTGTGCGCACTTACGAGTATCATGTGAGCAACGAAAATGAATACCGAGGTGTATTTTAAACTTGAGAAGATATCAAAGGTTCACTAACAGAGGAAAGGTACAATTTTGGAACTAATTCAAGTTTGGAATTAATCCTCTATCTCGACTTACCGTTTCACGATACTGTGAGAAATTTGAAGTATACGGTACTGTGCATGATGTGTACAAACAAGCGACTGGGCGTCCAAAGATATCAGCAAATGCTAACTCTTCTGATGAAGTGCTACATGTATTCAACCGAATACCAAGAAAGTTGTGAGACAATGTACTTGTAAAACAGAGAAAAGTAAGACAAATGTCTACAAAATTCAGAATAATGGTAAATGGAAATCTTACATACAGAGATTATTACTTCCTTTGAATGAGGTTAGGTTAAGATGATCAGGATCTCAGAATCCAGGTTTGCTTGACAAAATTGTTCTTTTTTTCTGATGAGGATACATTTAAGTTGAATTTAATAATTAATTGGCATAATTGGACATAGTGGTCACTATAAAATCCGCAGATTTATCTGGAACGAGATTTAAATTTACCAGTTATAATTGTCCGGTGTGTTTTTTCTTCAAAAGGTTTAGTTGGCCCCTTATTTGTTGATGGACAATAACCGATCTTAGCTACCTCAACATGCTTCGAGGAAAATGTTCTTTCCTGCAATTCGACAGTTGTACGGGGGTGAGGATATTTGCTTTCAACAAGATGGAGTACCTCCTCATTACCACAACAATGTGAAGAAGTATATTGATGAAACATTTCACAATCGGCGGATTGGACGAAGTCGACTCGAGTATCCACTACGTTCAACACATGTGAACCCACTTCACTGTTTTATGGGGTCATTTGAAAAATGAAGCATACAGTGAAAGAGCTCCATCACTTGAACAATTAAAGAGGGCATTTTAAGAAGCGGATGGAAATATCACCCAAACATTTTTGTTGAAATTTGCCAATCAGTGAATTCAAGATCACAGTGGTGCATTGATGTCATTGTCGACACTTCGAACACTTATGTGTTTAAAACAAATTAAACTATGTATTATTCCGATCTCAGAGATCTTATATATAAAAGAAATAAAAATCATCAGAGTGGGTCTGCTTTTGTTTTGCTTTTAAATGTATGTATAGTTTTGGATATATATATATATATATATATATATATATATATATATATATATATATATATATGAAATGAAAAACTCACAAAGTATCACGTGCGGGTAGCAAATGAATGCAATGTCCCGCAGGAAAAATGAAATGGTGTTTCCAAGTACTTTCGAACTTTATTAAGTTCCTTATCAAGGATAACTACAAGAAATAATATTATGTTAGAGGTATATATACGAAAGAAAAGTATAAAAGACCGCTTCAAACACAAGAAATTTGCAATGAGGAAGACGGAAGGGGGAAGGTAAAGATTCACATTAAGAATTACAAGAAGCAGGTAGTAAGGTCAAACTGAGAAGACGGAAAGGGTATTAGACTAAAAGAAATGGAGATAGCCTAACGAGGGAGATTATAAGACACGAGGAGCGAAAAGTGGGGAAATTACAATGTACATAACAGAGAAGTAACAATTAAAAAGAAATATAAATTAGGGCCACATAACTAAAGATTGTCTAAAAAAAAACTAAGAACAAAAGTCAGAACTAATTTCTTTAATTATTAGTCTTTTAATTAAGAACATAAGAACATAAGAAAAGAAGGAGACTGCAAAAGACCATTCATGGCCTACACTTGGCAGCTCCTGTTCCATTCAACACACAAAAGATTTCTTACCAGAGAAAAGTCATCAATATTGTCACCCTTTACAGGAGTTCGTCAGATCTAATCCACAATATACATAAAATGCATCCAAAGGATTATGTCCATTCATGCAACCGCAAAATATAATCTCCCCACTCCTTAGAAAAATATATACATATGTACATAAAAAAAGTCAGTCCCATCTAGCAGCTTCATCCATATATTTATCTAATCTATTCTTAAAACTACCCAGAGAGGAGGCATCTATCGCATGTCTAGTGAGCCTATTCCATTCATCTACCACACGATTTGTAAACCAATTCCTCCGAATCTCCTATCTAAACCTATACTTATCAAGCTTAAACCCATTGCTACGTGTTCTGTCATGTTCACTAAGTATAAGAACCTTACCCAGATCCCCTTTATTATATCCTTTTACCCATTTGAAGACTTCAATCAATTCCCCTCTGACTCTTCTCCTTTCCAATGTATGTAGATTTAGTTTTCTGAGCCTTTCACCATAAGGTAAGTTCCTTAGCCCACCAATCATCTTTGTCATCCTTCTCTGCACAGACTCAAGCAAATCAATATCCTTCCTATAATATGGTGACCAAAATTGTACTGCATAGTCTAGATGAGGCCAGATACAGTTTTAGAATGACTTCAGCACTCTTATTGCTTACACTCCTCCTAATGAATCCCAATATCCTATTAGCTTTATTCTTAGCTTAGCATTTAGGCATTGCTTTCTAGGACGAAGGTCTGAACTTACCAAAATACCCAAGTCCCTCTCACAATTGGTCCTCCCTAAAATTCTCCCATTTAATATATAACTATTCAGTGGATTATTTCTACCTATACTAAGTACACTACATTTGTCTATGTTAAACTTCATTTGCCATTTCTCGGCCCAATTGGACAGAATGGTCAATTCCTCCTGCATTACAACAGCATCAGAATCAGCCCTAATGGCCCTACCTAGCTTAGTATCATCAGCAAATTTACTCAGGTCACTATTTATACCTATTTCAAGATCATTAATATAAATTAAGAATAGCAAGGGACCCAAAACAGATCCTTGCGGAACTCCACTGCTAACACACCCCCACTCAGAATTAACTCCATCTATACTAACTCTTTGCTGTCTGTCACCAAGCCATGACTGAATCCACCTAAATATACTGCCATCGATCCCGTGTGCTTTAACTTTGCTCAGAAGTCGTAAGTGTGGCACTCGATCAAAAGCCGTACTAAAGTCCAAGTATAAAATATCATAGTTTTCATCATTATCTGCTGCTTCATACACCTTACTATAAAAAGACAGCAAATTAGTCAGACAGGATTTACCCTTACTAAAGCCATGCTGTGATTCTTTTATCAACTTATGCTTATCCAAGTGATCTCTAATATTCCTTGCTATAATAGATTCCATCATTTTCCCTACCACTGATGTCAAACTTACTGGTCTGTAATTAGACATATTTGTTTTATCCCCTTTCTTAAATATAGGTATCACATTGGCTTTCTTCCATGCCACTGGCACAATGCCACTCTCCAATGATTTTCTAAAGATGCATGCTAGGGGCTCACTTAACACATCCTTACATTCTTTCAAAATTCTAGGAAAGAGCTCATCAGGACCGGGTGCTTTACTACTTTTGATTTTATCAATTTCCTTTGTCACTATCTCCTTTGTGATCAATATATCCTTTAATTTCTCTTCATCATTACCCCGGAAGATCATTGACACCTCAGGTATATTTAGAGTATCCTCCTGTGTAAATACTGAGGGAAAAAAGTCATTTAGCATTCCAGCCATTGAGTCCCTATCACTCACTAATTCTCCATTGGAATCTATAAGTGGGCCAATTTTATCTCTAACCTTAGTTTTGTATAATTGATAAAAACTTTTAGGATCTTCCTTTGCCCTATTTGCCACTTTAATTTCATAATTTCTCCTTGCTACTCTAAATAACTTTTTAACATCTCTTGCTAGTTCATTATATCTCTGCCTTAAGTGATCCTCTCCATTTTTTATTTTCCTATAAATGCCCCTTTCAATGCCAATATAATGCTTAATTTTATCTGTCATCCATTTTGGGTCATTATTTTTAGTCCTAATCTCCTTATATGGAATGTTAATCATCTGACCTGTAATTAATTGCTCAATTATTCTTTCATACTCCTCTTCAATTGTAATCTCTTCCTCCTGGTGATTATTGTCTCCACTAACTGATATCATTGAATCTATTCCTGATTTGATTTCATTGCCTGGTTTCTGTACAACTGCCTCCAGGTAAGTCCTTAGCCCATTATAATTTGCTCTTCTAAAGTCATGAATTTTAACATTGTTCATGCTACTATCAATACCATTCCATTTCATCTTGAATCTAATTTCACAATGGTCACTATTACCCAAATTTCCTCCAATCTCAGTATCCTTAATAACTTCTTCCCTATTTGTCAGAACTAAATCCAGTATATTATTGCCTCTAGTGGGCTCGTTAATAATCTGCCTCAGAAAATTATCTTGGACAACATTCAAAAATTCCTCAGCCTCCTGATCACCCACAAGAGCTTCCCAGTCTATATTTCTGTAATTAAAATCGCCCATTATACACACATGCTTACTTCTACATGCCCGTTCAATCTCCTGCCACAGAAGATTTGAAGCTTCCTTACTAAGATTTGGTGGTCTGTATAATAATCCTATGACAAGCTTGTTTTTACCTTCCTTTACATTTAGCCATAATGACTCTGTGTTATCATCTAATTTAATTGTACTGTTTACACAACAAATAATAACCCCTTCTCCTCTCTTCCCTTCCTATCTGTATGGAACATGTTATTCCCTTACCTCTAACAGCTTCTAGTTTCCCACCCATAAGGACCTAATCACACTATCCAGCGCCCCCCATAGAACCTCAACACCTGCCCGACTAAGATGGAGCCCATCCATCGCATACAACCTCCTATTCCTGTAAAACCCTCCCCAGACATCTACAAACACCAATCCTAGCTCCTCACACAGTCCTTTCACAAATTCATTCAAACCAATTGCACGCGAACACCATTCTACCCCCACACTCAATCTCGGAAGCACACCAGAAACAACACCTTTTACCCTGCTTTTACTCATCCTTTCAACTAACCTTTTATACTGCTCACGTAACTCACATGTACCCACCTTCTTTACATCATTCACTCCCACATGCGTAATCACAACTGCATCCCTCTCACACCCAGAAACCAGCCTATCATACCTCTCACAAATATCACTTACACCAGCACCCGGCAGACAAACTCTCATTCCCTCCCACTTGCTATCACTCAACTTCCTATCTAAATACCTAATCTGAGAGTCACCCATCACTAGCACCTCAGTCATTCTCCTATTCTGTCTTGGCCTAACATTACCCTCCCTCCTGCTCTCAGTCACACTACCACCCATCCTGCTTTCATCCACCATCCATAATTATAGCATCTATTTTATATAAGCCAGGGGAAAGGTTAAAATTATCACATTGGCTTATAAAAGCACATTCAATGATATTCCTTTTTATAGGGTCATTGGAACGATAAATAAACTTTGCTGACTTCCAGTTAATTAGATGGTCCTTATGTGACATGTGGACAAAGAAAGCACTGTTATCTTCCCCTCTTTGGAACTATATTTTATGTTGATTTATGCGAACAGAAAGTTGTTTACCTGTTTGTCCATAATATTTACTTAGGCAACTAGAACACTCAACTCGTAACACCATTTCATTTTTTCCTGCGGGACATTGCATTTATATATATATATATATATATATATATATATATATATATATATATATATATATATATATATATATATATATATATATATATATATACTTGTAATTGATTTGTTCCTTGGGAATCTGATATGCAGCATGTAGCAGGAATATGAAGACCCAGGTGATTACACTAATCATTTATTGGCCGGACGTTTCAGACCTTCACTAGGACGATCTTCAGAGACTATGTCGACCAATGAGAAGGGGAAGAACATTAATTGATAACAGTTAAAAGAATGCATTAAATAATGGCTAAAAAAGTGGAAGAAGGCAAGTTAAAATAATAAAATTGACAATTATTAAAATTAAAGTAAAAACACTAATAACAATATATATAATTAAATAATAATACCAGTGTGATTTAAAAAAAAAATAATAGAAAGTGAAATTATAACATAAACTGACTTGAATATAGCATATTAAAAGTTGCTGAAGTAAACAAAAAATAACATTATATTAAATTGTAAAAACACACAAAAAAAGACAAAAACCCGAAAACAAATCAGAATGAACCTTTAACGTGGGAGTTGAGAAATCAACTAACTAAACATTTAAAATTACTGACGAAATTTATTCGGTTGGTCGGTTGGCTAGTTAATCTATTGAAGTGTTGGTTGGTTATATTGTGAATAATTTAATTGAGGAGGCGTAATTATTAAGGTTTGGATTTATTTTAATGATATATAGTGACTCTAAGATTTTCAAATCGAGAGAAGTTAAGGCTGAAGATAATATAGTAAATGAATTAGAATTAAGAGGATGATGGTGATACTCTGAATGTTGCCTGATGGAAGAGGCTTCAGGTTTAGAAATGGGAATACCAGTCCTATGAGACAAACCCAAGTGCTTCGCGATCCTGCATTTGAGTTTAAAGCCAGTTTGGCCTACATAACGACTTTTAATATGTAACTTTTAATATATGATATTCAAGTCAGTTTATGTTATAATTTCACTTTCTATTATTTTTTAAAAATCACACTGGGTAATATTATTTAATTCTATATATTATTATTAGTGTTTTTACTTTAATTTTAATAATTGTCAATTTTATTATTTTAACTTGCCTTCTTCCGGTTTTTTTAACGCATTCTTTTAACTGTTATCAATTAATGTTCCTTCCCCTTCTCATTAGTCGACATAGTCTCTGAAGAGGGTCCTGCTACATGCTGCATATCAGATTCCCAAGGAACAAATCAATTACAAGTATATATATATATATATATATATATATATATATATATATATATATATATATATATATATATTTGGTTGTACGACGTAGGAAAAAAGAAAGATTGTTTGGAGCTAGTACTTATCTTAATAACATTTTCAAACTCACAATGGTTTATGAAATAGAGAGACACTGTATTTATATAAGCAATGTTTTCTCTATGAAATCAGATGGCCAGATATTTTATGACCTCTGATAAGTTTGATTTGAGGAAGAAAGATAGGACTGGATCTAAGGAAAACAAACCGGGGCTAATATTTGCATTACTCTCCTTTGTGCTGGAGATTAGGAACGATTCAAAGATATTTCTGCCAATAAAATCATTTATATGCATTATGGTATCTGCTTTTGACCAGTTAATCTGGTGACCCATTTTAAGCCTGTAGATGGCCAAAGCATTATTTGTATATCCCTTAGATACTGCATTTTGATGCTGATTAATTCTTACAGAGATATTTTTGTTTGACCTACATAGAATAAATTACAATCCAAAAAAGGTATACTATATATTACATTATTATCGTTCCTTGGGCTGTGTCTTATTAACATATATTTTAATGTATAATTGTATTTAAAAATTACATTTATATCAAGTTGTTTTAACATTGGTACTACATACAAGACATTATCATGGTAAGTTAAAGGTAATATGTTGTGTAAAGGTTCTGTTTTCCTCAACTTGGAGTTAAAGAATGTTTTTTTAGCTTTACATATGCAGTTTTTCCCCAAAATATTTCGGGTAACACAAATTGAAGGCAATCTCTTCAATTTTTGTAAATTCTTGGTCTATATAGTCAGGACTACATATTATGAGTGCCATAAGATAGTCATGTGGAAGAAAATACTGATGTTTTAATATTTTTAGAATGACCTGAATAAAAATGGACATAGGATAAATTATTTGTCAGTTTTCTGAAAATAGAAAATTGAAACCCGTCTGGCAAAAAAGAAAAATCTATAACCGGTATCTTCCAGCAAGTTCCTTGATGTTCCTATAACCAAGACTCGTACTTTTTCCCTCATGCTTATTCATCTGTATCTCAGTTGTTTCAGCTGAGACATCAACAAATTTCCTTCTCTCTCGCCTTGACAATCTTTCAACTTCTACTGTACTCTGTCTTCGCCAATGTCAAATCTAAATATATATAGATAAAGGAACTCACAAAGTGGCACGTGAGGAAAGCAATAATATGAAAATTAACCGACAGGAAAATGAAAAGATGAATCCAAGCCCTTTCGAACTATATTTGCAAATTCATTTTCAAGGAATAGCATGCAAATGGAGAGACAACCTTATATAGTTCAAAAGTGCTTGGATTCATATTTTTATTTTCATATATATATATATATATATATATATATATATATATATATATATATATATATATATATATATATATATACACGAGGGGTGGTCAATATGTTTTGCAATTCGGATATAAGGAAACGAGATATGAGGAAAAGTGTTATATTATTTTTCAAAATAACTACCCTCGAATTCAATGCACTTGCACCACTTGTCCCTTAGGCTTCGAATTCTCACCAACCAGAAATCTCCCGACTGCTGTTCAATCCACTCCTAGGCGGTGAATTGGACATCTTCATCGTCCCCAAACTGGCGTCCACGCAGTGCAACCATGAGCTGGCGGAATAAAAAGTAGTTCACTAGGGGCCAGATCTGGACTGTAGGGGGGATGGTTGAGCTCCTCGAATTCACACTCGTGCAGGGCAGCTTGTGCAACTCTGGCCTTATGGACTTTGACGACGTTGAAGTTGATCATGGGGCGTCAGGTTTCTAGGGAGGTTTCTAGGAACCTTGGTCATGGCCAAATTGTCGTGGATGATGTTGATAACACTTCCATGTGATATTCAAAGTTCTCGTTCGATTTCTTCGACCTTCACCCGTCGATTTTCGAGGATCATCCTCTCCACACGGGCCACATTGTCCTCGTTGGTCACGTCTGACGGGCGTCCTGGACTGGGATCATCTTCAAGGGACTTACGACCATGGCGGAACTCCCTATTCCAGCGAGCAATGGTTGCATAGGAAGGGGCGGTGTCGGTGTACACTGCAACCATGCGTTCATGGATCTCTTTTGCATTCTTGCTTTCCTTGGTCAAAAATATGATCACTACGCGGTGCTCAACATTCTCTATTGCTGAAAAATTTGTGACTGACGATCTGCGATCAGCTACTACTTCTTAAATAGACGAGGCAGGAGCGTGCGACTGCAGGTCGTGACTTGTCATAACTTGTCCTAACACCCCCACAAACAGCCATCCCCCTTCCCCTGTTTGCCCTACCGATTCGCAAAACTTATTGACTGCCCCCCGTATATATATATATATATATATATATATATATATATATATATATATATATATATGGATAAAACCACAGTAATAGGTCTAATTTTATATGCGAAAGCAGGTTTCGACGGAAACATCCGTCATCGTCAGTCGCTGGTGGACAAGTCTTATTTCTATTGTTTTATCCCTATAGTTACACGTATGCTACTGTACTTTTTTGGATATATATATATATATATATATATATATATATATATATATATATATATATGATAAATAACATCCACAAGGAAAATGGAAAAACGATTTCGAGCGCTTTCGTCTTTATTCTAAAAGACCTCTTCATAGAATAACGTAGGTCAGGACAGACAATGTGTTAAATAGTAAGGAGGGGGGCGTTAATATGGCTACCTTCATCAAACCCCTAATTAGGGGGTACAAATTCTTTAAACACTTGAATTTGTGCTTTAATATAATTAGATATGATAGGATCTTTGATAAACAATCCAGGGCTAATATTAAAATTTGGGAAAGTATTAATAGAGATACATTCCAAAATATTTCTTGAAATGTAGTTTGTACATTTAATAACAGGTTTAGCACTATTCCAATTAATAGTATGATCCTGACTATAGCTATGTGAAAATAATGTAGATTGTTGACAAAGATTACGAACATTAGTTTCGTGCTGTTTAACTCTAACATTCAATTCTTTACCTGTCTCTTCATAATAGCATTTTTCACAATTATTGCAACTAATAGAATATACAATGCCTGATTTAGGGGAGGATTTTTTCTTACGAGAAGGCACTATATTTGCAAATTCATTTTCAAGGAATAGCATGAAAATGGAGAAGACAACCTTATATAGGGTACAAAGATACGAAGGGAACGCCCATCAAATAGTACAAACCAATGGAAAAACACAAAAACAAGACAGAAAAATACCAATAAAAAGAACAATAGGCAACTAATAACAGACATATGCATCCTTAAAACGATATACACACAACAACGCCGTGTATATGAATGGAATGCGGTGGGGGAAAAAAAAACCACCATTTTAAAGGATTATCCTTAGAACGAAAATATTTAGGGCTAAGAGTTAATCCACGATCATAGAAGAGACACGTGATGGGGGAGGCAATCGAATCATATTACACTAATAAAGAGTGACAGCAGGCTGCCTTATGAAGTTATTTCATTTAGTACAATTTTTTTTTAAAAAAACAGGGTCGAGTTTAAATAAGCCAGGGAAAATATTTATATTAGGTAAGATGGCAATTAATGAACACTCGACAATATTTCTTTTTGTGAAATGAGCGAAATGATAAAGGTATTTTGCAGAGTTCCAGTCAATAGGGTGGTTATTTTCGGATAAATGTAAAAAATAAAGTGCTGTTTATTTCACCTCCTCTAATATTATACTTATGTTAGTAAATTCTAGTAGATAAAGATTTACCAGTTTCCCCGAGGTAAGGTAAATTGCAAATAGAACATTCTATGGAATATACTCCACCTTTTTTCCTTGTATTATTGTGGACTAACATTTTATATACAGTAGATTCATATCTAAAATTTACAGAGATACTAAGATGCTTAAAAATACGGGTGAGACAAAAAAATGTCAAAACATTTTTATGGCCATGTTACACCCGATATGGGGCCTCCAAATTCACGAGATTTGAATACTATGGACTATTATGTGTAGGGAGTTGTTGAAAGTGAGACTAATCGACATCCTCTTAATACCACAGCTTCGCTCAAGGCCACCATAGTCCAGGTGAAGTCCGAAATGAACAAGTCAGCGGTTTTGGTCCCGCATTGAAGCAGTCATCAAAACCGAAGACAGTTTCCTAGAATCAAATATATTTATTTTACCTAAAATATATAGTTATTTTATTAACATAATAAAAACGTCTTTAAATACCCCTTGCACCCTTTATATATATATATATATATATATATATATATATATATATATATATATATATATATATATATATATATATATATATATATATATATATGAATATGTACCACGGAAGGAAACTGAATAAAAAGCAGATTGGAGTAAGTACTTTCGTCTATTCGACATTTTGAAACTCAATGGCAAGAAAAAAGAAAAATAAGACACCCAGTATTTATACAAAGCACGTTCCCTTTGTATAAATACTGGGTGTCTTATTTTTCTTGCCATTGAGTTTGAAAATGTCGAATAGACGAAAGTACTAACTCCAATCTGCTTTTTATTCAGTTTCCTTCCGTGGTACATATTCATATTTATAGTTATCACGTGCTAACTTTCGTGATATTTCCCATATTTATATATATATATATATATATATATATATATATATATATATATATATATATATATATATATATATATATGCAGTACGCATGCTTGCAGAGTTGCCTTCTGCGCCAGCGCTGAAAGGGTGTGTAGCAAAATCGATTGGTTGGCTCCAATCGTGGTAGTGTTTCCGTAGCACTGGAAGGATCCGCGAGTTGATTCGTTCGTCCTGATTCTCGAATTTCATCGGCGCGGCCTAATTTTAGTGACAAAGAGATATACTTAGAAGAGTCACCGTCGTGATTTTGCTGATCTTAGGGGGGGAAATTTATCACGGGAGAGAGTATTTTTGAGCGAATCGTATGCTTGCCCTTACGACCAATTACCCGGATCTATCTTTCCCAAGTTAAAGACCGTTTGTAAAACAATGCCCATTATTTACTACTAATTTCACCTGATCATCCAGCACGTGGAGTGTTCGAGAGTTTCCAGCCACCATGGGAGGAGAAAAGAATGAGAGTCAGGGAGAGGATAGCATTCGAGTCATTTGCCGGTTTCGACCCTTGAACAAATCCGAGGAAGCCTCACGGTCGCGCTTCATCGTTTCCTTCCCCGACTCTCGAGGTCAAGAAGACCAAACCGTCAACATCGGGGTATGTATGTATGTCTATGTGTCCCTTTAGCGGGCAAGTAACCCGTCCCGGTTACCTATTTACTCATGTTTCAATTGGAATAAAAAAATGAGCGCCCGCTAAAGGGTTAAAGCAACTCATTGATTTCGGTCAATCGATAAAAGCAAGCTCGAAAAATAGACAAAAAATCCTACACTTACGAACGTGACTTAAGAGGGGATTGGGCCTAACTAAATCCACGTTAATACAGAATAAGAATAAATTATGTAATAATCTCATGAAGTAAGTCTCATCTAGTTGACCTCAGGTTATTTTTTTATGCTGGAATTGCATAATTATACTAAACGTAATGCGGAAACACACCTGCCAACCACTATAACGGCTTTTGTAATTCTGCAAACACACACACACACACACACATATATATATATATATATATATATATATATATATATATATATATATATATATATATATATATATATATATATATATATATTTTATAATGGAGGATATCACATTGACGTGATGTATATCAGTAGAAGATAATGGTAAACCAAAATATTTGAGTCATGATTTTATTTATAACTATCGGACTAGTTTCAGCAACATGCCATTTTCGACTAATAATGAAGACGCTAGGCAAGGAGCACAGTATATATAAGGCAAGACACATCTTAAACAAAATGAAACAACAGGAAACAATCCGGAAAAAAATATATACTCAAGTAAATCTGACGTGAATGACAAGCGAAACAAAAGGAAATGGAACCGGAAACAATCTGGAGAGTTGCTAATCCCCAAGACTCATTGCATCCGGGGGCTTATAGATACAATTGGCGACTCTTTTCATTATATATTTTTAAAATTTTATATATATATATATATATATATATATATATATATATATATATATATATATATATATATAGACATACAAAATTTTGGTAGCACCTCTTTAACAAGCAATCAGCAAGCAATGGAGAAGATGGGAGAGGAGGAGAGACACCTCAAAAGTTATCAGCTGCAGACGGTTTGGGTCAAACCCAAAATCAATAAAGAGACTAACGCAAAAAACCTAGACTTAGGGAGAAAGGGGAGGGCAAGAAGGAAGGAAGCAAAGAAAAATCGAAAAAAATGCACCATTACAATAATGCAATTTATGCCCACATGTCTAATAACGACCCGTAATAAATCGGGGTTACACTAAATTGATATACCATTAATGGCTTTGTTAAAAGAAATATCGTTGAATGTTCTTTCATGGGCCACTTTGGCCATTTTAATAATTCGCCCCCACTTTTTAAAATCGAGATTATAAGAAAAAATAACTCATTCTTAAAGAAATTAATTTCTACGGCAATTCATTGATTTGTTTTCATTATTTTGAGTTATCCGTGTATGCTTTGTTAGTCAATTCATTTTTATCGTTTATTATTTTTTGTGTTTCTCGCTCTCTTTTGACTCCCTCCTTCTCGCACTTACCTTTCTCCCTAAGGCTGTCTTTTAGGCGTTAGTCTCTTTATTGATTTGGGGTTTGACCCAAACCGTCTGCAGCTGATAACTGGTTTGTGTCTCTCCTCTCTCTTCTCTCTCTCTTTCTCTCTCTCTCTCTCTCTCACTCTCTCTCTCTCTCTCTCTCTATGTATATATATATATATATATATATATATATATATATTATTTACTTGTTATTTGTTGTTTAATATAGCATAGTCGTAGGCAGTAGTGAGTACAGCAACTTATGCCCAAGTAGGTAGTCGCATGATTGACAAACAACTCCAATCATTTTTAAATAATCATTGTAAAGAGACGGATAAAACTGAAAGTAATCAAGGAGAAGTCAACAACACTTAAGTGTATTACAGGACCCAGATGTCCACGGTCTATAAAATAGATGAAAAAATCATCAAGGAGATTATTAACCATAACATCAAGGTTAAAAATCAAATGGATAAAATTCACTCATCATTTATTATAAAACAACAAAAGCCAACAATCTCCTGATGAAAAACAACAGCTGCCACCTAAACTCCTCTAATCTCAAGTCAGCCAACATACTTTACGAGTTCATCTGCCTCGATAAAGACTGTAAGCTTCATAATAACTCAAAATATATTGGCATGACAACCACTACACTTTCGAGGCGGTTAACTATGCATCTGCAAAGCGGAGGGCCTAAAAGTAATATGGAGAGTGTACATAACATTAACCTACGAGAGATATGCTAGTTGACAACACCGTTATTAAAAGAAAAGAGGTTAATGAAGCTAGACTGAACATCTTAGAAGCCATATTAATAAACGAAGATAAGCCAGCCATCAACAGTCAGGCGATAAGCTGGAATCGAACATTAAATTTATTTTAAAATTCTACTCACCCGACTGGCCCGTTTCCTCTAATGTTACGCTCAACCTAGGCGGAATAAATACCCCTTAATAATCGTTAACAAGAGACCAATGCAATGAATTCCTAAGTAAAATGGAAAAATCGGAAGAACCAAAAAAGGCCTGGAAATTGATAAATTTAATAAAAAATAAATCCCCCAGAAAGAAGATCCAAATAAAAGATGAACCAGGTAAAATCATAAACAGCAACGAAGAAACTGCTAATAAATTTAGAGAACACTGGGGGAGAATATATTCTATAGAAGAAGATAATCGGAGATATGATTTAGAAACGGAAGAAAGGGTAAATAGATCCTTAATAACAAGCATGTACAGAATTACCAAAGAAAAAAAAGACGATTACACCACACAAGAAAACGTAGGTCTAAGAGCACAGATCACTGAAGAAGAGTTGAAAAGTACCATAAGCTCATTTAAGCAGAAGGCACCCGGGAGCACAGGCCTCACAAAATATAACTATGAGAATGTTCCATGGAATATAACCAAGTCAATTGCTGATTTGTTCAATGCATATCTGAACATAGGAGCTTCTCCAGAAAAAAAAAATAAGACAGCTAAAATGGTCTTCCTGCTGAATCAGGGGAAACCAACCCACTTAGTTTCAAGATTTAGGCCGATTTCCATACTTAACTTGGGTAAGGTCCTGGAAAAGATCCTAAATCATAGGCTGGTTGAACACCTGGAGGAAAGTCGAAAATATAATGACCATCAATTTGGATTCTGAAAGGGAAGAGACTCTACCACAGCAATAACCATACTAACAGAAAAGATTGCGCAGGCCAAGATCGAAAAGGGATACGTGGACGTGGTTCTCCGTGGTGTCGAGAAGGCCTTTGATAAGGTCTGGGTTGAAAGGCTTAAATATAAGCTCCTTCAGCTCGATCTCGTCATCATGATGGAGAGAATGTTGGCTGACTATGTCACCAATAGGAAAGCCTACGTCTCCATCGAGGAGCACATGGGACGGACTTTCCATCTAAGGACGGGGGCCCCACAGGAAGGGATGTCTGAGTGCCACCCTATACGCGATCTTCACGGCTGACCTTCCGCCCCCAATAACACCTGGGTGCCTAAACATTCAGTACGCGGACAACTTCAGCCAGATTATTCCATCGCGGTCCACTAATCCAAGATGCTCTAGAGTGTGCATAGCCCTACCTAATGCCAAAATATTTGCTCTAGTTCATCAACTCTCTATTGCAGAATGACGAAATTCGGGGGCATTGAGTCGTATTTATTAATAGACACACCTACAATATCTCATCAAGTTTGATAGAGAAATAAAGGCGCAATAATACTTTATACGAAAATATGCAATCAAAAAGTATTTCAGTTATCATTTTCACATCAATGTGTAATTTATATGGTTTAAAAGAGGACGCTTTAGAAGTCAAAGAACTAATTTTTATATAACTCTAAATTTAACTTTGAAAATTTTTGTCTTAAAGAAACCTTGTTTTTTTTATTATCTGAAATTTTTATATTATTGCCAAGCTTTTGTCATGGAGTTATGAAGTCTTCAGTGCTTAAATTTCTAAAGTCGCATATGTGAATATATATAACCAATTGGAGGTGGGGGACTAACTATGGGATGGCTTTCTAATGAAAACGAACCTTGTGTTCTGTGGACACTTCAGACTCTTTGAGAAGAACCTAAAATAGGATCTCGTACAGGTGATCTCAAGTAATAATATTCTGTACTTTACCCTCCATAATTTATGTTACACACATTTCCTTTTGCACAAATCTTTCTTGTATCTATAAATTTTAATTCAATTCAGGAATGGCATAGAAAGTTCTAAAAACCTTTCTTTGTCTTCGCAATTTCTAGTCATACTCTATTATATAAGCAGTCATCATGACGAATGGTATTGCACTGTCTTCCGACGTCGAATCGAAGATAATTACTAAATTCAAATCTAAAATGAGCTACAATAATACTTCTAACGAACTAAATGTCCCTAACTTTGGAGTGCAACCAGTAATAAGAAATATAATGAATTGGAGACAACCCCAAATCTTCCCTTTTGCTGTCACCCTCGAAAGATCCCATTCCGCACGGAAGATCCTTAGGTCTATTAAAAATAAACAAAGGATGATTAGAAGATGTACGATCAATCAGGAGAGGAAGGCGTCTATGTTAGTTTTGACATGTAATTTAATATACTTCATAAAGTAGAAATGCATGGAAGTATTCGGAAGAAGACACTTCTATTGAAAAACATTCATTTGAAACCACGCCTGAAGTACACCAACGATCATTTGGGGAAATATTTGAATTTGGGGAGCCATATGCTATGGTTAGATGTAACAAAGATTGAGTGATTCAGCGAGGTGAGGAGGCTAATTAACCAAAAAAACACTGCACACCGCTTCCATAGAAAACACAGAGTTAGATGACGACCCCTAACCCATTGAAATTTGTTTCTTCTTAGTTCAATGAAGATAAAAAAAGCGTTTTGGAAGGACCATCACAGTCGCTAAATTACAACCCGATTTAAAATTTATAGCATGAACTGAAGGTCCGCATTCATGCAAAACGCCTCTAAAACATCACTAAATTGGAGAAGGTTTGCCTTGAAGTATGGGACAAAATTCCCTTTCAAGTTTGTTTGTACCTAGTTAAAAATTATAAGAATAGATTTAGGACTGTCATTATGCAAAGGGTTTATATTATTGATCACTAATTATAATCGAAATGTATAGGAATAAACAACGAATCAGGAGGATCTCGAAGAAGCAGGAGGCCTCAGAGGTGTTGGACCTTTGCCAAACAACGTGTGGATACGCCCTGGTCCCTCGGCAACTCCTGACCCACTGTCTTGTGAATGTCCTTGACTGGACAAAGACTACAGGAGTCAAGAGTCAACCACTTATGCAAAATCTGCTGTGGCGACCCGCACTAGACGAGCGTTATTAGACCGACGACTCGGCAGTCTCCTGCCAGATGGTCCTCTTGGACCACCCTGCCACCAGCCCAACTATGGAGTGCCACGATAGTGAGCTGATGAATGCACACCCCCTTCCCACTATAAGCATTTTTTGTGCAAGTTTATCTCTATGTCCAACTTATTCTTTTTAAGGGTATGAAGTCACGTCATCGCTGAAATCGACGGACAACTAACTACTAGTGATACTTTTGATGGCAAATTTATGAGAAAACTGTTATTACTCCTTTATTTGTCTATCAAATTGTTGAGAATTTTCTAGGTGTATCTAATTAATACGTTCATATAAATCTCAATGTCTCTAAATTTTGTTATCCTGCAATAATCACTTCATGAACTATGGCGAAAAATTGTGGTATTAGGGAATAGTATGAATGGTAAAATTTCTCTACACTGTATCGCACCCGCCAGGCAGTGGCGAATCCAGGATAAAAATTGGGGGTGGAGGGGCGTTAACCGGAATTCTTTCCTCTGTGGAGTTCGAGAAAAAGGGCTTGATTATTAATAATGATTATCTTACACGCCATTCATAATAAATAACAGTAACTCACACAGGATTGAGCACTAATTTTAATAAATTTAATAATTAATTTTGAGATTTACTTGTATTTTAGACATGTATCATGTAAGGTACATTCGATCGCAACGGTTTATAAAACATTATATATATATATATTCTATATTATTGCGTAACTTTTCCTGAATAGTAGAAGACAAGTATGGCTTTAAAAGAAATATAAACATAGATGGGCGTGAAAGGGTTAATTACAGCATCTAACACAACATTGGTTACGGTATTTCACATAAACATCAACATCCAGGTCCTTTGAGCAAATACATTGATTAGGCTGTCTATTCTAACATCAATTTCGTTGTGAACACCGATAAGCGCTAAGCCGCATAAGCATTCTAGACCCATGGTATTCCTTAAGTACGTTTTTAGTCGGTTTAGGCCAGAAAGTGAACGCTCGGCCCCTGCGTCAAGCCTGGGAGAATGATCAAAATTTGGAGGAGCCTAGCCAGATTCAGATACCTTCGGGCTTGAGCATGGGGAAGAGCATCTCCAACGCAGTCAAACTTGATTGTTAACGAAAACCAGCACTCTGTTTCCGCCTTAACGAGGCTCAAGGCCTCGATGTCAGCCTCGTAGACTTTGGTTCCTCTAGTAAAGCAGCAACATTTCCGTTGGCGCTGTTAAATAATGTTTGATGTTGAACGGGACAACAACAGATCAGCGGTAAAATTCAGCAACTGTTTGATAGGGTACTTCCGCTCGAGTTAAAGGAAATGGTGTCATGTGACTATCTGATCTTCTGGAGCTCGTCTGCTTTCTTGAAGACGTTGTTGAATCTGGTCAGTGCACCTTCCCGGATATTTTTTTTTGAGATACGTCTCCACTTCACCGATCGCAGCGTATGCTGAGACTAGATCGAACATAGGAGACTGATTGGCTCGGCTCTGCTCGGCTCCAATGTGTGAACTAAAACCGACTCAGTGACTACAAGACCAATCAGAAAGCTGGGCAGATATTACTAGGTGAAATAATTAAGCTTGCAAACTTAACAAATATGGTAAACGCATAGGTTGTGTCGAAGGATGCATTATATATTGCTCCAATTTTTGTTCTTCTAATTTTATTCCCAATAAACAGTGTACCTCCACCCCACAACATTTTTATTGGGGGACTACTAATGAAGTTGCTTCGCTTTTCAATATGGGCTAATAAAATAAATTTGGGAGGTTTTAGCCCCTCCACCCCCCCCCCCCTCCTCTTGATCCGCGTCTGCCGCCGGGTAATCACTGTACCAAATAGACCATAGCTGCGTACCTTGCTGTTTTACCAGCAAACACACATATTAGAAGGAGACCTTAACCTAAGGTTAACGCAATGGGCAGAGGCGATATTCAGGAACATCACCCTTAGGTATCTCCCTCCCATACATGAAACCGTGTGCTGCATGTTGCTCCCCATTCTTTAAAGATTTCTTGAATCGCATGAAGTACTTCCTCCCCTACAAATCACCTATGGAGAAAGGCGACCCTACTTTTCCTCCCTACAGGTAGTGGTGCTATATTATCCAACCTACTATGCAAATGATGAAAAACAACCAGCCCCAACTAATTTACGTAAAAGATCAGTGATTTTAGGAGCTAAAACATATGCATTCTTTGTTTCAAAAAAGGAACATGCTATTGAGGTACATATCACCATAGTTATCTGTGTCACGAGGCCTGTATGTCAAAGAACTTAATTTTACCTCAGGAAAACATGTAGGTGGTAAATAATTAACTGAAATATATTAACTGAATATTCGAAAAGAAATTATGCCGAATAAAAGATAGAATTATTCACTTCAACGGAAATTGTAATGAGAATTAATTAACTATTATTCTTCCATTGAATATATCGTTTCACTTTAAGCATTGTAAAAGCGCCTTAGTTATAGGAATTGATAACTAAGCATTTCACGGTATGTTAAAGTTAGTGATAACAAACAGAGGGAATTGAAATTTCTTTGAGTTCGGCCCCGAACATCTTGGAGGAAGTTAGAGCCATATTTAACCAGCGTTTGTATACGGGATACTTTCCCGGTGAGCTGAAAGTAGCAAGGATGATATTCATCCCCAAGACAGAAAAAGTTCTGGATCAAATGAATAACTACCGCCCTGTCTCGCTACTGGAATTACTTGAAAAGGTATTAAAAAAGTAATCAACAGGAGACTTTAGAAGCACCTCAAAACGGGCTAAGAAACAACTGCCAATTTGGCTTAAGGAAAAACAGAAACAAGGAGATGACACTCGGAGTCATCCTGAAGAAGATTACGAAACCAAAGAGAGAGAAAATAAGCGTGTACATCGTCTATAGGGACAAAGTTTTCCCGTTGGGTATGCAATTTAAGATACTCAGACTTGGCAGGAACAAGAAGAGTGAAAGATCATTATGTGATTGTGTAATGGAGAGACGTGCGTATATTAAAATTGGACACCATATGTAAAGACAATGAATTCGATTTCGCTGCTGGTTTACCCAAGATAGGAGTTTGAGCCCTTTTCTATTCAATTTACACCGCAGATATACCGCCACCCAGAAATGAGTGCTGCCTGAACATCTAATATGCCGACGACATAAGCCAGCTGATGTCATTCATGTTTAATACCTATGCAAAAGGTAAAGTCAAGAATTATAAAGATCATGCGCTGGCGTATGGAATTACTTCCATTTCCCTTCGATATTCATCATCACTCGGGTCACGAAAACACTGTCGCTGATACACTATCACGGTCATATTGTAACGCCACTTCGGATATTACAAGTTTAAAATCGCTTCATGAAAGTCTCATTCATCCTGGAGTCCAGCAATGCTACATTATGTTCGTGTTAAAAAACCTTCCTTATTCCACCGATGAAATCCGCCGTATTACGGCTGATTGTCAGGTATGTGCTAAAATTAAACCGCGTTTCTTTAAACCATAAAATACTTCTTTGATACGGGTGACGGAGCCTTTCCAACGTCTTTCAATTGATTTTAAGGTCCCGCTTCCAGTTTCCTAGCATTCGTCACGTTATCTCCTTACAGTCGTTGATGAGTTTAGTCGAATTCCGTTTGCATTTCCATGCCGCGATATGTCATCCAAAATAGTTATTGACTATCTTACAAATCTTTTTTCGCCATTTTGTCTACCTGTATATATCCATTCAGACTGCAGCCTGCCATTCATTTTCAAGGTAGTGAAAGGATTTTTACTATGTCTTGGTGTAAATAGCAGCCACACCTCTCCATACAACCCCCGTGTAAATTGCCAATGTGAGCGCTAGAATGGCCTTATTTGGAATACTGTGAAGTTAGTTATTAAATCTCAAAGTTTGTGCCATTAAGTGCATGGATGGTAGGATGTGTTACCTGATGCCTTATATGGCATACGTTCATTACTTTGTACCTCTAGAAATACTACGCCGCATGAACGCCTTTTTACTTTTGAGAGACGTTCAATTAGTATTTCGTCCCCACCTTCTTGGCTAATTGAATCTGGAGAAGTCCTCCTCAAACGGTTCGGGAATCACAGTAAATATGAACTAGCTGTGGACGTCGTTGATCTCATCGAAACTAACTCTACACATGCTCGTGTGAAATTCCTTGATGGGAGAGAGAGAATTAATGTTCTACGTAATTTAGCTCCAGGCCCTAAGAATATGCCACCTAATGATTCCGAATCACGAAGTCCATGTGTCCTTTCCGATCCAGCTTCCCATTCCAGTTTCCCATCTACAACTACTAACTTTCCTCAAGCCAAGGGGAAGATATTGGGAAATGAGCAAGAAAAAAAATATCCAGATACATGAAGATCATGTTCATGATGCTGATAACAATGTGAATAGTTATGACAATCTGACAATACAGTCGCCTGGCCCTAGAAAATCTTTACGTGCTCATAAACCCGTACGTGGATTAGATTTGTAATATTTTCAATTTTTACTTTAACTTTTTCTATCGAGTGTAGTGTATATTTTATAGTTTTGAAAAGTAGTGAATTCCTTTTGGTGGGATTGACTGTTAGATCTTCCCTCTTTCTCATTTATATTTATTCATAGGTACTCATGTTACTCATATTTTGTTTTTCCGCAGACTGTTATGTCTTAGAGATAGACATAAGTGTTACATAGTTTGTTATCGGTTATAAACTGATTCATCAAGCGTTGAGAGGCGGAAACCCCATTTGTAATACCCATAGGTATGAGCCTGAATTGATTGATACTTTTACCGGACTTACACTGCTTTTCAGGCCGGTCCTCTGGGCACATTTCTATTTAATGATATGCATTGGATAGATCAATAACGCTGAAATAGTGATTCTTAGCGATATTTGCTACTATATCTTCCACCGTGGGTAGCGGGTAAGCGTCCAAAGATGTGTACTTATTTATTGTTCTTGAAAAGTCAACCACCATTCATTTTTTCTTATTTGCGTTTTATGTCACTACCACTTGTGCGCGCCAAGGAGAATTGCTATGTTCAATAATCCCCTCACAAAGTAGACGTTTAACCTCATTTTCAATGAAACCAGCATCTTCAGAGCTGTAATGACGAGACTTGGTAGCAATGAGAGTGCAATCAGAATATAAGTTTCTAAACAGTTTAACTGGGAGAATCTTAAGTTTAGTCAGTCCACACACAGTTAAGGATGGTTCTGTACCCCCAGAATTTGAGCTATCACTTTTATGCACTCTTAAAAATGGCAAGCCAACAATAATATCAGTACAAGCGTTTGGAAGTACAGTAGCTTCGACATTCTCCTAAGTGCGACCATTCATTAAAACGTTAACAATACAGTAACCTTTAAGATTTACTGAGAAAGAAGAAAAAACAGATGATCGTTCATGAAGTGGGATATGCATAGCTTGTACTACAGCCTCATTTAAAAAATTCTCTGAATTTTCATCGTCAATCAGACCTTTAAGCAACTGAGGATCTTCGTTCAATTGAACAGGAACAGTAGGCAACAGCAAGCCGCTGGTAGCGTGGGTGGAAGCAAGCGTGGCAGAAGATAGTGAAACGCGACGTTTGGATTTTGACTTACAAACATTTGAAAAATGCCCAAACTTCCCACATTTACGACAAATTACATCGCGAGCTGGACAGAGTGTTCGGTCATCCTCAGGATGGCGACGACAACCACAATTGTAGCATGTTTGCTTCATTTTAGAAATATTTTTTTAAACAGCTGCTGTAAGTGGAAGGCTAACTTCTTCAGATTCTTCTTGATTACTAGAAGTCAAATATATACCAGGAACAGCCGCCACACTAGCAGGTATATGACCGGGTGTAACTAAGTATGATTCAGATCTCAGCAATGCTTGCTCTAATGCTCGAGCTTGTTGAGTAGCATCGGTTAATGTAAGCTTTTGATTTTCAAGGAGTGGTTCATGAATATTCGAAGATTTTACATCACGTATGAAGGAATCCCTAATACTCTCATCACGGTAGACCGCAACAATAACATCCTGGAAGGTGCAATCCACAGCAAGACAATTGAGAGCTTGAAGGTACTGATCAATCGATTCTTCTGGAAGTTGAATTCGAGTAGAAAGCAAATGTCTGGCATGAATTCCACTGGAACCCTTAATATAGACAGCTCAGAACAATTCGATAGCTTTCGAATAATCACCACAGCCCTCTATTACATCCGCGACATGAGGACCATTGTACAATTAGAGTACTTCTAACTTGCTCGATAATGATCAGATATTGTAGAAAGGAAGTAGCAGACACTTCTATACCAAAGCTTCCATAATTTTCCAGCATGTGGATCCGAAGCAGGTACATTAAACTTCTCAAGTCGTATGACTTTATCCATAATAGTTGATTAAATTGTAATAATAGTTATAAGTAGTGATGAGCATAGCTGCCTTACAAGCTTTTAATGAAATGATAGAACTGAGAAGGTATATTCAAACTGCCTCTTTTTATAGGGTTTAATCAACTATATTCATAATACATCTAGAAAAAAAAACAAACAAAATATTAGTAACATGAATACATATGAATAAATATAAATGAGGAAGGTGGGAACATATAACACTACTGAAGTCACATTTTATTACTTTAAGTTTATAATAAGTTTTTCTATCATTTTAAAAATATTTTCACACTATTACTAATAAAAAATTCTTCCAAAAACATGTTACAGACATTAACTATTTTGTGTAAAAAATAGTTTCCACATAAACTTGTTCTAAATGTTTCACACCATTGGTACTTGTAGAATTTATATTAATTGCCAGCCAGATTAAATGGTTCACAATATTTATTCCTCTCAAAATTTAAAAAAAACTTTCATTAATTGGCCTCATGCGTCTAGTTTCTAAGCTGAATGAGTTTAACTTTTTTTAGCCGTTATTAATATTTTAGGTTTCTTAGGGGGAATTACTTTCATCTTCCTGGAATTTTTTCAATCTTTCAATATATTTTCTCGAATATGGTGACTAAACTTGTGCACAGTACTCTAGCTGAAGTCTTACTAGTGCGTTTTGCCTGCTTAAAATTATTGTCTGGTTTTTAAACTGAATTGCGATTTAATGTAACCCAGTATCTTCAAAGCCTTAATTAGCACCTTTATCCATTGTTGCAAAGATTTAAGATCGCTTGACACATAAATGGCGAGGTCTTTTTCCTTTTCTATAACTGCCATTATTCTGTAAAATAACTTGTATATCCATGGTAATTATTGCCAATGTGCATTATTAAAGGTTTAATGGCAAATCCCGCCGCAAGGACCAACTAGCCACCTGATAAAATTATTTGATATACTTTCAAAGAGTACATCATTACCTAACTTACAATCATCATCAATTTTGATTTTTTTACACCAACCCAATGCTTATATCATTTATATAAATGATAAACAGAAAGGGTCGAAGAACCAAACACTGAGAAACTCAACTAGTAACAAATGTCCAGTCAGATGCTATAGTAGTTATTACAACTCCCTGACTGTGATTAGCCAGCTATTTTTTTTAGCTAATTTGCCATCTTTCCGACAATTCAATGCTTTAATTTTATACATTAACCTCATGTGTAGCAAATTATTGGAGCTTTTTTAAATAATTCCAAATAGAAAACATAATATCAACTGACCTTGTGGTGTCATAAATTGAATTTATGTAATGGAAAAAATCGGTGAAATAAGAGAGAGGGAGAGAGAGAGAGAGAGAGAGAGAGAGAGAGAGAGGAGAGAAGGAGAAAGAGAAGGAGATTGAGAATGAGAGAGAGAGAGAGAACGAGAGAGAGAGACAGAGAAAACGAGATAGATTGAGATAGTTTGAGAAAGATTGAGAGGGCAAGAGTTTGAAAGAGTGTGTGGGGAGGGGAGGAGTGTGAGAGAGTGTGTTAGCTAGAGAGAATGTGTGGGAGAGTTTGAGAGTGAGAGAGAAGGTATAAGAGAGAGTGAATGTTAGTGGTAGTGTGTATGAGAGAAAGAGTAAGTGTATGAGAGAAAGAGTGAGTGTGTGAGAGCGAGTATGTGTGAGGGAGAGAGTGTGAGAGAGTTTGTGTGTTAAAGAAAGTGTGTGAGAGAGAGTGCGTGTATGTGTGCGTGAGGGTGCGAGAGATAGATAGATAGTAAATGTGAGAGTGAGAGATAAAGAGCGTATTTGTGTGAGAGAGTTTCGGAAAAATTTTGAGAGAGTGTATGAGATAATTTGAGAGCTACAAGGAGCTACAAGGAAAATAAGTAGCCTAGAAGACCTTACGGTCCATACAAGGAGGCTACTTTTGGGGCAAACTTCGAAGGTGTTCTCCCCTCGCTGAGCTGGAAAATATCCCCGTATTCCAGTCTGTCGAAGCCTCGAAGTATTTTAAATACTTCGATAAGCTGACCACGTAGTCTCCGGGTCTCCAGCGGGAACATATGTAATTCCCTTAATCTATCTTCATAACTTTTATGTCTGATAGAGGGAATCAATTTGGTTGCCCTGGCTTGCACGAGTTCCAATCTCGCGATGTCTTTTCGAAATGAAGGACTCCAAAATTGTACGGCATACTCCAGGTGCAAGCGGACGAGGGAGTTGTACAGACAAAGTACTATCCCTGTTACGGTATCCAAACTGGCGGTTTATGTAGCCTAACATCCTTTGGGCTTTCTTCTCAACCTCAATACACTGTTTCGAGAACTTGAGGTCACTCGTGATAGTTACACCCAAGTCCTTCTCAGTGTCACCCGATTCAAGAGCAGTGCCCTTAAGGATATACTGAGATTAGAGGTTTCTGTGGCCGATATACATCACTTTGCATTTGTTTACGTTGAAAGGCATTTGCCACGTATCAGACCACTCCCCAATCTTCCCAAGATCTTCCTGCAGGCTTGCAGTATTTCCATCCTTTGCAACGTTTATACCAAGCTTGGTATCTTCGGCAAATTTGGAAATCTTGGCAACCATGTCACCGTCCATGTCGTTGACGTAGATGACGAATAGTAGTTTGTCCCAGGACAGAACCTTGAGGCACCCCGCTAGTAACGGGCACCCACTCAGAAGCCTGACTATTCACCACCACCCGTTGCCGTCTGCAACTTAGCCAGTTAACGATCCAGCCGGCTACTTTTCCGTCTATGCCCAGCGCTCGCACTTTCCGGAGAAGGCAGCGGTGTGATACTTTATCAAAGGATTTCTGAAAGTCTAAGTACACCACATCCACCGCCTTGTCCCGATCGTGCTCACTGAAGACGAAGTGGAAGAATTCCACAAGGTTCGTCAGGCATGACCGTTGCCTTCGGAAGCCGTGCTGGTAACTCCTCAGTAGCAGGTTTGACTAAATGCCACGTCATTTTGTCCACCATGATGCTTTCCATGAGTTTACCGACTATCGAAGTCAGACTGATAGGTCGGTAGTTCGAAGGTTAGCTACGGTCTCCTTTCTTGAAGATAGGAGTCACCTCCGCCTCATGCCAGTCTCTAGGAACGCATTCGGTCCGGATTGACATGTTAAAGATTGCGCTCAGGTGTCGTGACACTTAATCGCGCACTTCTTTCAACACTTTAGGTAGAAACCCATCAGGGCCAGGTGACTTATTCGTCATTAGGTTAGTGATCTTCTTTTTGATTTCTCCTTCGGTGAAGTCCATATCCTCCAGCTTTTTCCCCGAGTAGGAATCCGTCGGCTGGGGGATGGGGCCACACTCTTCAGTAAACACTGAAGAGAAGTAGTCGTTGAGGAGGTTAGCATTTTCTGCATCTGAATGATTTAATTTCGCCTCCTCATTCCTCAAAGGGCCAATCGTTCGACGGATTGGTTTACGGCTGTTTACATATCCAAAAAACTCCTTGGGATTCTCTTTACAGAGTCTCGCCATCGGAGTTCCTCAGACCACTTAGCCGCCCTTATGCTGGACTTCACTCCTCTCCTGGCTATCCTCCGGTATTCGTCAAAGTCACCCGAGATCTTCGATTGCCGGTACACAGTTCTCTTCTCCCTAAGCAGTTGGCCGACTTCTCGATTAAACCACTTTGGTTGAACAGAAGACCGATGGGGGCATTTCAGAGGGATGAAACGCGATTGAAGACTCATGAATGTGGTTTTGAAACTGTTCCAAGAGTCTTCAACAGCATTGCACACTTCTAGCCTTGCGTCAGTCAGTCCAGCACGAAGACTTGCAAAGTCTGTTCTTCTCAAGTCAAGTTTCCTTGATTGACTGGCAACAGACCTTACCTTCGGGATTTTGACGCTAAATTTATCTAGCTGGTGATCACTGCCACCGACCTCTTCGCCTACAGAGAGATCTTCAACGATATCATCCTCAGAGGTGAGGACCAAGTCGAGGATATTGTCTCCTCTCGTCGGTTATCTGACCCATTGAGTGAGGAACTCGTTTTGGGCGAACTCCAGGAGTAGTGCGCTCTCGCGACAGGCTGCTCTGGTTTTCCAGTCAACTTGTCTGTTGAAGTCGCCCATAACGATGTACACTCTGCCTTGAAAAAGCTCACCCAGCAGCTGGTACAGTTCCCTGTCCTTCTCAACGGGTTGGGAAGGGGGTCTGTAAAGCAGCAGGGTCCTGTATCTGACAGGACCTATCTCTAGGTCAACGCATAGGAACTCGTGGTCGGATATAACGTTGGAGTTCGTAGATTCGATTGTATCCTTGACATACAACATTACACCGTTACCCTCTCTGTCTGGCCTATCTTTGTGGAAGAGTTAGTAGCCAGGAACCGTGAGAGAGAGAGTGTGTGAAAGAGTTTGAGAGAGTAAGAGAGAGATAATGTGAGAGTGTGAAAGAATGTGTGTAAGAGAGAGTGTGAGAAAGAGTGCCTGTGTGTGAGAGAGAAAAAAATACAGATAGAGAGAGCGAGAGACAGAGACAGAAAAGAGAGGAGAGGGTGAGAGGGGCATAGAGAGAGAAAAGGAGAAAGTAACAAGGAGTAACAACAAGGAAAGAAGGTACCCTAGGAGACCTTACGGTCCATTCAAGGAGGGTACCTTTGGACTAGCAATCGAGCGGGCACATGTCTGCTCAATTGTTTTGCGTCCCTAAACGGCCACTTTTCAAGACCTTGTCTAGTCTTGACTTGAACTGGTCAACAGATTCACTGTTGACAACTTCCACTGGAAGTGTGTTCCACATACCGCAGATACTGTACGTGAAAAAATTTCCACACATATTGCGGTTGTAACGCTTCAGTTCAAGTTTGAAGCCGTGATTGCGCGTTCCGTTCTCACTCAGTGTGAAAATATCCCGGTAGTCAACATTGTCGAACCCTCGAAGTATTTTGAAGACTTCGATGAGCTGACCACGCAGTCTACGGGTTTCCAGCGATAACAGATCTAATTCCCTTAGTCTATCCTCATAACTTTTATGTCGGATAGAGGGAATCAGCTTGGTTTCCCTGGCTTGTACGCGTTCCGATCTCCCGATGTCCTTTCGCAATGAAGGACTCCAAAATTGTACGGCATACTCCAGGTGCGGTCGGACAAGTGAGTTGTACAGGCACAGTACAATCTCCTGGTTCCGATAACCAAACTGGCGCTTAATATAGCCTAGCATCCTTTGGGCCTTTTTCTCCGCCTCAATGCACTGTTTCGAGAACTTGAGGTCACTAGTGATTGTTACACCCAAGTCCTTCTTAGTGTCAGTGGATTCAAGAGCAGTGCCCTTAAGGATATACTGAGATTAGAGGTTTCTGTGGCCGATATGCATCAGTTGCATTTGTTCACGTTAAAAGGCATTTGCCACGTGTCCGACCACTCCCCAATCTTCCCAAGATCTTCCTGCAGGCGGGCAGTATTTCCATTATTTGCAACGTTCATACCAAGCTTGGTATCGTCGGCAAATTTGGAAATCTTGGCAACCATGTCACCGTCCATGTCGTTGACGTAGATGATGAATAGTAGTGGTCCCAGGACAGAACCTTGAGGCACCCCGCTAGTAACGGGCACCCACTCAGAAGACTGTCCATTCACCACCACCTGTTGCTGTCTGCAACTTAGCCAGTTTTTGATCCAGCTGGCTACCTTTCCGTCTATGCCAAGCACTCGCACTTTCCGGAGAAGGTGGCGGTGTGGTACCTTATCAAAGGCTTTCTGAAAGTCTAGGTAGACCACATCCACCGCCTTGTCCCAATCGTGCTCACTGAAAACCAAGTGGAAGAATTCCACAAGGTTCGTCAGGCCTGACCGTTGCCTTCGGAAGCCGTGCTGGGATCTCCTCAGTAGCAGGTCAGACTCTAAATACGACGTCACTTTGTCCACCATGATGCTTTCCATGAGTTTACCGACTATCGAAGTCAGACTGATAGGTCGGTAGTTCGACGGTTGGTTACGGTCTCCTTTCTTGAAGATAGGAGTCACCTCCGCCTCACGCCAGTCTCTAGGAACGCATTTGGTCCGGATTGACATGTTAAAGATAGCGCACAGATGTCGTGATACTTCATTGCACACTTCCTTCAACACTTTAGGTAGAAACCCGTCCGGTCCAGGGGCCCTTATCGTCTTTAGGTCAGCGATCTTTTTCTTTATTTCTCCTTCGGTGAAGTCCATATCCTCCAGCTTTTCCCCCGAGTAGGAATCCGTCGGCTGGGGAATGGGACCACACTCTTCAGTAAACACTGAAGAGAAGTAGTCGTTGAGGAGGTTAGCATTTTCTGTATCTGAATGCTCTAATATTCCCTCCTCATTCCTCAAAGGGCCAATCGTTCGACGGATTGGTTTACGGCTGTTCACATATCCAAAAAACTCCTTGGGATTCTCTTTAAAGAGTCTCGCTACTCGGAGTTCCTCAGACCGCTTAGCCTTCCTTATGCTGGACTTCACTCTCCTGGCTATCCTCCGGTATTCGTCAAAGTCACCCGAGATCTTCGATTGCCGGTACACATTTCTCTTCTCCCTAAGCAGTTGCCCGATTTCTCGATTAAACCACTTTGGTTGAACAGAAGACCGATGGGGGCATTTCAGAGGGATGAAACGCGATTGAAGACTCATGAATGTGGTTTTGAAACTGTTCCAAGAGTCTTCAACAGCCTCGCACTCTTCTAGCCTCGCGTCAGTCAGTCCCGCGCGTAGACCTGCAAAGTCTGCTCTTCTCTAATCCAGTTTCCTTGATTTACTAGTTGCAGGCTCTGCCTTGGGGACTTTGACTACAAATCTAATTAGTCGGTGGTCACTGCCACCGAGCTCTTCACCAACAGAGAGGTCCTCAACGATGTCATCCTCAGAGGTGAAAACCAAGTCGAGGATCTTGTCTCCTCTCGTTGGCTCTCTCACCGATTGAGTCAGGAACTCGTTGTTCGTGAACTCCAGGAGTAGTGCGTTCTCGCCACAGGGTTCTCTGGTTTCCCAGTCAACTTGTGTGTTGAAATCACCAATGACGATACATACTTTGTCTTTGACAAGTTCTCCTAGTAGCTGGTACAGATCTCTGTCCTTTTCAACGAGTTGGGCAGGAGGTCTATAAAGCACCAGGGTCCTGTATTTGGCAGGACCCATCTCTAGGTCAACACCTAGTAGTTCATGATCGGATACGATGTTGCAATCCGTCGAGTTAAGAGTATCCTTGACATACAACATCACACCGCCACCCTCTCTGTCTGGCCTATCTTTCTGGAAGAGCTGGTAACTGGGAATCGTGAATTCACCTTCAAAATCTCGGCTCGAGGTTTTAATCCACGTCTCCGTTATGGCCACCATCTCAGGTTCCTCTGTTGCTACGAGGCCACGGAGCTCAAGAAACTTATTCCTGATTGACCTCGCGTTGAACAGAAGAACTTTTAGGGAGTCCCCCAGTGTAGGACTCCCTACGCTCTTCCGTTTCCCGGCTTCTTTTGTGTGGCAGTACCCCTCTTTGCCACATCTAACAACGTCGTTCCAGGAGTGACACGGACATACTGTCTCATGTCCGCCTTCACTCTGATTCGGACGCTCCTCTGCGTCCGCTCTACGACATCCTGGATTAAGTTACAGAGTACAGCCTTTCCCTTGAATGAAAGGTGCACTCCGTCCCTTTGATAAAGGTCATTTCGACCGTAAAAGGTGCGGTAAGGGTCCAGAAAGAAGACCCCTTCCCCTGTACAGAGGTCGGACAGGCGCTGGTTCAGGGTCACGTTCCTAGAGTGAGCTGTCCGGCTAGGACCTCTTCTTGGGAGCATCCCTAAAACGACCCGTTTACGAGTTCTCAATCCACAGTCATCCACTGGCCCATGACCGTGTTGAGAATTTTCTCGCTGGGGCTTACTTTGCCTCCTCGGAGGTAGAGGTCATTCCCACTCACCATCAGGGCAACGACTGAATTCTCGGAGATCTGAGATTTCTTAGCCTCTACCCTGATATGGTGGTTTCTCCGTCCTGGCTTGCAGCATACCTCCACACTAGTGCGAAGGCGGGCCGCTAGCAGGGGCTGCAAACCTCGTGCTTGGGAATCACCCACAAGGGTAACCCTCGGACATTTCCGTGCAGAGGTTTGAGGCTTTCCTTGCGGAAGCGAACTTTTGGTTCCCTCTTTCTTCTCCATCTTATTTTTCTTGTTCTTCTTTTTTTTATTCATCTCTTCCCCCTTATCTTCCTTTATTACATACTCTTCTGTTTTTCTCTTTTCTTCCTCTGCTTCAACTTTCTCTTTTTCAGCTTCTACTTTATCTTCTGTTTCAACTTTCTCTTCTTCCTGTTTCTTTCCCTTACTTTTCTTTTTCTTTGAGGGTTTATCAATAGCATGCGGACCTAGCTCTGGGGATAATACTGCAGATGCAGTGTTTAGTACAGGGCTTGACGTTAGCTCTGCTATTCTGACCTCAAGCCTGCGAATCAGTCCGGCATGTTCTAATTCAAGGCTGCTTATTTTTTCCTCCAACTTCCTGGATCTTTCCTCAGAAACCCTGCATGTTTCCTTTAGCTCCTTGATTTGGCCGTTTAAAATACAGTCGGTGCAGGAACTGGCCGGGTGGCATTTCGAAAAACACCCCTCTGGAAAGTCCACGCACCACTTATCTATGTAACATATTGCGCACGTGTATTTTAGAGCTCCTGGTCCTTTCTTGCCGGTCATTCTGAACACTTTCTCTCTTTCAATACTTTGCGACCAATCAATGATAAAAAGGGGGGTTGGTAAGTTCTCCCCGAGAGAGAGAGAAACAGAGAGAGACGTAGAGAGAGAGAGAGAGAGACGTAGAGAGAGAGACATAGAAAGAGAGAGATATAGAGAGAGACATAGAGAGAGAAAGAGAAAGATAGAGAGACATAGAGAGAGATAGAGATAGAAAGAGAGAGAGCGAGCGAGTTACAAGGAGCTACAAGCATAAAAAGTATCCTAGAAGACCTAACGGTCCATTCAGAGAGGGTACCTTTGAGCTAGCAGTCGAGCGGGCACAGTTCTGCTCAACGACTTAAGTGCCCAAAAGGCCACTTTTCAAGACTTTGTCCAGTCTTGACTTGAACTGATCAACAGAATTGTTGTTGACAACTTCCACTGGAAGTGCGTTCCAGCTACCGCAGATGCTGTATGTGAAAATATCCCACACAGATCACGGTTGTAACGCTTCAGTTCAAGTTTGTAGCCGTGATTTCTCGTTCTGCCCTCACTAAGTTGGAAAATATCCGTGCAGTCTACATTATCGAAGCCTCGGAGTATTTTGAAAACTTCGATAAGCTGACCACTCAGTCTACGGGTTTCCAACGAGAACAGATCTAATTCCCTTAATCTATCATCGTAACTTTTGTTCTGATAGAGGAAATCAGTTTGGTTACCCTGGCTTGCACAAGTTCCAATCTCTCAATATCTTTTCGAAAAGAAGGACTCCAAAATTGCATGGCATACTCCAGGTGCGGTCGGACAAGTGAGTTGTACAAACACAGTACTATCTCCATGTTCCGATAACCAAACTGTCGCTTTGTGTAGCCTAACATCCTTTGGGCCTTTTTCTCCGCCTCTATACACTGTTTCGAGAACTTGAGGTCACTAGTGATTGTTACACTCAAGTCCTTCTCGGTATCAGTGCGTTCGAGAGCAGTGCCCTTAAGGATATGCAGTGATTGGGAGTTTCGGTCCCCGATATGCATTACTTTGCATTTGTTCACGTTAAAAGGCATTTGCCACGTATCCGACCACTCCCCAATCTTCCAGAGATCCTCTTGTAGGTGAACATTGTTTCCTTCCTTTGCAACGTTCATACCAAGCTTGTTATCGTCAGTAAATTTAGAAATCTTGGCAACCATGTCACCATCCATGTCGTTAACATAGATGATCAAAAGTAGTGGTCCTAGGACAGAACCTTGGGGTACACCGCTGGTGACGGGCACCCACTCAGAAGCCTGTCCATTCAGCACCACCCGTTGCCGTCTGCCGCTTCGTAAGTTCTCTATCTAACCTGCTACCTTTCCGTTTATGCTCAGCGCACGCACTTTCTGGAGGAGGCGGCGGTGTGGTACCTTATCGAAGGCTTTTTGAAAGTCTAAGTAGATAACATCCACCACCTTATCCCGATCATGCTCACTGAAAGCGAAGTAGAAGAATTCCACAAGGTTCTTTAGGTATTACCGTTGCCTTCGGAAACCGTGCTGGGAACTCTTCAGTAGCAGGTCAGACTCTAAATATGACGTAATTTTGTCCACCATGATGCTTTCCATGAGTTTACCGACTATTGAAGTTAAGCTAATAGGTCGGTAGTTCGACGGCTGGCTAGGGTCTCCTTTCTTGAAGATAGGAGTCACCTCCGCTTCACGTTAGTTTCTAGGAACGCATCCGGTCCGGATTGACATGTTGAAGATTGTGCTCAGATATCATGACACTTCATCGCGCACTTCTTTCAACACTTAGGTAGAAATCTGTCCGTTACATGGGACTTATTCGTCTTTAGATCAATAATCTGTTTTTCTATTTCTCCTTGGGTGAGGTCTATTTCCTCCAGTTTTTCCCCTCAGTAAGAATCCGTGGGCTGGGGGATGGGACCACATTCTTCAGTAAACACTGAAGAGAAGTAGTCTTTCAGGAGGTTTACTTTTTCTGAATCTGAGTGCTTTGATGCCTTCTCATTAACTAAAGGGCCAATCGTGCGATGGATTGGTGTACGGCTATTTACATAACCAAAGAACTCCTTGGGATTCTTCTTGCAATGCCTCGCCACTCGGAGCTCCTCGGCACGCTTTTCCGCCCTTATGCTGGACTTCACTCTCCTAGCTAGCCTACGGTACTCGTCAAAGTCACCAGAGATCTTTGACTGACGGTACACCGTTCTTTTCTCCCTCAGCAGTTGACCAATTTCTCGATTAAACTACTTTGGTTGAACGGAAGACCGACGAAGGCTTTTCAAAGAGATGAATCGTGACTGAAGACTCATGAACGTAGTTTTGAATCTATTCCACAAATCTTTAACATCCTCGCACACTTTTAGCCTTGCATCAGTCAATCTAGCACGAATACATGCAAAGTCTGCTCTTCTCAAATCAAGTTTCCTCGATATACCAGTCGCAGACTCTACCTTGGGGACCTTGACTATAAATCTGACTAGTCGGTGATCATTGCCACCGAGCTCTTCGCCTACAGGGCGATCCTCAACGATGTCATCCTCAGAGGTGAAAACGAAGTCGAGGGTATTATTGCCTCTCGTCGACTCTCTCACCCATTGAGTCAGGAACTCGTTGTTCGCGAACTCCAGGAGTAGTGCGTTCTCGCCACAGTGTTCTCTGGTTTCCCAGTCAACTTAGGTATTGAAATCACCCATAGCGACACACACACTGTCCTGAACAAGTTCACCCAGTATCCGGTACAGATCCATGTCTTTTTCAACGAGTCGCGCAGGGGGTCTGTAAAGCACCAGGGTCCTGTATCTGGCAGGACCTATATCTAGGTCAACTCCTAGTAGCTTGTGGTCGGATACAATGTTGCAGTTCGTCGATTTGAGTGTATCCTTGACATACAACATCACGCCGCCACCCTTTCTGTCTGGCCTATCTTTTTGGAAGAGTTGGTAACCGAGAATCGTGAATTCACCTTCAAAATATCCGTTTAGGGTTTTTACCCACGACTCTGTTATGACTACTATTTCAAGGTCTTCCGTCGCTACGAGGGCACGAAGTTCAAGAAACTTGTTCCTGATCGACCTCGCATTAAACAGAAGAACTTTCAGGGAGTGCCCAAATGTAGGACTTCCTACGCTCTTCCATTTCCCGGCTTATTTGTTGGCGAGGAGGAACCCCTCTGGCGACCTCTGAGAAGGTCTTTCCAGGAGTGACACGGGCGTAGTGGCGTACGTCGGCCCTCATTCTTGGCCGGATTCTTCTTTGGGTCCTCTCTATGACATTCTGGATCATGTTCGACAGAAAAGCCTTTCCTTTAAAGGAAAGATGTAGCTCATCCCTTTGGTAGAGATCATTTCTATCATAAAAGGTGCGGTACGGGTCCTTAAACAAGACCCCCTCTGCCGTACACAAATCTGCCAGGCGCCAGTTCAAAGAGAAGTTCATCGAATGAGCGGTCCGTGTTGGACCTCTCCAGGGGAGCATCCCGACCATAACACGCATGCGGGGTTTCAGCCCACAGTCGTTCACGGCGCCCATGACTGTGTGGAGGATTTATCCGTAGGGCCTACCTTACCTCCTCTCAGGTAGAAGTCGTTGCCACTGACCATCAGATCAACGACTGAGCCCTTAGAAATCTGAAATTTCTCCGCCTCTACTCTGATGTGGTGGTTACCCCGTTCTGGCAGGCAGCTTACCTTCACACTAGTTCGAAGGCGGGCCGCTAGCAGAGCCTGCAGACCCCGTGCTTGAGAATCACCAATAAGGGTGACCCTTGCACATTTGTCTGCAGACGACTGAGTCTTCCCTTTCGGAAGCGACTTGCCGCTTTCCTCTTTTTTCTCTATATTTTTCTTCTTCTCCTTCTTCTTCTTCTTTTTCCTATCTTCCTTTGTTTTCTCTTCTTCTATTTCTCGTTTATCTTCTTCTCCGTATACTTGCTCGTCCTCTGTTTCCAATTTCTTTTCTTTTCTTTCTACTTTCTCTTCTTCTCTTTCTAATTTCTCTTTTCTTCTTTCCCTTCTTCCTCTTTATTTTCTTCTTTTTGGCTCGTTGAGCCAGTCCTGCAGCAGAAGACTCCTGCTCTTGGACATCGAAGGCCTTCTCTCCTTCGCACTCGCCTGAGCATCTTCTGCACCTCTCTGTTTTTAAGAGTTTAACTTCCCTTTTGAGGAGGGAGTTCTCCTCTCTCATTTGAGCGATGCTCTCGCCCAGGCGCTTCTCCATTTCGCAGAAGTCAAAGACACTAACGGCATCTGTGAGCTCCTTGCAACTCCTGCCCCAGAAGTCTTCACTCCATCTGTAAACTTTGCATATTTTTCAGGTTAACTTGCAGAACGGAGGACCATTCTTCTTCGCCATCTTAAAATCTCTGGGACCATACGCATTAAAAAAGTTTTTTGTGTGTGATTTTCTCTCACACTAATCACATCCGCCTATTTCCAGGAGGTTTTCGGTCGTTCGGCCAACAGAGACCCTTTGACCAAGCACATCAACCCTAAGCCCCTCTCCCTGGGCCGGACGTCCCCAATCGTGCCGCAGCTCCCAACTGAGCAGCACGAGAGCCCCAGTAAACTGGATCTCTGATTTTTCGACAGGGGTGCTTGAGGTGTAACTGTCTTCCTACTAAGCCCTACTAATCAACTAAAAATGGCCAGACTTAAGGCAAATAGTAAAGCTAAGTGCCCACGACTTCATCCGAGATCTTTAGCTGATCTGACAACCAACAAGGCACAAAAGCTCTCTCACCAAAGAGCAGTTGAGCCTTTATTCACCAAGTAGCAGGCACAGGGGGCTGGTCAGGACATTACACGTTAGGATAGGAGAAAGCTTCTAAGGGGTACCTAGCATTTCTCCATTAATCGTACTCCAAACGCATGAGATCCCTTCATTCACAGTCTCTTGCAACCTATGAGTACTCCAAGGCGTTATTTAAAGAGGTTCCAAAGCCTCTCTTCTCACGCGGCATAAGGAAGCTGGTGAGGCCCTTATCAATAAACAACTTATGTGTAATAGAGATGAATGTTTGTTTTTTGTTATTGTTTTTTTGACAGTTGAAGTGAGTTGGTGAAACTTAGTACTAACAAAATCGAAGAGGTTGGTAGGGGGATACAAGGAGACGCATCAAAGAAGTGGTAGAGAAGTTTGACAACCCTTAGTCTGGAAACTACCCAAGCTACTTTACTGGCATGGGTGACCCTGCTGGACTAAAAGTACTATATGTTTTTGATACATTTATCTAACCATTTTCTAAATGGTTCTAGGGTAGAAACAATTTCCTCCGACAATTTGTTCCAGACATTAACTATTTTGTTTGAGAAAAAATTCTCACATAAACTAGTTCTAAATGTTTAATAACACGTTTCACGTCATTGTCACGTATACGATTTTTATTAATTTCAAACAAGATTCAATTATCTATTCCCCTCAACTTTTAAAATCTTCAATTAATTGTTCTTATATATGGGTAGATTTAGTTTCTAAGCTGAATAGGTTTAGCCTTTCTTGCCGCGCCTCATATTTTTTTTTAGAGATGTAATTAGTTTTGTGGCCCTGGCTTGAAATTTTTTCTCAATTTTTCAATCTTTACTCGAATATGGTGATCAAACTTGTGCACAGTACTCTATCTGTTTTTATCATTGTTTTATACGTGTTTAAAATATTTTTTTGGTTTTGAAACTGAATTACCTTCTAAGGTAACCTTTTTTCCGCTTCTTTGTATTGCTGCGAAATTTCCGTCATTGGGAATGTTGTGGTAGGCCCATGCAAATATTTTTTAGACATATTAGTTGTTGCCATAATTTTTTTTCAATCAATCTTTAATATAAGTAGAATAAATTTTTAATTGTGATATAAAATATGTGGACGGAAATTTCACTCATGGGCAGGCGCTGTCGGCGTCTCTTCTGAACATTAGGAGCCTGACCAATAAGTCGCAGTATGTCCATGACCTCGTTGTTCGCACTTGAGTTTCCTTCCTTGGCCTTACAGAAACCTGGCTCGAGTCTGATTCTGGTTCATGCACTGCCCTTGCAACCCCTCCGGCTCATACTTTCCTGCATGTTCTTCGGAACTACCGTGGAGGGAGAGTTGCATTGATTTCCAACTCATCCTTCTCCCCTCTTCCCCTCTAGCCTCATTTGAGGCTCTCATTGCTGTCTCATGTGCTGTGTCCACTCTGACTGTTGTGGTCCTTTACCGCCCTTATTTCTCGAGGAGTTCAGTAACCTACTCTCCGACCTATCCTCTACTGGTTCTCTCCTTATTCTCGGTGACTTCAATCTTCCTAGCCACAATGAGACTTTTCATGCATTCAATGACATCATCGACCTCTTCTCTCTTACGCAACATGTGTCATCCCCAACCACATACATGGTAATATTAGGTAACTTACAAAACAGCAAATTTTTAAATTTTAGACACCAAACAGAAGTGGATATCGTTTACGTAAATGATAAATAGCAAGAGCTGAGGACCGAACCCTGTGGAACTCCGCTACTAACGGATGTCTTGTCGGACGCCATTCCATTCTCTTTCTCTCTCCCAAACCCCTTAACCCGCAAAAGGGAAGAAGTTACCATATTGCCTTCCCAAAATAAGCCGAGCACCCAACACCATAACAATATTAGTAATAATAATCATACTAACAATACCGCATTCCAACAGGTTAAAAACGGTGCAAAACCTCAGCAGAAAAAGTTCCTCCCAAACAAGATTTCCACTTTCTTTCAGGTTCTCGCCGAGGAGGAGGACCCTGAAGCTGAATCTGTTTTGGCGGGAGGAGACTCTACAGTAAGAGGTCGACTTGACCACCTTTTGTAGATCGAATCCTAAAGGACGAAAACGTTTTTGCCTACCGGGTGCGTCTATTGGGGACATAACACATTCCCTGGACTCTCTCTTTCAGGAGCTCGAGAAGGACACAATACTTGTCCTGTACGTAGGAACATACAACGCGCTAACCAGATCCCAAGAACTGCTGTACAAATATAAGAAAATGATTAAAGCAGAAAAAGAAAAAACAAATAATTTTATCATTTCAGGCATTCTCCCAAGGAGCAAAGGCAGAGGTAGCTTCTTCAGTAGAGCCCACTACATAAAAATTGCATTGAGGCTATCTACAGGAGCGAAGGTGTAGAATTTGTAAACTTCTGGAAGGACTTTTATAATAAAAATAACTTTTTCTTCTAGACGGACTCCACCTCAACACTATTAGTTCAACTAGGTTGTCAAGATTGTCTTCAGAGGCAATCACAAATTTTCAGATACTAAAGATATTTCGCGCACTAAAAAATTAAATAATTCTTTCCATACTAGCAGTCGTCAGCACCTATCCTGTGTCCCACTTAACGCGAGAGAGAAGTCTGAGAAACAACTTCGATGACCTGGTGACCTTAAACCAGGCTAGTAACTATGACATCACTTCCTTCACAGCATCGTGGCCAAATTTCTCAAATAAAGGCTTTGAAGCAGAATACCAAATCCTAGGATACTCCATGTTTTACAATAATAGAGTAGTAGGCGCTGGTGGACGAGTTATTTTATATGAGAAATTATTATTTTCCCCACTGCAAAGAGTTTTTGAAATCCCCGAAACCATTAATGCAGTTTTTGTCGAAATTTCAGATGTAAAGGGTCTTTCAATAAGGTCGCTTGATTTTTAAATGTAAATAAAACAAGTTGTATGTGATATATGCACTCAATTTATTTTAAATTTGAAAGAACATTTTATGGCATTAACTGTGGAATATGACGTCGTTCACATGTCCGCCGCAGCTTCGCTTAGTGGAACGTATTCGGGAGGCCCAATTTTCGATGACTTTGTCGCATAAATCTGGCTGAATTTGCTGGATGGTTTTCGTTATGTTGACTTTGAGGACATCAACTGTTTGCAGATTATTCGCATAGACCCGCGATTTAAGGTAGCCCCAAAGAAAGTAGTCTAATGGCCTTAAATCGCATGATCTCGGTGGCCAGTTGATGTCGCCGCCGCGCGAGATGACCCTGCCCTGAAATCGCTGGTGCAAAATGTCTATCGTGGCGTACGCATTGTGGCACGTAGCACCGTCTTGTTGGAATCACATGTCGTCAGTATCCATATAATCCAGTTGAGGCTACAAGAAGTTGCTTATCATCGATCTGTAGGTCTCGCCATTGACGGTTATGGCAATCCCATCTTTGTTTTCTTAAAAAAAATAATACAGACCGATGATTCCGTTAGACGAAAGTCCGCACCAAACAGTAACCTTGTTGGGATGCAATTGATGCTGGTGTATCTCATGTGGATTGTTTTCGTCCCAAATCCAATAATTTTGCTTGTTCACAAATCCATTCATCCAAAAATGGGCCTCGTGCTGAAGGTGATTTGGGAGGGAAAATTTGGGGTAACTTCCAACTGCTCTAGAGCCCAATCAGCGAACACACGGCGTTGTATATGGTCGTTTACCTTAAGTTCCTGGGTAAGTTGGATTTTGTACGGGTGCAGACCCAAGTCCCTACGCATAATTCGCCAAACTGAAGTCGCAGAACGGCTAAGTTCTTGTGAACGACGAGAAATTGACTGCCTCGGATTTTCCCGTACACTCTCATTTACGGCAGCGATGTTTGCAGCAGACCTTGCGTTTCGGCGACGTACGAGTTTTGGCTGATTGTTGATCGATCCTTTTGCTTTGAATTTGGCAACCAAGCGTCGAACAGTGGACTCGGCAGGACGATTGTGGCGAGAAAAGAAATCACGTAATGTGCGGAACGTTTGTCGAACGGAGCACTGATTTTGATAATAACATTTGATGATTTTTACACGTTGTTCAACGCTATAACCTCCCCTCGTGACTTGCCAAGTACTACTGAACAGTTCACAGTGAGGTTGCCAGACATCGCTTTAACAACATGGCCACTATTGCCTGACAAAGCTCGAGCGTCCTTGTTGAAAGACCCTATATATATATAAATAGTTTGATATTATGCGTTTTCTATAGGCCCCCAAAGCAGGTCGTAGAAGTTGATAAAAATTTAGGTGAGATTATTAATGATATAGTTTGTAGGTTAATATTAGGAGATTTTAACTTACCCTGCAAAAACTGGGGCGAACAGCTTTCTACAGCTTCTGGATATCATCTCTACCAAGGCCTTCTGAGTGGTCCCCTTTACTAAGTAGTAGACGTGACTACACGAGACCCGAATATTATAGACTTAGTCTTAATCTCCGACCCTAACATGGTAACCGACCTTCATGTCGGCTACTTTTTCCAAAGCAGTGACCACAGACAGGTGTAATTTAAAGTAAACTTCAAAGTAAATGCTAATTATTACAAGAGGATGCCAATGCTTCCCTCACAGTGGACTTTGCAAACGCCAATTGGGAACTAATGGTTGAGGAATTACAAAATCAAGATTGGTCACCCCTAACTACCAACAACAATCCGTAAGAATGTTGGAATGCTTTCTTGTCTATAATTAACACAAACTGCTCAATATACACTCCACAAAAAAGGAAGCAAAAAGCTACAACTGCAAAGCCAAGATTATTTAACAGAGAAATTCAAAAGTCTCTTGGACAAAAGAAGGCGGCATACACTAGATTTCGGAGAAAGAAATTAACTGTAGATGAAAATAACTTTAAAAAGTTAAGAAAAAAACAGAAAAAGCTGTTAAAATCCTCCAAAAGAAACTTATAAGAATCTATCCCTCGGCAAGTAAAAACCAATCCTAAATTATTCATCAGCTTTGTGAATAGTACAAAGACAGCCTCCCAATCGATTGGTCCACTCCTCTCGGAAGATAATGACACTATGAATGATAATGGGGGGGGGGGGACTCAAACATTTCAGTTCAGGTGGAATTGTTCGACAACAATGAACAACCTCTGAATGACTATTGTATTTCTGAAAACGAAGTCAGAGAAGGCCTAAATCAATTAACGTAAATAGTTCTCCTGCTCCAAACGGTATTCACTTACGCATTTAATATGAAATACGTAAAAAATCACTGTCCCCTGGCATATATATTCAATAAAATTTTAGAAAAGAATGTTGTAGAAAACAATTGGAAAATAGCGAATGTTATACCAATATTCAAAAAGGGAGACCGCTCCCGTACGGAAAACTACCGCCCTATTAGTTTAACCTTGGTAGTTGGAAAACTATTTAAAAGAATAATGAGACAAAATTGTGGATCACCTAGAAATGAAAAGCCTGGATTCCAAGCATGGATTTCGTCGAAAACGATCATGTTTGACAAACTTACTTGATTTCTTTCACGACATATTCAAATTATATGTTGAACCCGATCTGCTAATATTGTCTATTTCGATTTTGAGAGGCATTTGAAAAGGTGCCACTCAAACGATTGATTGCCAAAATTAGATATCATGGTATAAGAGGGAAGGTTGTTAAATGTATTGAAAACTGGCTTAATAAAAGAAGTCAAAGAGTAGTAATTTGTGGTAGCTTTTCCAGTTATATTCAGTAACAAGCGGTTGCCTCAGGGATCAGTGCTTGCACCAATACTCTTTCTCATATACATTAACGACATAGATAGACATCAGAATAATACGCTATCAATGTTTGCAGATGATCCAAAAATCGGAGGCCGTGCAAAAACATCCGAAGACCGTGCACTGATTCAAAGAGACATGAACAAACTGGTTGAATGGGCGAGTAAATTGCAAATGAATTTTAACGTCGCCAAGTGCAGCTCCCTCCACATTGGTAAAAACAACGTGAAAACTAACTACAAACTGGATGGAACCGACATACCAAACGTCAACGTGGAAAAAGATCTTGGTGTAAAAAAATTCCAGTGCCCTTAGATCAAGTAAACAATGCATCGAGGCAGTGAAAAAGGCAAAGAGGGTACTTTGTCTCATAGGTCGTACATTTCAAAACAAGTCTAAAAGGAGTATTCTAACACTTTATAATGTACTTGTGAGGCCACATTTGGAATATTGCGTGCAGTTTTGGTCACCACATCTAGAGTGCTACACAGAAATATTAAAGCGAGTCCAGCGTCGAATGACCAATATGATTCCTCACTTGCGAACAAAGAATTACCAGGACAGTCTTAAAACTCTAAATCTATTCTCTCTTAGACAGAGACGCATACGCTTGGACATGGTAGAGTTATTTAAAATCGTTCATGGTTTTGAAAATGTAAACAAATAAAAATTTCTAAAATTTATATCAAATGAATCAACGCGTGGTCACAACCATAGGCTTGAAGGAAGCCACTTTTGGGCAGACGAAACTAAATTCTTCTTCAACAGAACCATAAGAATCCGAAATAATCTACCAGATGCTGTTGTTAACGCAACTAGTGTAGGTTCATTTAAAGACAGAGTTGATAAATGGATGATGAAAAATCCTAGCCCAGACTTGCAATCTGCTTTTGTACAAAAATTCCTGCTTTGGTTTTACCAGGCCTTTTCTCATCATAAACCTTTTCTCTCTTCCATAATCCTTCTGGTATCCTAGTAAAGATCAGTAGATCTGTTGCTATCAGTCTTTCCATGTAACCTCTCTCTCTCTCTCTCTCTCTCTCTCTCTCTCTCTCTCTCTCTCTCTCTCTCTCTCTCTCTCTCTCTCTCTCTCTCTCTCTCTCTCTCTATTTATCTATCTATCTATCTATCTATCTATCTATCTATCTATCTCTCTCTCTCTCTCTCTCTCTCTCTCTCTCTCTCTCTCTCTCTCTCTCTCTCTCTCTCTCTCTCTCTCTCTCTCTCTCTCTCTCTCTCTCTCTCTCTATGGTAACAATCACACTCTTTCTCTCTCACTCTCTCATACACACTATCTCCCTCTCACACACTCTCTATGACACTATGTCTCCCGCACTCTCTCTTTCACACACACACTCTCTCTTCCTCACACATTCACTCTATCTCTCATACACCCTCTCTCACACAAACTCTCCTACACACACTCTCACAATGCTCTAATTTTAAAAATTAACTTTTGTGTGGCACTTAATCTAAAGCTTTTTGAAGTAAACATACAAAACATCGACTGAATTTGTGTTATCGTAAATTGAATTTATATAATGGAAAAATTCTACGAGATAAGTTAGACACGATGTATGTCTCCTGAAGCTATGTTGCTAGTCACTCAATAATCAGTCCAGTTCTACATATTCAACTATTTTCTCTGTAATGAGGCTTTCGAGCATTTTCTCTAAAACGGATATCAATCTTATGGGCCGGAAATCGCTGGTTATCTGTTTGCAATTTATTTTATACATTGTCGTTACATAAATTAGCTTCCAATCTTAAAAAAAGTTCCACTTTCGGTAGTTGATTGACTTTTGAATCATTGCCTACTTTTAGCACTATTGGGGTGATCCTGTCGGGTCAGGCGATTTATATTTGTTCACTTTATCGATAAGCCTCTCAACATCCATAATTAAGCATCTTATTGATGCCAAAGAATTATCACTCAAATAACTGGTATTGAGTGCAAGGCTAACTTTCTCATTTTCCTTAGTGAAAACTGATGCAAAATACTGATTTAATGTATGGGTTATATGTCTATCTTTGAATTGTAAGACATCTTTCTTGTCATTAATTGGTCAAATACTACCTTTGATTGGTTTCCTATTGTTTACTACTGCAAAATATTCTTTGCGATTTTATTTACAGTTTAAGGTCGCTCTAACTTCCTCATTGGGCTTGGTTCTTTTAATTTCCGCTCTAACTTTTCTTCTTACCGATGATATTTTTCTTTATTGCTTTTACACTTGCTATATTTGAATAGTTTGTAAGCTTTGTCTCTGCCTCTCATGTTTTTATTATTTATTTTGTTAACTATTTAGAGCGTTTAATATTACTACTCGTAATTTCACAAGATTTTGACGGAATGAATTGAGAGAGTGTGGTAAAGAAAAATCTTTCAAATTAATCCAAGTTTCATTTGGGCAACAGCCGCTTAGTCTATAGTTACACAAGTTATCTGTAATAAAATCAGTATCATTCCTAATCTTCTTGTCTAATTTATTTTCCAGTAATAAAACTGACTTATAATTGCACGACCTTGCCAACAATATTTGTTTGTATGTTCATATCGCAGTCACATTTACATCCTTTTAATTCTACAGCAGTAATTCTGTTTGCCAAATGAGAGAGAGATAGAGATAGAGTGTGTGTTCAAGTGATATATATTAGGGTGGGTCAAAAAAATATAGGTTTGAAATCTCTTACGGCACCCATGAATTATTGTGAGGAATAACAAGAAAAAAAGCACAAAAGATTTCATGTGAATCGTTCAAGATTTAAGGGTCGCACAGGGTAGTTGATTTTTCGAGACCATACAAGTGTTCATTTCTCAAGCTTATTTATTCACATCAACTATAAATGCCACAGAAGCGAAACTATTTGCTCTGGAGTGAGATAAATAACTATTCTAGGAACATTTCACGATACAGCAGTGTATATGGGAGGAATATTACTCTGATACTATGCAAGGTACACTTAAGAACAGTGATAGGCATGGCCCATTTCCTGGACTTTCTTCAAAATAAAACTGTAAATGGCTGAAATAACAATTGAAACAATTTTTATATTCTTCTGTAAGATCAGTTAGGGTTCAGGTTCAGCCATCGGTGGCGCTCGACAGCATGCAGGAGAGCTTGTCGATTGCTCTCGTCCTTGGCGAGGATCTGGGAATAATCAGTGATCAGTTTGATCGCCCGTTCCCCTGCATCATGGGTCACTGCCAGATGGTGGACGGTCTCTTTCCCTGGTTGTACGTCTCGTTTTCCTTCCAACTAAAGAAGGATCTTGGGGCGCTGTCGTCCTTGGCTTCTTGTCGAGGTCCTTGCCAATGGCCAGCTTCTCCACCATCCTGGTCTTCTCCTCGATTGTGACTTTGTCGCTGAACAAGGCAAGGCTGACGAGGTCCGTCTCCAAGTACCAAAAGTGCCACTTGAAGGTCTTCACCGTGGCCTCCGAGATCTTTGAGTTGAGGTTTCTGTAGTTGTGGAGATCCTGGAAGAGAGTGAGATCGTTGAAAGGAGCGTCTGCGGCCAAGGTAGCCTCGAACCAGGCACGGGCGTAGATTAGGATAATGAACACACGCAGTTCCCTCGGCGGGAGTTCGAAACCGTCCTTGAACATCGTGATCTTGAGCACGTAGAGCGCCTTCGCCATCCATCTCACGTGGTGGTGAGCTCCTGGTTTGCGGAAGGTAGTGGGAACCTCCCCATTGATGGCCTTTGCCGTTAGTTTCGCGAACTCTTTATAATCGTCTCTTGTCGTTTCGGCCGCTTTTGCAAGAGCCTCAAGGGTCGTCCTCTTACATTCGTTATGGTCAGCCAACCGAGGGTCGTTGATGATCGTAGTATTGGCATGTACGAGAGTGGGCCACTTCGTGTGGAGCCATTTGAATAGTTGAACGTCTGGGCCGGACGTAGCGACGCCGAAGGTGGCCTCGAAGGCTGAGGACAAGATGAGCTCCATAACGTGGTGGTGGCACGCCAAGTTCAACAACTGACGACCCAACTTCTCTTCGAGGAGTGTGCAACAGCCAGCATGGACGTTTGTGTTTGGAGCGGTGTTGTCGAAGCAGAGACCCCCAACTCTGTCTTCGAACGTCCAATGTCTGATGGTCTCCTTGACTTTGCTGGCCATTGCTTCTCCGGTACCGGATGGCAAAGCAGGGATAGCCAGGAGCCTGTCTCCTTCGAAGGACGGACTGGTGACAACGAGGGCCAAGCGATCGACATGACCTTGACTTTCTGATCCGGGCAAGAGTTTCTCGTCCTAATGAAGGATAAGGACCGCGTTTTGCTCTTGTACTTGGTTTTAATAATCCTTGACTTCTGCTTCTGCTGTCTCCTTCCGCAACACTTTCCGGCGTCGGCGAATGGACGAGGTGGATGGACTCAGCATTCCCTGGTCTGCAGCGATGGCAGAGAAGACGTGGTGGGCTCCGCGAGGGGTCAACTTGACCCTGTCAGCCGCTGCTACAAGCTCCTTCGTGATCTTGAGCCTTTTTGGAGGAGAAGCAGAAGCAGTGGCGCTTCCCCGAGGAGGAGAGTTAGAGGCGGACGAAGAAGTTGATGAAGAAGCGGTGGTGGAACTCCCGCTCGACAACTCAAACGTCTCTTCCCTCTTCGAAGTCTCCGCCAACTCCATCTCCTTCCTCTTTCGCTCAGCAGCCAACCTCTCATGTTTCCTAGACTCTTTTGTCACGCTCTCCTTGCCAAGAGTACTCATGGCCATTTTACTCTGGCCCCTTTGGTCGTCGAGGAAGTTCTTATCCTCCTGGTTGAGGTAGATCATGGAGGGAGGAGTGGCAGGGGCTGCGATGTCGAACAGTGACGACAAGTGTCCCTGGAGAAGCGCGTCGGAGACCTTGTCCCCCTCGGATTGACGTTTTTTCGCCTTCTTACGCAATTCGTACTTCCCGACGAGGATTTCCAGTTTTTTCATGATTGATCGCAGCGGGACAATAGGAATTTGGGCACGTCCCAAACTTTGACGACTTCGTTGATGACAGCTTTTCGATTGTCCTTGCTGTTCGATTCATGAGAGAAGAGTTGCCGCAGAACATCTTCCCCTGTTGGAAGGACAATTTGGCTGAGGGCTTCAAGGGGCTATCCCAACAAAAACAGCTCAGTCTGTTTCCGAGTTGAACTCGCCACTTAGATCTGAGGAGAAAACGGGGATATTTTTAGCTTAGTCCTGAGTTTGACAGTATAAAGACAGAGCTGTATAACAGCAAAAACTACGTCGTGGTATGCACAAAACGAGTTGACATCACCAAGAAGTATATCTAAAGGCATAGCGCCACAACACAGTGTACGGTAGGTACGTTATGCTAAGGGAAAGCAAAGCAAACTTTCGATCCCTCGGTGCGATCCCTCAACATGCTTTGATTTGGACGAAACTCATGATTTGGGAGTTTCTCATGAAGCCTCACAATAATTCACGAGTGCAGAAACAAAAAATTCACTTTGAAATTTGTACTATATATCCGTGACCCACCCTATATATATATATATATATATATATATATATATATATATATATATATATATATATATATATATATATATATATATATATATATATATATAAATAAATAAAGTGCAAATACAAGTTCTGCGGGTGTTTGCAACCACCACAGGGCTTTCGCCATATTTAATTTCTGTCTTTCCAAAAACTTTTGAAGACAGAGAGAGAGATGCAAAAAAACCTTGTCTTGCAGACCATATAACAATATAGTACACGAGAAATGGAAATTTGACGCTAATGAGCAATGAAACAAGAAACAAGAGTTTTGTGAAGGCAAGAGAAAGGGACATTGGAAGAATACAAGGAACAAAAGAGAGCAAAGGAAGGTCAATGAAGGCAATCCTTACTGAGAAGACAGAAATGACGCCAGGGAAAAAAGTTTTAATTTTCCTGGCTGGAACTCGAACCCGGGTCTGCTGAAGCCCGGTTAGATGGTCTATCGTTAACACGTTTGCGGCCCGGCGACGGAAATTTCCGTCATTGGGAATGTTGTGGTAGGCCCATGCAAATATTTTTTAGACATATTAGTTGTTGCCATAATTTTTTTCAAGCAATCCTTAATATAAGTAGAATAAATTTTAATTGTGATATAAAATATGTGGACGGAAATTTCACTCATGGGCAGGCGCTGTCGGCGTCTATTCTGAACATTAGGAGCCTGACCAATAAGTCGCAGTATGTCCATGACCTCGTTGTTCGCACTTGAGTTTCCTTCCTTGGCCTTACAGAAACCTGGCTCGAGTCTGATTCTGGTTCATGCACTGCCCTTGCAACCCCTCCGGCTCATACTTTCCTGCATGTTCCTCGGAACCACCGTGGAGGGCGAGTTGCACTGATTTCCAACTTATCCTTCTTCCTGAATCTTCATCCCTCTCCCCACACTCTAGCCTCAGTTGAGGCTCTCATTGCTGTCTCATGTGCTGTGTCCACTCTGACTGTTGTGGTCCTTTACCGCCCTTATTTCTCGAGGAGTTCAGTAACCTACTCTCCGACCAATCCTCTACTGGTTGTCTCCTTATTCTTGGTGACTTCAATCTTCCTAGCCACAATGAGACTTTTCGCGCATAAATTGACATCATCGACCTCTTCTCTCTTACACAACATGTGTCATCCCCAACCACATACATGATGATACCCTAGACTTAGTCCTCTCGAACCTCCATAATTCTCTAATTTAACAGATAACTGACCTTTCTAATACGATTTCCGACTACTTCTTGGTCAATTTTAAATTCTATATATCCTACCACCTACCTCCTCGCTCGTCCCGAGATCCTACTCCTTTCCGGCGACTATCGTCAATTGATACTACTTCTCTCTATAACGACGTTGTTTCTGCCCTACATCCTATTGATACTACTGCTTCACCTGACCAAACTTTAAACTCTCTGCACCAATCATTATTCTCCTGCCTTGAGGCGCACGCCTTCCTTATCACTCCTTCAAACTGCCATCACCACGCCCTTTGGTTCACCATGGAGCTCCTTCGTTCAAGGTCCTTACGTGCTCATGAACGAGCCCTTCGTAAAACACGCTACCGTGGGCAGGACATGACCCCCCTCTCACTTACATATCGCCTTGCTACTTCGACTTATTCTTCCAAAATAAAATCAGCGCACGAGGCTCATCCATGCAAACCTTTGTCTGAGAGCAAGAATGACCCTCGGACTATCTTTCGTCTCCTCTCTCGTTTTTCCTCGCCTAGACCCATTCCCCCACCTCTTCCCCCATCAACCCATCTAATCTTTCTAAATTTTTCTCTGATAAAGTTATTAACCCTCGCGCCGTACTACCTCAGTCGTCTGAATAAGCCTATGCTGTTATCCCTAACCATACTCCATCACCACTTAACGTCCTCACTCGGGCATTCTCTGAGGATGTAACTGATCTGATCTCACGCTCTAACAAATTTGGATCCCCTAATGACGTCTTTCCACCCAAACTCCTCCAATGATTCTTCATTTCATTAACACTTCACTTGCCACAGGGGTGGTTCCCTCTTCCTTCAAACATGCCTCGATTAGTCCTATCCTTAAAAAAAATCCATCGGTTATCTCTCGCCTTAATTTCCATATTTTTAACTGCAATATCGCTGAAATGTACCTGTCGGAGTTCAGAGCGAAGAACTCTGATGAAACCGCTATTCTTAATGTTTCAGATGGTTTACGTAGAGCACCCGAGAGGGGTTGCACGTCCTTTATAGTTCTCCTAGTCCTCTCCTCTGCTTTCGACACCATCGACCACACTGTCTTCCTTGCTCGTCTTCACACTTTCCTTGGTCTCTCGAGCACTGAACTTGATTGGTTCAGCTCATACCTCTCCCCCCGCACTGAGTCGGTAGCGCTCGCTAACCTCTCCATGAGCCCGCGCCCATTCATTTTAAGGTGCCTCAGGGCTCAGTCCTTGGTTCCCTCCTCTTTCACGTCTACTTACTTCCTCTTGGCTCTTTTCTTCGCGATTTGTGCCTGTCCTTCCACCTTTATGCTGATGACACTCAGATATACCTTTCCCCATCCCCTGTGTCCTTCTCTCAATCAATTACCAAGCTCCTTTCAGCCTACACATCCATAAGCGAATGGCTGTCTGCCAACTTTCTCAAACTTAACCACGATAAAACTGAGTTCTCCTTGTTGATACCACTTCGATGGTGAAGAAATCTAAAGCTCTCTTTCCCTCCCTTAACCTTGGGGAAACTAATGTCACCTTCTCTGATACCGTCAGGAATTTTGGTTTTATTTTCAACGAGCAACTCTCGTTTAAACTTCACATCTATCGTATCTGTAAGTCTTCCTTCGGTTTCCTCCGCAACTTCTCACGTGTTCGATCCCATTTTGATCGACGAAGCCTCGATACTGCTATTCATGCCTTCGTCACCTCACGCTTAAACTATTGCAATTCTCTTCTAGTGAACCTCCCTTCTTCGTCACTTCGCCACCTACAACTAGTTCAAAACGATGCTGCCCGGCTCCTCCTTCGCCGACCCGGTTTTCTCCTTCGATGCCTCTGTTACAGGAGCTACACTGGTTACTTATTTGCTTCTGTACCCACTATAAAATTCTCATCACCTACAAGCCCCTAAACCTCGAGGCTCCACCCTATCTCTCGTCTGCCCTCTCCCGTCGTCAAACTCCTCGGGTATTCCGGTATAGCCTCCTGAGCACTCCTCGTTCTGTCCTCTGCTCTATGGGTGACCGTTCTTTCTCTTTTTGCTCCTAGACTCTGGAATGTTCTTCCTGCCGAAGATAGATCCTCTGCCTTCCTTGCTACTTTTAAACGTCTCCTGAAGACTCATCTCTTCAGAATTGCCTTTTCCCCCCTGAACACTTTCTCTACACTCGCTACACAAACTCCGTTCTAGGAGCGCTAACGGCCCTGAAGAGCGCATTATAAATACCTATTATTATTATATTGCGAGGCTCCATAACAGATTTATCCACATGTTCATTATTTATTTGGAAATGGAAAATCATGTATCTAAACAACTTTTATTTTAGCAAAAATAAAAATATTTACCTATTCATTTGTTTGTTTGTTCATCATTTTTGTGGAAAGAGTCATGCTCTACAAATTCTTCATCCTTCACTATGGTACATTGTGGGGGAATACCACATGGAATTTTTTTCAAGCACGGAAGTTCCATGCGCTGGAGAAGGTTCTGTTAGGCTTAAATTGGTAAGCCTACCCCCCCCCCCCTCCTTCCACAAGCGGTAGCCTCGAACCGCGTCCACCACGACCACTTTTACACGGGTTAGAATCCCCTCGGCAAGAAGATTTGAGGCCATTCGAGAGTAGAGTTGTTTCCCACTCATCCCCGCGGGAAGAGTCTTGGACATATATAGTGCTCGTCTTCTATGAGGCAGACACAAAGTTGAGAAGTCTCGCTCGGACCCAAGAAGATTCCCCTAGTTCCAAGTCAGGTGCTAACAACAAAGCGAAGTGACGGCTGAACTATTTGTGTGTTGGAATTAGCCCTAGCCAGTGATGTAATTCCATTTAACGATCGCTAGCGAGCGATTTTTCCTGACTTCACTCATCAACTCCCGTCGAAGCCCTCCTCGTTTTCGGGTGGCCGAAATACTCTCCCCTGGACCGGACGTTACCGCCCCCCACCCCTTTTGGAGAACCGTTATCGCTTTAACTTCCCGCTCAGAAGCTCCGAGCGCCTTCGCCTCACGTGCAGAAGACCTCTGTAAAGCCTTACCCCGACGTCTCAACTGGAATCCTCCGTAAGCCAATCCATCTCCCCCTTCATTAACCCATTTGATTTAATTCCCCCATTTGAATAGTCTCCTCCTGTAATACATTAAATTTTAACTTCATAGTCTGATGCATAACTACAATCCCCCCCCCCCCCTCATTTACCGGTGTAATTTTGCCCATTAATTCTCTGATGTAATTTTTCCCATCAATTCTCTCATTTTTATGCAAATAAATTATATTTTTGTACATGCCTCTTTAAATAACCTTGAGTTTTGCCATTGCCCATATTTTACCTGACCTCGTTGCACTTTTATCTCGCTATTCCGCCCGTCGAAACTCGTGGTGTTCCGTCCCTTTGTCGGTTCGCCTTTAAGTTATTGGTCCCTCCCCCATAGATATAATATGGCATTGATTTAATGTAATGTCATACCACGACATATATAATAATCCAAATATATATTTATAATACTCGGAAATTCAACTAATTTATATATAACTCAAATCATTTACTTGCCAAATATACAATAATATGCAACCAACAATTTTAAAGATAATGAGAAATACTATAGAAATACTCTCAGGCCTGAAATATATAAATATAATGAAAACACTGAAGTGATAATTTATAAAAATGTTAACCTTGCAACTTTTGTCAGGAAAATGTTTTCTATGAATTTTACCTATGAATGATAAACAATGACGTTCAAAAAACAAAAGATTCTATGGATGGTTCATAAGGAGTTTCAGAGTCACTATGAAGATGACTAAGCTCATTATATGAAGAAATAATTAATTCTTCGAAGCTTTTAGCAACAATTTCCTAATTTGAAATACCTACGTTTTCGCTTCTTTCGATTCTCACCCATGCTTGCTTGCAGCCTACTCTCTGCCATAAAACAATCACCAGGGACAAACGTGACATTTCCTGTCAAACGTACGATCTCTGTTATGAGTCTACCGACAGGTCCTCTTAGGAATTTTCGCATTGAAAATTAGGTAAATCTCGACGCGTATTTCCGTCTTGGGCACATACTCGTATGTAAAATCTATAAATTGACAGATTTTTCCGCTCTGGACCCAACAATAGGCTGATTTTTTGGCCTGGGCCACGAACGTATTAAGCTACCAAGCACAGTGACTCAATTCCACTAAAGCATTACTGTTGATGAATACAGGATTGCAAGATAAACACAGAAACATATGGCCACACTTTACAGAAAATATGGCCAAAATGTCCACTTTGGGAAAATATTTGGCCACAGAAATAAAATGAATGAATTGTGGGAATTAACGTACCAACACTTAAGTGTGCATAAATTGTGCCTATATATTCAATTACATATCTAAAATACTTTCAATTAAAGTAGAATACTTACAGTGAAACGCAGCTGTTAAATTGACAGCACTTCCTCAAGATATTGAATATCTTGTTCTTCTTTTTCTGCAGTCAAATCGTAAAGAGTTTTTCTGTTGTTCATTTGAAACATTTCAGGAGTACATTTAAAGTTTTGGCAGCACATGTTGTTATCACTTAGGAATGAACGATTCTTACAAGTGGATCCAGCAGCTTAATTTGCATCCTGTTTCTGGGTTTACTTTTGATGGATGATACAGAAGAAAAAATGTGTTCAACTATTGCGTTACTTGCTGGCACAATAAGGCATGTTAGGGCATAATTTGACAGTTCTTTAAAATTATTGTGTTTAGATACTTCTTGCCAAAATTCTAAAGCTCCCTTAGGGATTCGATCTTGTTTGAAGTTTTCTTCTTCATTCCACGCAACTAGGCTAATTTTTCTGTATTGTTTTTGACTACATCGACATTGTTTATTAGGTGGAAAGAATGGCAGATCAGAAATTTTTCCCTTTGATGTTTGGCTTAGAATAACAGTAGGATTAAAAAGTGACCCACCTTTATATATATTAAATGACTCAAAAAGCTGCTTGCTAACTTGATTTAATGATGTTGAAGTATCGCTTGGTACCTACCTAAGTTTTACAGACTTTATTTTATTATTTTCATGTTCCATATTAGGAGAAGTAATCAAACTGATCGAGTACGTCCTAATTTATTGATCAAATTTAATTCCATAGTCTATATTTTCTACTATTTTGCATGTTACATCTTTGTTGTACAGCCTTTAATAAAGACTATCTCTGTTTGTGCGCAGTTCTTTGACAAGATCGTAAGGATCAGCATAGGTTTGCTGGAACAAAACATTAAGCCTTTCAAATTCTTTAACAATGGGAGTAGCAAATACAAAGTAAAAATAATTCATCCTATCTTGTAGCATCTCTTTTATTAACCTTGCCTTATTTATACCTTGTATCAAGACCTCCAGACTGTTCAAAACAGTCTTGTCTTGGACAATTTCTCCTTCCTAGTCATCTTCAAATGTCGAATTCATCACTTTAAAAAAAGGGCCTTAAAATCTTCTTTCTCATATTGCTATTTGAAAACCACGAAGGAATTTCAGTCAAAATGAATCCAACATTGGATAGCAGTTTTGAACATGCATGCTGTATACAAAGTGACAGAGAGTGGCAAATGCACTTCATTTGAATACAGTTTGGATTTTCATTTCTAATCCTAGTTCACAGAAAATGATTACTTCCAACTATAGCACCAGCACCATCACTAACAAACCCAATACAGTTCTTAAGTGTTTGTATATGAAGCTAACACTTCTGAAATCTTATTAATTAAAACATCTGCTGTTGTATCCACAATAGGAACAAGATCCAAGAATGCTGAGTGCATTTTTATTTGTTTTGTTGCAAAAAATCTAACAACTATGCACAAATGCTTCTGTATTGCAATATCTGTAGATTCATCTACTAGTAATACATACTTTTTACCTTCTAAATCATGTTTCAGTTGATCTTTTAATGAGGCTGCAATTATATTTTCTATAATTGCAATACATTTGGTTCTGTGCAGTTTAATGCTACCAAGAACACTATTTTTGCCATGTTTCTTAACTACTTCACCTCTATGATCTACATCACGAATTGAAGAATGACATGCTATTTGAAGGCTAAGTTCGATTTCTGCTTGCTCTTCCTGGTCATTCATAGACGATTTGTTAACGTTATCTAGAGTTGTGTTTAATGTACTGGGAGATCTATCTTGGTGTTTCTTTGATTTTTCTTGAGCAGATATATTAACAAGTTTTGGCAGCACGTTAGTTTTGCAATACGTGCAATATGCATTTTGCCCATCATCAGACGATTTCAACCACAAATAATTTACTTCCCACTCTTTTTTTATATTTTCTTCCATCTTTATAATTATCACTTTCGTACTTAGGCATTTTAAGGACCTTAAAAGAAAAAAGATCTCAATTTAAAAAATTAAAAAACAAATTATAGTGCTACAAATATAAATCTGGCACAGCAAACACTTGAACTACTTATTCAGAACGGAATTTTGTCATTATTAATTTAGATTTTGGGAAGACGAATATAACTTCTATATAGTATATATAAGTGAATTTGCTCCAACGAAAATAAATATAAAAAATAATAATAGTTTGGTTCATATCCAAACTAGAGATTACTGAGCTGAAGAATATGCATCTGGCAACACTGCTTTGCCATGAGGCGTCTAAACAGGTAACATACATGCAAATTAAGTATAAACATAAGAAGAAACAAGAATTTTTAATTTTATCTAGCCTAATCTAACCTTATTATAATCTTTTGAATAAATTTGAAAGTAAAAAGTTCCAGTCAATGAATATTGAAAAATAAGCCTAACTTTATTTTAGCACTTTTATTACTATCATCAGGCGATTATAAATCACTCATCATAAGCACAAAATCACTAACTTTATTGATATCACTATTACTAGTCCTTTTGAATAACGTATATATAGAAATATAACAAAATACAAAAATAATGCATAGAATCTAAACATGTAACAAACACATGATTACCACACTACATTACTGAAATCTGAATACTGATTCTTCAGCTCAGTGTTGCCAATTTTAATTGCACAAGTATAGATATTAACAGTGTTGCCAAATGTTTCAAAGGTAAACGCGCTAAAAAGCGCCAAACTTGTGGAAGAACACACTAAAATAGGAAAGTTAAAGCAATACGTTAAAACCTAGAATCAATTTTAAACAAATGAGTGTAAAGCAATTTACCCTTAATTTACTCTGAATCCAAAGTTTCTGAATCACTGAATATTCGTCAACTTTTTCTTCTGAGGTCGAGGCGTCATGTCCTATGAATGCATCGTTCCAGTTTTCCGCAAGATGTCATTTGGCAATTTGTAATTGAAGCAGCATTTATCACTACGCTTTAAGCCATATTTTACGGATCAAATTTCATTCAATGTTTTTAAATTCATGCAGTTGCGCAATTTTGAATGAACAATGTCCATGACACTAAAGAGTCTTTCCACATCGGCATTGGAATGCAGCCAAATAAGTAGTCTTAATGCTAAATTAGGGAGTTCTTTGAACGGATTTCCCCCCACAGAATTCCTATACAAAGAAACTTCTCTAACCATAATGAAATGGCGTTCGAAACTTCAACCCAGGATACATTCCGTAGCTGGTTCCATTTAAAATCCATTTTAGTTCTGGTCTCATCATTTTCATAAAATTGTTTCTCAAGGTCTATAATTGGAGGTTTGATGGGTTTAAGGCACTCAGTAGTACAAATTATTTTCATGGAGTCTAGAACTTTTACATTATCTTGTAGTTGCTGCTTAATTTGCTGCACAAGTTCAATGACGAATTTAATGCATCTTTCACGTATTTCGTTTTCTGCTTGTTGAGGAAAGTTGCATTGCGAGATTTCATTTTCAAACTGATAACGGAGATAGGGTTTCGGGTCTATAAAATCCCGAAGACAATCATCTTGCTGAAGTTTTTTTTCATGGTATTAAAATCATCGAAGTAATAGAATTTATCAGAAAGTGGAGATCACTCAATAATTTTGTCGGATCTTGTTTATGCGCCTCAAAAAAATTTTATTAACCCTTTGAACTTGAGAAAATATTTGTTTCAGAAACACCAGAAAAACAAAGTTTTTCTTGTCGTTGAACAAAGAATATAGAGTTTCAGCTGTAAAGTATTTTTGTTTATTCCTTGCTATACTGAAATGGCAACGCAATTCAACCCACTGAAAGCCATCTAGTCGGACTAGACGAGACAAGCTTTAACGGTAAATTACCGTCGTTTATTGTGGCGAATAGCACCTTATATTTTGCTTGACGGACAGAGGAATGCGAAAACCAGTTATGAGTTTCCTTAAGCATAAAGTCTAAATGCCTAGGTGAGCATTCGGCTGCAGCAGGAGACACTGCAGGTTGAAGAGAATGACAAATGCATTTGATCAGAGTCAAATGAGGAACTTCTCTTTTTAAGAGTGCATAGACACCATTGTTAATTCCCGTCATGGCGGAGGCTTCTGTACCAAATCCAACCAAGTTCTTTAAATAAAGGGAATGTTCTTTTAAGTTTTCCATAATTGCACTAAAAATTGCTTCAGCATTACATTCCTGCAATCCAATCAAATCCAGGAAGGATACAATAATTTGTTTTCTAGTTTCATAGTAATACATGATGTAACTAAATTATTATTTTTTCTTGAATGTGCATTTCTTGAATTTTATTATATATTTATCATTTTAATATTTGTATGAGCTAAATTCCTAAGAAACAGTTTGAAATGCAGCGTTTTAAAGGAGTAGTGTTTTACATGCTCATTGATGGCGTTCTCAGCCAGTTCAAAAGCGTTTTTAAACGTACCAAAAATATCAGGCGTCGTAATATACTGTAAGCCAGGGCCCGGTATAAGTGTACAACAGCTAGGAGGTAAATAGTAGCAATTTTGTACGAACGTACAAACTTTGGCAGCCCTGAAACAGATTTAGCCTCGATGGAAAATGGATTATCAAATGAGCTAATCTAAAACTGCAAAAAAGCGCCAAACCGCGCTAAAATAAAATGCGAAAGTGCTAAAATAGCGCGGCCGCGTCAAATAAAAATTATAATTCGCACTAAAATTTCGCGCTAAATTAGCAACACTGGCTAGAAATGCCCTAAAATATAGCTAGAATATGTATATTAATGCTTTTAGTAAAAATGGCCACACTGATATTTTCATGTCCATAGAGTTTAAAAAATGGCCCAACTTTTAAAATGTGGTCATGAAATGGCCAATTTGGCATTCCTGGATAAATACATGGTGAAGTTGGAGTGAAAATATCCCTTTGATGTTAAAGGATGCACATGATCAGTTAAAGATTAAATAAGGGTAAGTAAAAATCGTCTTCATTTTTTAATACTCTATTGAGATGTTTACAAGAATGGTTACAAAATCTGCCATTAAGGGTTCATAAGCAATCAAAGAAAATGGTCAATATTTGGTAACTAAATAATTTCATTTACTCTGCTACTTTCTTGTATTAAGAAAACATATTAAAATAGTTATATATAATAACTTTAATTATTCTAACACCCCTTCTTAATTAAAAAATGATCAAAGTTATAACACATTATCCTCTTATGTATTTAAGCAATTCTAATTTATTATGAGATGCTGGTTTTGTGAATATATCAGCAACATTCTCCTGAGAGGAAAAATATAGAATAGATTAACATTTCCTTTCTGCACTTCATCCCTTATAAAATGGTATCGAATATCAATATGTTTTGATCTTTGGTAATTAATGGGGTTATTAGCAAGATTGATAGCACTCTGATTGTCAACACCAATGCTTACAGAACAGTTCTTAACATTTAAAAATTCTGACAAAAGTTGTTTTAAAAACAAGTCTCCTGAATGGCATAAGTAAGTGCCATATACTCAGCTTCACAATATGAAAGTGCAAATGTTTTCTGCTTCTTACTTTTCAAGGAAATGAAAGGACCATGTTCATACGATGAAGAACAATATCCAGATATACTCTTCCTGTCCTCGGAAGATCCCCAATCAGAATCACAAAATCCTACTAACTACAAAGGTTTAATTGACTTACAGAAAGTTATACCATAGTGAATAGTTCCCTTCGAATATCTAAGAACTTGTTTAGCAGCATTTAAATGGGCCTTTGTAGGCTTTGACATAATCTGTGATGACTTTGTCACTACAAAACACAAATCTGGTCTAGGAATGTCAAAACATATATAAGACTTCCTATTATTTATCTATACATAGAAGCATTAACCAATTCATTAGACTATACAAAAAGTATTTACAAAACTAGGATCACAAGGTACTCTATTGACATAACAATCTGTCATGTTAAATCTATCCAAAATTTTCTCAATATATCTACCTTGATTCATTTCAATGCAATTATTAGTTGTATTATAGGTATTGCTATTCGGACGTTAGATGTCCCTTTTATTTAAAGTGCGAAAAGGGAAGCTCATCTCGTGTAGTAGGCTGGGTTAAGTGATCAAACGAGCTTCCTTAGGACAAAGGAAAATATTCAGCTGGATTCTTTATTTCGTCGTAAATAACGGGAACACGTCTTAAAAAGGCGAACGGTAAGGATAACTTCTTCTTGCTTCTTAAATAATAACTGATAATACTATCCCTAGAAGATGGAATACTTAATTTAGTAGATGATGGGATAGTCGTAGATAAAAGTGGGTGAAATTTAAAGCGGGGATGGGGTATTTTGCCCTAGTAGGAGGGCATCACATTATGTTCTTTCTTTTGATTTTTCCTTTGTGTCTTACTTGTGGTATGTCGTGTTTTTCTATGTTTTTTTTTCTTTTTGTGTTGTTAGCGTGTTCTTCTTATTGTTAGTGTTTCAATTCTTGTGTACTTATTTTGGGGTTTAATTCTTCAACATTCAAGCCTTTAATAGCTGTTAGCTCAGCAATTTACCTTCTGTTGTTTTAATGTTATGTGATTTGGTCTCTCTGTTTTTGTTTCGGTTGTACTGTGTTAGTTTTTTTGTGTTCCTGTTATATGTATATTGATGAAATGTTTTCCTGTGAGCAGAACTTAGTGCTTGGGAACTGGCTACAACGTGAGACTTTCTATTGTAGTCGGTCAGGTATATTAAGTCTGCCACCAGTTCCCTGTAATTCCGGAGTGACGACATTCGTAAGGGTTGACCAGACCCTTCTTCCTAATTTCTGGGTGAAGATGTTAATAGAGTCCAGTTTTTTTCCTCTATGGAGATATCTCTGCCGACGTTGGTCACGCCTTCTGGCTTTAATATAATTAGGGATGTGGAGTTATGTACGCGTTACAGTGTTCTCATTGAGGTTTTGCTGGCCGCTTAAGTCACTACTGCGATGCAGATGAGCTTAGCCCGGACGTACATCTGGTATATTTTCCTAATGTTGGTCGAGCTAAGATCTCTAAAGCTGTATCGCTTGGAGATTTCGTTCTTTGCCAGGTTCCGCCTCTCCGTGTAGTGTCTCAAGTATCCGTGGTCGGAGATCCTTAGACCCAGGACTATGCCTTCGTCGGAGTAGCCGTATCTCCTCCCATCGATGATGATGGGCCACGTCAACGTGCGGCTCAGTGGGAAGATTTTGAACTTGTCCCTATTAGTTCTAATCTTCCAGCGTCTCTCGTACTGGTTGATGTTGTCGATTTCCGCTATGGTTCGCGCTGCCTGATCCAATGCCTTCTTCACCGGGCACGGGACGATCTGGGTGGTGTCATCTGCGAATTGCAGATACATCGTGTCCCTGTGCACCGGTGTTGGGAGGTCGATGGTAAAGACCAAGTAAAGCAGGGGGTTCAGGCAACTTCCCTGTGGAACATACGCCTTCAGTTCGAATTCGGGTCCTCTGTGTCCTTCTATCATGAGACATGCCCTTCTGTCCATAACAAAGTCACAAAGGATCCTTTCCAGGATCGAGTCTAGCTTGAGGTTAAGGATTTTGTATTGTAGTCCTTCCAGCCAGACTATCGAAGGCCTTCTGCACGTCCCTCAACACAATGTCTACATAGAACCTATTCGCACGGCAATAGGCTATTTTTTTCTGTCAGGAGCGCTAGGGCTGTATCAGTGCCCCTTTTTTGGCGGAACCCATGTTGTTGGGGGTTGTGCGCTCCTAATTCGCTCAGTTGAGTTTGTAGCCTATTTGCTATGAACTTTTCAAAGATCTTGCCGAGAATCTCCAGAAGAGAAATCGGGCCATAGTTTGCCCCTTGGTCCGGGGGCTTATTTCCTTTCGGAATGAAGATGACTTTAGCTATCTTGTACCCGTCCGGAAAGTAGCCTACATTCAGGGCGGTATTCATGGTGTTAACCAGTCCCTGAATGATTTGCTCCGGGGCATTCACGAGGTTGCTTTTCGTGATCCCAGACCAGCCTGGTGCCCTTTGCTTGAAGGACCTTATGGTCTTTATGGTCTCTTCGAAGGTTATTGGGCACCCGTGGCCAACCATCTCTCTATCCTGAGATACTTGTGGGTGGGGGTGGGTTCTATGAATCACTGTGCCGAGTTCCTATATCAGTTGGTCTTCGAAGTCCTGGTCGAAGTCGTCGTTCTCCTCAGGGGTAATAGCGAAAATCTTTTTCCAGTGTGTCCTGAATCTTCTTTCGAGATACTCTGGATCCTCAATGATTTCCTCTCCATCTTTTATTTTTATTCTGGCTTTGGTGGGCCGTCCCCTAAGTCTTCGGACTGTATTCCAAAAACTTACTGGATTGACCTCCCTGTCTAGCTTACCTATGATGTCATTCCAGATTTGCTTTGGTTTGTTTTTCTGTGATTAAGTGTTTTAGTTCCTCGCTGAGTTGTCTCATTCTGGCTGTCCTTTTCCTATTTGGGCCTGTCCTGCCTATCTCTTCGAGGATTTCCCTATGTTCCCGAGCGTTATCCCTCATCTCATCCGTCCACCTAGGTTGTGGGAGCATTTTATAGGAGATCTTGGGGACGCATCTCTCGTCGGCTTGTACGAGGAGATTGGTGATGGTGTTTATTTCCTCGTCCACCTCTTCGAGATTGGCGTCTCTCAGGTCGGCTGGTTGGTATTCACCGAGTATCTCTCTATACAACTCCTAGTTAGCTTTCGCAAAACTCTTCCTAAGTGGGATTGGCATGAGAATCAGTGCCAGCGAGATAGTATACTATCCCTAAACAACAAAATACAGCTATATAAATAGTCATTCCATCTACTCATAATTCAACCAATCAGGGTTGAGACACATTTAATTGTCATACTTATGTCCATTTCTGAAATAACAGACTTAAGCGCTGCAATACTTAATTGTCCAATCAGCGTCACGATAGATTTAAGAGAATGAATAACGCTCAAACTGTTTCGCATATAAACAAGGTTGAAATCCAATCCGAGCTTTTAGGATTTCACCGCTTGGATAGCCGACAGAATATTCACGTCAAGCTTGGTAAAGCAGATACAGGAAGTAAAACCAAGAGGAAATTTCCGTATACCATCGACGGTGAAATTTATTTTCAATCATAAAACTAGAAGCACGGATAACCATTTGCCATTACCTCTTCACCAAAGAGTTGCTACACTAAGAAGTAAGAAAAAGACGATATTGGCAACTGAAGAACCACTCATTGCCTTTCATCTTAACTTTCATAATTCTTATTTTCATCTATCGACTCATACACCGTTTCGCCTCCCATTCCAAAAATGCTCCCTTTAGGGAGGTATTGGAAAAAGAGAGAACTTAATACTTTTAGGCAATTAATATTTAATAATATGACTGCCTAACTCCCCCCTTTCCCGTCCCTGTGCCAAGTGTCCTCGCTGATGAAAGCTGTCACCACGATCTCGTCCCAACTATGCAAGGCAGTAGCTTCTGCATAATTGGGGTACAAGTGGAGGGAGGTTTCAGGACTAGCCCACTGCCAGAAGCCCGTACTAGAGGAACCCCCGGACAATGGGCCAGGCTGCAACCTCCGCAGGGAAGTATAACAACTCCGCCAGTGGGGGCCCCCCAAGACCACTGAGGGACACGCAACCGTCTCAGTGTATGGTAGGATGCAGCTGCGGTTTTTTATTGCCTCGATGAGGCGGCAACCCGGCTAGCGATGGTTGATTCCGCGCTAGCCAACAAAAGGTCCGTCACTATTCACCCCTCGAGAGGAGCCCACCCGGATCCATCCACTCATCATCAACATCCTCACCCTTGACAGCCTAATCAGCGAGGCCTTAGCCTACGGGTCGGGAGGACCCACACAGATTACAAATCTAACACTATGAAGTACAGAAGGCTCTCTTTGAGAACAGAGCCTGGTAGGCCCAAACCCGAGAGAGGGGTCCTCATCAGAGCTCTATACACAGAGTTAAAGATCGCAGTCACCTAGCTCATAGATGTCCCAAATGGCTACCTAGTCCTGTGCCACAAACAGGAAGACGTGGGAAGGCTAGTAGCGCCAGAAGGAACAAACATACTAGGAAAGATTGGCCTACAACCAAAATTACCGCTACAGCACCAGGCAAACCGCTCCTTCATTTGCCGAAAAGTCGACCTTTATGTGGGCTCACATACCAAGGAGGAGCTAAAGGAAGAACTCGAGAAAGAAAATCAACACCTAAAAATAGCGGAGATAATTAAATTTGGGCACCACACCTACGCTTTTAAGGTGATTTTTACAGCGACTGAAATGGCCAACAGGGCGATGCAAAATAGTCTCCTGGCCTTTAGAATGAGAAATCTACCAGAGAACATCCACACGGAGAAATTCATAAACGTGCAAATATGCTTCCAATGTTACGCACTGGAAAAACACGTCACCAGAGAATGCCCTAAAAAAGATAAAAAAAGTTTGATCAGAATGCGGGAGTGAAGGTCACAACTTCCGAGAATGCAGGGGAACAACTAAAAAGTGCATAAACTGCCAAGGTCCACATAGAACAATGGCCGTTAATTGCTCGAAACGGAGAGAAATAATATTAAAAAAATGAAAGAGAACAGACCCAGGCAAAAGAAAAAATAAACAATCAAACATACGCACAAGTGGCCAAGGAAACAGTAAAGGAAATAAAACAAGCAGAGGAACAAAAAATAACATAAATGTGAATGAAGGAACTGGGTTAGATATATTGGCTTGTATTATGTTCGCGCACGTTCATAATATCGCCCAACCGGGAACCTTTGCGGACACCCTCAACCTTCTCCTCGAAAAGAATGGAGTAAGGAAAATGTGGTTTCCGCTCAACCCTCCATCAGCTCTCATATATGGAGTCACGGCTGGGAAGACTCTTCAGGTGAAAGATATGCTCGAAGTGGGAGCCGCAATGGAAGAGAGACCGCAGAAGACGAAGATGAAACAGAACAATCTGACAAAGAATATAAAAACAAAAAGAAGAAAAGGAAACAGAAAAAAACAAAACAAAGACAAGACACGGAAGAAACAACCCACTCGCAATCCTCAAAAGAGACCGAAAATGAAGAAGACTGCAGGTATGAAGCCAAAGATTTCAAACTTAGAATCTTTGTGCATGAAGCCTACCCCTTACCAAAGGGGGCCAGACCCACCGACATCAGAAAAGGGCTGAAAAAAGGCACTTGCAAATGGACCTATGTAACCGACCATGACGAAAAAGCAATCGAAAAACTTATATGGGAAGACCGCACTAGATTCTTCCCCAATAATATAAGACCACTTAAAAAGAAACATTCGACAAACTCGCAAACGGAAAATACCAAAGTTCAAAGGAGAAGACAAAAAACCAAAACTAAAATAATGGCCAATACAAACAGAAAATTAAAAATTTTATACCTGAACACAGATGGATGGAAGACCAAGGCCATAAAATATGGAAACATATTCAGGCAAATTGACGCGGACATCATATGTATCTCGGAACATGGGGTGAAAAACGATGTGCCCATGAAAATCGCTAATTACAATATATTTAAAAAGAACCTAACAGGAGAGAGGTACGATGGCGCGACTATCGCAATAAGAAAGAACCTCCACTAAACTCAGAGACGAGAAGTCAACGAGGCCTACGTGGCCGTGACACTAGAGATGGAATACTCCCATCTCACAGTATCTGCGGCCTACCAGCCACCCCGTCTCCAACTATCTCCTGATCCATTCAATAATGGATATATACAACAATAACAACCCTACTATATTATTAGGAGACCTGAACGCCCGCTTACGGGAATCAGGCTATCAAGGGTCGAACAATGCAGGACAAAATTTAAAATTACTTTTGGAGAGGGGAATAATCCAAAGGGTAGGCCCAGACTTCCCGACGTCCATTAGGGGAAGATCCGCCACCAGGCTGGATATAGTTTTATCATCCCCAAACTTTCCGTACAATATCTACATGGAGCCAATTCCAATCCCCTGCAGCGACCACATAGGAATCCTGGTGACGATTAACCAGAACCCCATAATGATTCCCATAACACCAAGGAAATCATATAAGAGGGCAGACTGGCAAAAATATACCCAAATATTAGAGAGAAATCTACAACCAGGTCTTAATGGCAAAAAACTAGAAGAACTAAATAGCATAATGGACAACCTGATTGAGACAATGATAGAGGCCGACAAACAGGCAGTACCACTGACAAAATATAAGTCCTTACCACATCCCAAATGGACAACATAAATGAGAAGAAAAGCAAAGAACATCAGAATAAAGTACCAAGAAATAAGAGACTACGGAACTTCTCGGCAGAAAGCAAAAGAGCTCATTCGAATGAAGAAAGAAATGATTTTCTTAATAGAAGAGCAACAAGGAGAAATATGGGAAGATCTAGTAGATAAAACAGCCACAACCGAAGACCCCAAAGTAGCATGGAGGGTAATAAAAGCGATAAAAGGCAGACCACCGAGAAAACCGATCAAAATACTAGATCAAAATAACGAATACATAAGGACCAACGCAGAAATAGAAGAGAAATTCAGAGCTCATTGGAGCAAATTCTATACAATTGAAGATGAAGATAACATAAGCTAAGACAGAACAACAGAAAGAAGAATCAACGAGACTATAGAAGCCAACATCCCCAGATTAACACCGGCGTCAAAAGTCTAAAACAAGAGAAACGAACAAATAGGCCTGGGGGCCACAATTACGACCGAAGAAATCAAAAGTACCATCAAATCCTTCAAACAAAAAAACGCCAGGAAAAACAGGTCTAAGGCAATACAATTATGAGAAGGCCCCAGAAAATATTCCGAATAGCATAAAAGAGCTATTTAATGGTAGGATGGCATTCCTACCGAAACCAGGCAAACCAGAAAACCTGGTTTCGAGTTACAGGCCAATCTCCTTGCTGAATTTCCATGAGAAGGTCTTTGAAAAAATAATAAATGAAAGATTGGTCACCTTCCTCAAAGAAAACGAAAAATAGCAAATAACAGTTCGGCTCCAGAAAGGGGAGAGACTCCACAATGGCCCTAGCCATAATCACATAAAAAATAGCTCAATCCAAGGCCCCCCAAAGGATACGTCGATGTAGTTCTTTGCGACGTAGAAAAGGCCTTCGACATATAAACTCTTACAGCTCAACCTCGGCGTAAAAATGGAGAGAATCATAGCCGACTATGTATCGAATAGAAAGGCACAAATAAGCGTCGCCAGACGATGATTAGCGTCTTGGTCATATAAGCGATGAGCGCTTAATGATACAGGTTCAAATCCAACTTCTTTATTTATTTTCATATGACGGTTAAAATAGTTTGTCCAATCTTTCCGTTCTCTACGTCTTTCATTTTCCTTCTTAAGCTTCAATTGGTTCACGTGATATTCTCCTAAGTGTTTTTCCGGGTTGTGTCACCAATTTTCATTTAATTATGCATTTATATATATATATATATATATATATATATATATATATATATATATATATATATATATATATATATATATATATATATATATATATATATATATATATATATATCCGAGCTTTAAGCGCTCAAACCCGGCACAGGAGGCAACGGTTTCTGGAAGCTCCTTCACCGACAACGTACACTGGGAAGCTTATCTTTCTATTTACAAAAGAGAATAATACATACCGGGGGAGCAGGTCATCTTCTCATTTACAAAAGAGAATGATACATACCGGTAAGTCTATCTTCACATTTAAAGGTTCAATTTTCACTTGAGTGTTATACTTGGTTCGACCCCCACAGTATTAAAAGAAATCCCTCCCCAAACCATTTAAATTCCCTTAAATTTGTCATTTTAAAGTTTTTGCACAAAGATTCTTTACATTTATCCATTAAAGACTTGTTACTACATGCAATAATCAAACCATCTACCCATATCAATCAATATAATAGTAATATTACAACCATCAAACTTCAAATACAAACAAGGATCATACTTTGACTGTTCAAAACCTTCTAAAATGAAGAATCTATAAATTAAACTATTCCACATTCTACTACTTTGCTTAAGTCCATATAGTGATTTCTTTAGTTTACAGTAAAGTGTGTTACCAAAACTGTCCTTTTTCTACATAACCTTCAGGTTGTTCTACATATATTTCATAATAAATATCCGCATTTAAAAATGCTGTTTTCACATCCATTTGATGTATCTCTAAACTCTTTTAAATTGTTATATTAAGTAATATACGCACTGAGTCATCCTTGCTGTCGGAGCAAAAGCTTCACCATAGGCTATATCTTTCAGGCTGAGAGTAACCTTTGGCTACATATCGACCCTTGAACTTTTCTTCACCATTAGGTCCAGGTTTTATTTGAAACCCCCCATTTTCCACCTACATCAGTGCGGTCATTGGGCAACTTAGTAAGTTCATAGGTGTCATTAACTTTGACTGAAGATATTTCTTCATCCATAGCATTTTCCACTGACTTGACTCTGGCGATGTGATTGCATCTTCAACGCTAATGGTATTGGAATGTGGGACATTCGGCAGCAATGATGAATAAAAGATGTTTGCGTTAAATTTGTAATGTAATCGTCTATTCCATTACCAATAGTATAATTATTTAAGTATTGAAGTCTGTTCCGTTCTCTTCTTTGATGTCGTCTTTCTTCATCTAATTCCACTATCTATGTTGACGTTTCACCATGATCTGCTTCTGGTGACTGTGTTGGAGATCCACCAATAGCTGCTTCAGGTGGCGTTGCAACTGCTCCATTAGAAAACTCTTATCCATTGGTGATATCTAACAGAATGTTGTCCTCACTCAATGTGGTTTCAGCTCTAGTTCGCTTGTTATCTTCAGGTGAACTGTTCATAAACTGAACACATTTTACCCTCTTCACAGTTTGAGTGTCTTAAAAATAGACTAAGTATTTAGGACTTTGGTCATCATATCCAACAAATATTCCCTGTTTGCTTCGAGGGTCGAGTTTCTTCTTGTCTTGCTCATATGCTCTTGCTGAGGTTGGGTCTTCGTCCCGTCATTAATTCAACAGGCGTTTACTCAGTTCTAGGATTGTAACACTTGTTTCTGACATAACAAGCCATGTTCACAGCATAACTCCACATACTTTTAGGTAACTGAGCTTCAATCAACAAACATCAAGCCATATCAAAAATTGATCTGTGTCGCCTTTCAGCCGTTCCATTTTGATGAGGTGAATAAGGTGTCGAAAGTTCTTGTTTTATTTTGTTTTCTGTAATAAGCAATTTAAATTCCTTGCTTGCAAACTCCATTCCATTGTCACACCTTAAACGCTTGATATTACCATAGGGCGCAGTATCTGCTAGGTTCTTCTTCATAATTATCACTGTATCACATTTATTCTTTAATAGATAAAGTTTAATGGTACCTGAGTAATCATCAACAACTGACAGGATCACAATGTCACAGTGCACCAACTCAAGTGGTTGCCATGCCTTCAGGTCTAGATCTCTACTTCTAAATTGTGTCTTTTTTCCAAGAACACAAATTTCACACTTAAAATTGTCTTTGCATGTTATAAACATTCCATCAACTTTTGTTCCAAACTTCAGTATATCAGCTACATTACAGTGCCCTAGGATTCTATGCCAGTCCGCTAGAGTATGCTTACCTTCTCCCATATGAACTTTCTTAAACTTGTCAGTTGTAGATACTTTGTCACACTTATTTCTTGACAAATAAAATATCTTATTATTTTCTATAATGTTGAACACTCATCCATCATTAGTGGTTAGCCTACTGCCTTCGGGTGGAAAAGGTTATATTGTGCACATTTCGTTTGAATAGTTTTCCATACTGATAATATACCTTGATTAAAACCTAGACTGTATAAGGCACCCTTTAGTCCCTGCTGCCCCTGACCATTTATTAATTCTATGCACTGATCCTGGGGTTTAAATGATTCTTGAAAAGTTTCAAATTTCGGTTTATCTTTTTCAATGTGTGATGTACAACCACTATCAACAAACAATAAATCACTCTCAGTATCAAGATTATGACCTAGGTCTAACACAGTTTTCTTCAGTAGACCTACCAGAATGCATCATATGAAAAGTGTACGTGTCTTCTCTTGAATTATCATTAGCAGACTTAACATAGGTATTACTTTTCTTGCCACTCGCAACTTTATAGTCATCTGTGGTATGAATTCTGGAACGATGAAAATTACACTATTGTTCAGAGTTAGACCTATTACTTCTAAATGTACTATCACTACTAGGCCTACCTTTGTTACAATTTGATGTAAAATGACCGGGGTCACCACATTTGAAACAATGTTATTATGAAAGTTACTAAAGTTAGGCCTACTATTAGCACGGTTAGCAGTAGCACCGCTAGACTTAGGCCTAAGTGCCATCGCACTTTTGTACCATTAGTATCCTTAAAACGGTCTTCATAACTTAATAAAGCAATTTTCAACGCTTCATACTTATGAGGAGGGTTGCGTTGATTAGCAATATCCACAAAACTTGCATAGTTCTTTAAAGTCCATCAAGTGTACACACAACCATAAGGTCATCACCAATAGTCTTACCTGATTCCTTAAGTGCAGCTACAGCCTCGTCTATAGATGCTAAATACGATGCAGCATTATGATCCTCCATTCTCGAGTTCCTGAATGCTCTCCAAAAAACATAGGTCATATATATATATATATATATATATATATATATATATATATATATGTGTGTGTGTGTGTGTGTGTGGAAAACTCACAAAGTATTGTGAGAGCAGCAATAAATGCAACAAAGCCCACAGGGAAAATTAATACGAGGATTCCAAGTACTTTCGAACTTTATTTAGAGTTCTTTATCAAGGAATAACAAAAGTATTAAAAATTGTAATATTTATAAGGATGATACAGATGAGAGGGAACGCCCATAAAAAGAAAAAAAAACAGTCAACAAAATGAATTAATATGAAATGGAAACCTTAAGAGGAGCGTAGATAAATACAAAATAAGATCATTAAATCAGGTAAATTCAAAAGACTAAAGGTTGACAAGAGAATTAAAATACCGCCTAAGCAATTAGGGAGGGATAAAATGTGAGCGAGAGATTAACCTCAGAGGTCAGGATTGAAAAACCAAGGCAGAATAAGTACAAATGTTCTAAAGACCTGATTCAAATGAAAATAAATACCCAAACATAAACATAAGGCTACATACATGCATAAAAAATAAAATTAAATAGTTTATTTAGATTAATATAAATATTTAGTCTCAAATTCAAAGTTTCGACAGCACATTGTGAATATATGTAATTTTTAAAATAACCATCGAATTTACCTGATTGAATGATCTTAGTTTGTATTTATCTCCGCTCGCCCTATGGTTTCCATTTCATATTAATTAATTTTGTTGATTAGTTTTTTGCTTTTTGTGGGCGTTCCCTCTCTTCTTTATCATCCTTATGAATATTACAATTTTCAATACCTTTGTTATTCCTTGATAAAGAACTCTAAATAAAGTTCGAAAGTACTTGGAATCCTCGTATTAATTTTCCCTGTGGGCTTTGTTGTATATATATATATATATATATATATATATATATATATATATATATATATATATATATATATATATATATATATATATATATATATATAGCCACTGTGGAGGAGCGTAGTAGTTTATTATCTCGAGACCAGTTTTGGCATGTAGTTTGTCATACCAGCCTCAGTCGAACACTAAGAATACATGCAGTCATACCAAGCGTACAATATATTGATAGTTTACAGAGATCTAATTGGAGTTCCTAATCAGGGGGCGTAAATTTTAGTTCATTAAGGAAATTTTTTAATATTAGATCTTTGACGTAGGGGCTGCATTTAGATTGCCCATCTGAAACAGAGCCTCTAGTTTATCATGCACAGTAACAAGTTTAATCACCCGATAGACTTCCCACAGGCCAAACTAATCTACCCGTGTAAGGACTTCCGCAAAAGAAAGGTCCTTGAATCTACCCTTATAGATGATATTCCCAACTTTAACCTTTCGGATGGGCAATCTAAATGCAGCCCCTACGTCAAAGATCTAATCTTAAAAGATATCCTTAATGAACTTAAATTCACGCCCCCTGATAGGGAACTCCAATTGGATCTCTGTAAACTATATATATATATATATATATATATATATATATATATATATATATATATATATATATATATATATATATATATATATATATATTTTATACGCTTGGTGTGACTGCATGCATTCTTAGTATTCGACTGAGGCTGGCATGACAAACTACATGCCTAAACTGGTCTCGAGATAATAAACTACTACGCTCCTCCACAGTGGTTTTATTTACATATTTGGAATCTGTCATTGTATTTAACAATTGTTCTGATATATATATATATATATATATATATATATATATATATATATAAATATATATATATATATATATATATATAAATATATATATATATATATATATATATATATATATATATATATATATATATATATATATATATATATATATATATATATATATATATATATATATATATGTGAACTAACCAACTCCAATTCATATATTCACTTTTATTCTTATCACAGTGTTAAAATTAAACGGTCTGTATTCACTCCTATGTTTCTGCGTACTTTACGCCTTGTTATCCTGAATTTTTGTATTAGGAATTGTCCAATATCTTTGAAATAGGTAAAAAAACTATGTTACCCTCGTCAATTTTTGCATACCTCATTAAACTTTGCTAAGAGAACTTTTATAGAACTGATCACGCACTGGTTTTCAATTACAAAAATTGTCTTATTTTGCCATACTTTGAACCATTTTTTTGCCTCACCCGTATTTTTAAGCAACTTAGTATCTCGGTAGATTTTAGATATGAATCCACTTTATATAAAATGTTGGTCCACAATAATAGAATGAAAAAAGGTGGAGTATATTCTATAGAATGTTCTATTTGCAATTTACCTTAATTCGGGCAAACTGGCAAATCTTTATCCACTAGAATTTACCAACATAAGTATAATATTAGAAGAGGTGAAATAAACAGCGCTTTATTTTTACATTTATCCGAAAATAACCACCCTATTGACTGGAACTCTGCAAAATTACTTTATCATTTCGCTCATTTCACAAAAAGAGATATTGTCGAGTGTTCATTAATTGTCATCTTACCTAATATAAATATTTCCCCTGGCTTATTTAAACTCGACCCTGTTTTTTTTTAAAGTGTACTAAATGAAATAACTTCATAATGCAGCCTGTTGTCACTCTTTTTAAGTGTAATATCATTCGCATTGCCTCCCCCACCACGTGTCTCTGTTGTGACTGAAGATTAACTCTTAGCCCTAAATGTTTTCGTTCTAATGATAATCCTTTAAAATGTTTTTTTTTGTGTTTTCACCCACCACATTCCACTCATATACACGGCTTTGTTGTGTGTATATCGTTTTAAGGATGCATATATCCGTTATTAGTTTCCTATTGTTCTTTTTATTGGAATTTTTCTGTCTTGTTTTTGTGTTTTTTCCATTGGTTTGTATTATGTGATGGGCGTTTCCTTAGTATTGTTTTACCCTATATAAGGTTGTCTTCTCCATTTTCATGCTACTCCTTAAAAACGAACTTGCAAATATAGTTCGAAAATGCTTGGATTCATCTTTTCATTTTCCTGTGGGTTAATTTTCATATACGAGGGGCGGTCAATAAGATATGCGAATCAGTAGGGCAAAACAGAGGAAGGGGGATGGCTGTTTGTGGGGGTGTTAGGACAAGTTATGACAAGTCAGAACCTGCAGCCGCACGCTTCTGCCTCGTCTATTAAAGAAGCAGTAGCTGATCGCAGATCGTCAGTCACAAATTTTTCAACAATGGAGAAGGTTGAGCACCGCGCAGTGATCAAATTTTTGACCAAGGAAGGCAATAATGCAAAAGAGATCCATGAACGCATAATTGCAGTGTACACCGACACCGCCCCTTCCTATGCAACTATTGCTCGCTGGAATAGGGAGTTCCGCCATGGTCGTGAATCCCTTGAAGATGACCCCCGTCCAGGACGCCCGTAAGACGTGACCAACGAGTACAATGTGGCCCGTGCGGAGAGGATGATCCTCGAAAATCAACGGGTGAAGGTCGAAGAAATCGAGCGAGAACTTGGAATATCACATGAAAGTGTTGTCAACATCTTCCACGACAATTTAGCCATGACCAAGGTCTCTGCCCGTTGGGTCCCTAGAAACCTCACGCCCCATGATCGACTTCAACGTTGTCAAAGTTCGGAGGAGCTGCTGCTCTTGTACAACCAAGACCCAGCGGGATTCGAGTCACGCATAGTGACAGGTGATGAAACGTGGGTCCATCAGTGAGATCCCGAGACCAAGCTCGAAAGCATGGCCTGGAAGCACAGGAGCTCTCCAACCCCCATCAAGTTGCGGACCCAACCCTCAGCCGGGAAGATCATGGCCACCATCTTCTGGGATTCTGAGGGAGTGTTGATGGTGGACTATGCGCCTCGTGGAAGGACCATCACAGGCCAATATTACGCCGAAGAACTGGCTTGTTTGAAGAAGTGCATCCGTCAGAAGCGGCGCGGCAAGTTGACACGCAGTATCCTACTCCTCCACGACAATGCCCCTGTCCACAAGGCCAGAGTTGCACAAGCTGCCCTGAGCGAGTGCGGATTCGAGGAGCTCAACCATCCCACCTACAGTTCAGATCTGGCCCCTAGCGACTACTTTTTACTCCGTCAGCTCAAGGCTGCACTGCTTGGACCCCGGTTTGGGGACGATGAAGATGTCCAGCTCGCCGTCCAGGAGTGGATTGAACAGCAGTCGGGAATTCGAAGCCTCAGGGACAAGTGGCGCAAGTGCATTGTAGTCGAGGGTAGTTATATTGAAAAATAATAAAACACTTTTCCTCATATCTCGTTTCCTTATATCCGAATTGCAAAAAACTTATTGACCACCCCTCGTATATATATATATATATATATATATATATATATATATATATATATATATATATATATATATATATATATATATATATATATATATATATATAACTGAATCACGAAAATAAGGAACGTGAGGAATTAATGAATAACGTTACAGCCCCGAGGAAAATGAAACAACGGAGAACTGCGAGGCCTTTCGACTAATGGTCCTTTATTAAGCAGACTAAAAGACAGGGAAAAAGAGAAAGATATTTATACACCTGATTAATGAAAATATGGGATATAAAGATTAAAAAGGGTGGGGTTAGCAGATACCTGGAAAAATCCTATTAACGAGATGAGCCTTCAGGGTGAAAAAAAAAAGAAAAAAGTTACGGGTTACAAAAGAAAGGGGGGGGGGGGCAGTGTTTAGGAATCACATATGCAATATGAAAAAAAAAAGTTTACACATGATAACTAGAAGATATGACAAAAGAAAAAATATGAGGAAAGGTTTTTTTATAAATAAGCTAAAATAACATCTAGGTGGTAATCATTAATTCAGAAATTTGATCTTTAAAATCATTCTGAATTAATGATTACCACCTAGATGTTATTTTAGCTTATTTATAAAAAAACCTTTCCTCATATTTTTTCTTTTGTCATATCTTCTAGTTATCATGTGTAAACTTTTTTTTTTCATATTGCATATGTGATTCCTAAACACTGCCCCCCCCCCTTTCTTTTGTAAGAGAAAAAATAGGTGAGAGAGAGAGAGAGAGAGAGAGAGAGAGAGAGAGAGAGGAGATGGAGCGGGGGGGAAGGAGTTATGTAGAGGGGGATATCGAAGGGGGGAGATAGAGATGGAGGAAATGGAGAGGCGGGAGTTGAAGATGTGAGAGTTGGAGATGGCGGTGATGGAGATTTACGTTGTCTGCTATTCTAACATTCGGTGAAAAGCCGAGTATCAATTCCTCTAATCGCAGTCTTTTCAGATTGCCTAAAGTGAAGCGAAATATTCAGAGATTAATAATATCAAATAAATTCTCATTAGTAATTTCTTCTAAAGTTAACAATTTCATCTTTTATATTTATTAAATCTCTTTTCTTTTCATCTTCCAGAGTAAAGATTGTACATTAAGCCTCCTTCAAATTCACTCGGAGCCGCCAATGCCATTTTTAGCTTTGGAGGTGAATCGAATCAAAAACAAATAGGTTCTACTGCTATACAATTTAGTGTCAGCACTACTAATGGTACCTATTTAATTTGTGTCATGAAGTGGGCACAAAAATACAGTCAGAATTGGTGTCCTTTGGTTGTTCGATTTTCAAAATGTCTTTTGATTTACCGATTTAGAAAATGTCATTTTTTTGTTCATTGCTCGGAATGAAGCCATTTTTGAGACCCTTAAAGTTGGGAGCGATAACGTGAAATATATGCGTACGATCTTCCTCTTATCACCGTCCAAAGCTGCGATTAAATTTTATCTCTTCCATCTAAGGGTGACATGTGTCATTCAAGGAGGCGTTAATAATGCACACGACCTCTTTCAATCGCTAACGTCTACAGTTGCTCCTGACGCAATAGGAGCTTGTCAACATGAGCTCCATTGACCTGCTGCGCGAAATAAGGTCCTCGTTGATTCTCTTAACGCTTTCCTTAGCAATAATCTCCTCTGTGATTTATTTTTGTATCGATTCCAGCCTCAGACTAAGTATGGGGTTGACTACCCTACTTTCCCTTATCCCTTTGGACCAAGTAGCACAAGGGGCCGATACTCTTCTCGAATTTCTTCTCACGTGGTAGCGTCGGTAAATCCTTTTCCCCCGCAAGGCGAGATCGACGCTTTGAGGCTAGTTATCGCTCCTCTCAGAGAAATGAGAAATTCTTTGCATCCGCGTAAGAGTCAGTCGGGAGCCACTTTTTATCCTGTTCCCTCAAAAGGAGCCGCGAATCCTGCTGCTGCCAACGCCGATTTAAAGAAAAGCCTCTTAAGTAGCTTTATCCGTGTTCCCCTCGCTTATTGGGGGGGGGGGGGAATGAATACAGAGAACGCCGGCTTTCACTCGCCGAGAGTCACCAAGACCCGGTTTCTGGCGGACTTTTAAGTAGCTTTCAGCCAGGTATGGGTGTTTTTTTTTTGGGGGGGGGAGGGGGGAATAGGCCAGCTGAGCCTCTTCGATTGCAAATTGCAAACGTTACCTTGATCACAACCTCGGGCAAAAAAACGGCTGCCACTTAATTGAGGGTTATGGCGCTTCTTAGCTTGGAATTTTATTGTGACAAATATTTCACTTACGATCCTCGGAGTCATTTTCTTAACACATTTTGACTTATTCGTTGACCTTAAAAGCGTAAACTAATCGACATGGAGGAAACAAAAAACCCTCACTCTTACACAATCATTCATAACTTTTCGGTCAATTTTTTTCAATATTGAACATTTATTCCCCAACAATTGCTGCATTAATTTACATCTCTTATCCCTTGCTTTCTAGGTTCATGTCTCTAATTGTCTTCCTCCGATCTCCTCCATCTACCCGCTGAAAACTCACCTCAATCATCGCATATCATTCTATCATATAATCACTCACACACTCAATAAAAAAAAAATGTCATGTAATTGCCCACAACTCTCTACAGACTTCCTGTCTTGTAGCTTCTGCACTCAGCTTTTTACCCTTTTTATCCTTTAGGATGGTACGAGAACAGCATTTTTATTGTCCCCATGCACTATTCAACTTTCAAAAAACTTACAACACAACTAAAAAATCCATTCCATAACACAATCGCCAGCACTTTTTAGATCTACCCAAGCGTCCTTCCGAATTTTCAGACCTCTTTCAGCACTAATAACCCCCAGTATACATATTGATTCAATACCCTGATACAACCCCTACGTTTACATCTTCGAAACCAATAATATTCATATTATTTTACCTTCCATACACACAGTAATACAATTCATTAAAGCACTCTCACCATCTACTTTTAGCCTTCTCATTATTTACAAGAAACTCCTATTCTTACCATCTACGTTTATAATGCTATTTTTCTCTTGGTTTTCTCCCAAATGCCTTTTTTTTCTCTCTCACCCTGTTTCCAATTCAATCGAAGCTGTCAGTAGCAAATGCTACTCTGTGCAATAGAGAACAAAGGACTTCTTTCACTGTAAGTCATTTATTTCTATATGATAGCAGTGTTAAACTGGTCCAACAATGTTTCAATAACTAAGAATATGTTGTTTATGAATACTTTTACCAATATTCACTGGTCGAAGTGAGCAACATAAAAACAAAACGCTGTTTTTATTATTTTGTTCAACATTTGTATTAATATCAACGAGAAACAATCTTATTTCATACCACTTTTTTCTCCTAGGGTCGTGTGTACATGTTTGACAGAATCATCAAACCAAATGCAAGTCAAGAAAAAGTCTACGATATTGTTGCTAAAGACATCGTTAAAGGTAATTATACATACTGTCAATGGCTAAAGTTATCTCTTGAGCCGAAATCCGTAGGGTCTAAACTTTTCACTGCTTTCTATTTTTAAAACTTCCATTTGAGTGTTTTGAGATAGCGTTCAGGATAATTAACACGATATCTACAAGTTTAAAAAAGATTTATGCCCCACCAAGAATATTGTGTTCGTAAAGTCACTATTTAAAATGCTGGCCTTTGAAAACATTCATGCCAGAACTATTCAGTTGCTATTTGTACAGTTTGCTATGTGGAAACTTACGAATCATCCGCAAATTTCTCTTTGAGAATATTCTAATGCCATTATTTGTTAATACTGGCGATTGCAAAAAGAAATGTTACAGAGAAAGCCCCTTTGGATAACCGTAGTCTCCTGATTATCCACCTCTAAGAAGCCCGAAGCTGTAATAGTTTTCATAATAAATTAATTTCTTATTTACTATTCATTGGTTTTAAATATTTAAATTTATCGTGTATATTTTGTAGTCCCTGCTTTTTTTTAGATTGGGTGGGGAAGGAGGTATTTGCTGTAGCTTAGGCTGGACTCTTTGTAGTTGTATTACTGGCGATGTTCACTTTCTCTAGACGTCAACATAAATTGATGGTATGCTGTAAGATATCGACTTGTTGAATAAAGGTCACTGCTACCTAGTTGCTCATTCTTAAGAATTCAAGTGTTTAATGCTACTGCTTACAAATAAAAAGACAGTGGAGTTTGTGAGATGATTCCAAATAATGGTTTTGAGTTTCATATTGATTTTCGTAAGTTGAGCAGGTAATACCGATGAGTACTGTTAGAAACATCTGGTGGTTGATTAGAGAAACTATTATCTTGGAGGATGAATATAATATACCTTCGATTAAATATTAAGGAAATTGTATATCTATAGGATATAATTATCTCGAGAATGATATACAGTCCTGATCATAAGTATAGGACCAGTGGAAAAACTGTAAAGATGGACATTTCGCACCTTCAGATTCTTATAAGGCTCTAAGTGAAGCTTAGATATACTAAATACTAAATTGTAGCTGAGTCAAAGAAAGGTAGTTTAAACAAATTAAAGAGAAAAGACAGTTTACTCAAATGGGCTGCTCATCAGACGATCAAAAGTTTAAGACCAATATCCCCAAAACAAGAAAAACACCTCAAAACAGAATTAAACCTTCAGAATAAGGACTCAGTAGTGAGTGGCTTCACCATTATTGTTGATAACCTCATAACTTTAACGTGGCATGCCTGATACGAGGCTTTTTAAGAGGGATGGGGGAACATTACTCCAGGTGGTGAATATGGCCTCACGAAGGGCATCCACTCTCATGGACTGATGTCCATTTTTGTAGACTTCTCTTGCCATCCATCCCAAATGTTTTTAATTGAGTTTAGATCCAGTGAATACGCAGGATGGTGTAAAAGAGGGACGTCATTCTACTGGAGGAAGGTCTTTGTCAGGCGGACATTGTGAATTGCCGCCTTGTCTTGTTGGAAGACCCAGTCATCACCACACAGACGAGGGCCCTCCGTCGTGAGGAATGCCCTCTGCAACATCTATACATAGCCAGCTGCCGTTTGACGCCCCTGCACAACCTGAAGCCCAATTGTTCCAATGAAGCAAAAGCCCCCCACACCATGATGGAGCCTCCACCACTGTGTCATGTGGAAAACGTCTCAGGTTGGATCTGCTTGTTATGCCAGTAACTTTGAAAACCATTAGGACCATCAAAGTTAAAATTTTTCTCATCAGAGAATAAAAGCTTTCTCCACTTTGCGATTTCCCATCTCTGGTGCTCCCTGGCGAACTCTAAACGGGCGGTTTTGTGACGTTGAAGCAGACGAGGCGGTTGAAGCCGTTTTTTTTTTATTTTTCATGGCCTTCCCTCTGAGATGACATATAATAGTTATGACCTGAGGTAGTTCTTGATGAGCTTTAGTTTAGAAAAGAACCATTCGTAGTTATCAACACTAATGGCAAAAGTTAGAAAGATTCTTAAAAGCATTACTATATTTGGCACTGAATCACTAAGATTCTATTTCTGAATAAACTTAAGAACTTGCGAAGGCCCTTCCATGTCTTCAGCATCAGCAGCCACCAAATAATTTTGCATTCTTTCCCTCTTAACAAGAGAGTCTTGTCTCTTAGTATTCCCATCAAAAGCATCTACATTACAATTTTACTATTTATCTAACAAATTGGACGGCGTGAGAAAGGTGTATTTCTTTGCAATGTCGTGAAGTCTTTCGAATCTAGAGGCTATTTCTTCAAATAGTCTGTCTATCACTGACAACATTTCTCTTCCTAGCCCTCTATGCTGATTGCCATATCAGAGTAAATTTCGGTTGAATAGGCCAACGCGTCTTTTACCGTTTTGTCTCGACCTAGAAGTAGAGAAGTTTTCAAGGCTGATAGTCTAATGGCACATTGTTGTAACTCAAGTCCTTTCATTCAAAGGTACTTTTGAGTGTCATTAATTTTAGGAAGTATATCTTTCCAAAGGTTAAGGAATGGGAAGAAAGAAAATGGCAGCATCGCCTGAAGAATTAAACCTGCGTCAGATCTTGTAGTTGAATTTTCTGCATCTTACATCAACCGTTCTAGCGCAGCGATGATTTCTGTGAATTTTGTGTGTACAACTTTCACTGCATCTGCTTTACTACTCTATCTCGTTTCCGCAGCCCGTTTGATAGTTGCACCAGTTATCTCTATCAAGATATCGCATCGATGAGGTGAGGCTGAGAAGAATGAAAATATATGGTCCAATGTACCAAAAAATATAGCTGAATCTGCAGTCACTGAAGCTGCATACACAACTGCTAAATTCAGAGTGATTGGTGTATCGCACAAATACAATCTTTGGGTTAACTTCTGTGATGCCTGTTCGAACACCGGATCGATGCCATGCCATTACGGCTGCGTTAGCAAATGGTTATCCACTAGGGTGGTTCTTATTTTTTTACTTTCGAAATCTTTTACCTATCACCCCTTTAATCTATTCCATTTCATGAAAAAACAAAGTAAGACAAATTTTGTTGAGATTAGATTACGCTGAGGGTGTGTTCAATGAAACTGAATTTTGTTCTTAACCTCCATAATGCGATGAAATACAGTGCTGATTATTGATAACTTAAACTCACAACATTATCAACATTACATTTCACCAGTTACAGTACTGGACAGTGGACATTGGTTAATAGCAGAACATAGAACACTCTAAATAGTTATAATACTAATTAAAACAAAACTAGGACACTGCCGTTCAAATGTGAAATTGTAACAACAAAATAAGGTCTGTTGTGACAAGTCTTCACTACAGTCCGACGAGTCATTCAACAACAGTACTCTTGCAGCTGTCCGGAAAAGTTTTCGGTGCTCTCTGACGACTTGCATAGTGAACTGTGTCTGTTCTTCAGTCTTTGACAGGAGTCCATTATATTCCTGGATAAGCGCTATACCTCTCTCTGCCGCGTCATTAGTCACAATCAGGCTCTTCGCAATCTCCTCTGCGGCGATGGATATTCTGTTGCTGGGCCAGGTACTGGGATCTTCAGTTAAGAACACCTGCCTGCGATCTAGAATATCGAAGAACTTCCGAGTGTTTTTTGTCACAAATTCACTCAAATTCTTCATTACAATAATTAACAGATCCACATTGACCCTCTTCAGTGGCTCCTGGTCTCCTCCGTTCTCCATAGCAGAGACCATCGCCTTTGGATCAGCCACAATGACAGCTGTACCAAAGAAGGCCAGTGCCACCAGCTCTTCACTCAAGTCCCAGAGGTGGTTGGACAGCTTCCTGAAGGCACCCTTTGCAGCTCTGTCATCATCAGCAGCAGCCAACGACTTCTCAGGAGTTACAGATCGCTTTTTGGCGCAGCTGTTGGGAGACGGCAGCAGAACAAAGACTTCACATAGTGCTTCACTCCAAAGACACAGAGTTCCTTGAAGCCTTTCAGTTCGCCAGCGGTTAGACTGAATACATCCCGCAAGACAAAAATCTTCAGTGGATTTTTTTTTAAGGGGCTATCTGGCGACTGCCCACTTGGGCATAAGTCGCCGCAAACAAACAGCCTAGTTCTAGGCTACTTTAAAATAAAATTTGAAAAGAAAACAACAATAAAAAGAGATGACAATTAGGAAGCAAGCTCAAGCGTTGGGGGAGGTCCCCCTCCACCCGGCGTAGGAGCGTGTGACCTAGAAAGAAAACAATAATAAGAAACAACAACAACTAAACCTAGTTAATAAAAGGGAGAAGGCCGGGTTTCCCCAAAAAGTCTATCAGTCCACCAGTCAAGGTGCACGCACTCGTCTCGAGTACAAGGGACAAGCGGTAGCGACCCCACCAATTCCGGTACCAGGACAGGTAAAGTGCGCGAAGATCACCCAGACTGGGACATTCGACAAGAATGTACCGAACAGTCTTGGAGATGACGCAGTTGACACAATAAGGCGCAGGCAAGCGCTCCATCAAATCGCGATGCGTCACACGAGTATGCCCGATTCGGAGACGACAGAAAGCGACCTGAAGCCTTCGCGGCATTGGGGAATAGGTCCATGGGAACAGTCGCGGCACAATGACACGCAACTTTAAGTTCGCTTCGACCGTCTCCCATCTTTTTTGCCAAGCAGTCCGAAGAGCTGGCCGTATTCCTGCCATGTAGTCGGTGTGAGGAAGAGCGAAACGCTGGTCCGGTCGCAGAGTCCTAGCGTACTCTTTGGCGCCCTAATCGGCGCGCTCATTCCCCGCAATTCCTACATGTCCAGGAACCCAGCAGAAGATAATCTCGACATCCACCCGGCTCGCCAAAAACGTGGCGTCACGGATATTGCGAACCAGGGGATGCGAAGATTCCAATGCCCCGAGAGGACTCAGGGCGCTTTGTGAGTCGCTATAGATCACAATCCGGTCTCCGAAACGGGCACGTCGAGTAATCTCCCGTACCGAGTGGTGTATTGCTACCAGCTCGGCCTTGAAGACAGATGCAACGCCGGGCAGAGCCCCGCTGACTTCAAACAGAAGAGAGACGGGGTGGAAGCCAACCCCCTCTTCGGTCTTGGAGCCATCCGTATACACTGGCACGGTTCCAGCGTGACACGAGGTGTGCTCCAAGAAGATCTAACGCAATACTCCCGGTGCTGTACAAGCTTTGGGAGCAGAGGCGTGGCGACAAATAGCCAAATGTGGTACCCTCCAGGGTGGCGTCCAGGGCAGAGCCAGAGGCGCCACCGGCCCAGGAGCTATACCTAGCTCTCGAAGGAGTTTCCTGGCTTAAAACCAAAGGGCTTAGGGTATGACTGGCCTCTCTTAGCGGCATAGGCACCGTCGAGATCAGCTGCGGATGCAGTAAGAGCTGTTGGCGACTGAGGGAGGCGCCGGGCTTGCGTGTACAGGCGAGTGATGCACTGTACGCAGTGTAGAGTGAGTGGCATCTCCCCAGAATCGACTAGTAGGCTCTCAAGGGGGGGAGTGCGGAATGCACCGGTCGCAAGGAGAAGGCCGGTGTTGTGGATCGAGTCAACCATCCGCAATAAACGCTCGGCTGCGGATGTATAAAACTATCATCCGTAGTCGAGCTTCAAACGAACAAAGGATCGATAAAAAGGTAAGGCAGTAGCCCTAACAGCACCCCAAGCGCTGAACGTCACGGAATGGAGAATATCCAGGGCGCTGGTACAAGAGACCCTACGGCTGTGAATATGAGCCTCCCAGGTGAGGCGACAGTCAAATACAAGACTAAGGAAACGGTGCGATTTAACCACCTTCAGGCGTACCCCATTAAGAAACAAGTCTGGGTCTGGGTAAAGCTGTGGATGGTGGCAGAAGTGCACCACCTTAGTCTTGGAAAAGGAAAACCGAAACTTGTGCGCTTCGGCATAGCGAGAGGCGCAGTTCAATTCCTGTTGGAGTCGACGCTCCAGAGTTGGCATCTGGGCCGCGCCAAAAGAGATCGAAAGGTCGTCCACGCAGAGCGTAGCGAGAACATCTTCCGGCACACCGAGGTGATGCCGTTGATGCTCAGGGCAAAGAGTGTGACACTGAGGACACTTCCCTGCGGGACACCCTCTTCCTGCCATTTTGGGCCGGAGAGGGCTCCCCACACCCGTACGCGAAATCGACGATATCGCCCCATCCGCCCCATCCGTTCTCTCGCCCCATCCGTGTTGAAGTCTCCATGATACCGTATTGCCATGCAGTATCATAGGCCTTCTCCAGATCGAAAAACACCGTGGCGTAGTGCTGTCTCTGAAGGAAGGCCTCGCAGACGGCATTTTCCAAACCAGAGCAGAGCATCCGACGTGGAGTGGAACTTGCGGAAGCCACACTGTGCAGAAAACAGATGGCCTCAGCTGTCCAGGAAAAAGGCTAATCTAACATTTACCAAATTCTCCATAAACTTGCACACGCAAGATGTTAGAGAGATTGGGCGGAAACCGGCCGGAGTAGAGTGATCTCCCATCCCCTCCGGTTTGCGAAAGGCGAGCACAGAAGCAATTCGCCAGGAATCTGGGAGGAGACCCTCCACCCAGATCCTGTTGAACAAATCTAACAGAAATGACATGCCTCGCTCACCCAGGTGCTGAAGCATGGCGTACAGGACATCGTCCGGATCATGGGCGGTGTCCGCGCACGAAGCCAGAGCAGAGCGCAACTCACTCAAAGTAAACCTGTCGTTGAAGGGTTCTTCGCCTCTGGAGGTAAAGTCCAGTCGGCGGCCTTCCGTGACATCACGACGTGCATTGAATGCTGGCGGAGCAGCATCCCAGCTAGAGAATGCGGTGAAAGCGATCGCGTAGGATTCCGACACGGAAGCGGGGTCCGAGATTGCGGTCCCATTCTCCTGGAAAACGGGAGGGACGCCCTGCGAGAACTTGCCCCGAATCCTTTTGGCTCGACTCCTCACCTCTGCCAGAGGGGTCTTTCCGTTAAGTGAAGACACGTATGCCCGCCAAGAAGAGCGGCGGGCATTCTTCGAAATATACCGGAACCTAGCCCTAGCCTGACGAAATTCAGCGACAGTGAAATCGTTCGGGCGGACCTAATAGCGCATGTAGGCATAACTCTTCTGTTTGAGGGCCGTCTCACACTCAGCCGACCACCATGGGAGTGGTCGGCGTACAAACCGGCTAGACGTTCTGGGAATAGTAGTCACGCTCATGGCGATGGCGTTGCTGGAAAAGAACTCAACGGCCTCATCTACCGACCTAAACTCCTCGATTGAGATAGAAAATTCAGTCATTTCCTAAAATGTAGGCCACCGCGCCTGCGTCAACCACTACCGAGGTACACTATCAGGCGGCAGTTGCCATGAAAATGATATTTGAAAGGGAAAGTGATCACTACCATTGAGGTCATCGACCACCCCCGATTAAAATCAAGGCTATACATCCGAAGAGCACAAAAATAGATCAAGGCAAGAAAATCTAGCAGTTATCGCGCAGTGATGCGTAAACTCATCCACATTTAGGACACCTATCTCAAGCTCTTCGATCAGATCGGCAAGGACTTGTCACCTGGGATTTATTGAGTACTCTCCCCAGAGAGGATGCCTGCCGTTCAGATCTCCAAGCAAGAGAAAGGGTCTCGGCAACCGTGCCACAACGAGGCGGAAGTCCCCCGCGTCGAAGTCAGCTGACGGTGGAATGTACGCAGAAATGATAGTATACCTCCTATCCAGGTGAAGCTGCACAGCAACTGCCTGAAAGGAGGTATCTAAAGTGAAAGTAAAGAACGGAGACATCATGCAAGGGGGTAAACCGCGCATCCCACTGCACGGCCGTCCCGCGCTGGTGGGGTCGCAAGACCCTTATACCCTGAGAGGGTGGGCAAGAGGCAGGCGCCTAGCATGGTCTTTTGCAGAAAAAGATCTAACGGTGAACGGGGCGAGACGAGCCTGCGCAGCTGCTGCCAGTTGGCCCGGAGTCCACGGCAATTCCATTGAAGGAATATGCCCTCCAGGCCTAGCTCGGAGGAGACGCGGGGGCTCTCTTAGAACAGAAGACCCTCACCGGAATGGCCGTACGCTTCCCGGAGGTAGAACCCCGGTCACTGTTGGCCGGACAAAGCGCTGTCGCCTTCGAGGACTTATTGGGGGAGGTTGGGCAAGCCATGCAAGTCTTTTCCTCCCTCCGTCTATAAACCTTAGGCGGGCATTGCGGCTTCGGAGGCGGGGGGCCCTCTTTTCGAGGAACCACCGTCTCCGAGCCACTCAGCCCACCATTAGGCGTGAGCGAAGGAGTCTAAGCTCCTTTCTTTCTGTTCTCCTTTCGGGGGACAGCTTTAGGAACCCCGGAAGATGGCCTTGCGACCAACTTCAGGGGTGTTTCCTCCTGTGAGTCTAACGACTGGGTGGAGGCGCGTGGCCGTTTCGCCTTACGGGAAACGGTCACGCTGGGGTAAGGAGGGGAGCCCTGGTTTTAGCCGGGGCTGGGTGTGAACCCTTCCTGCCGACAGCTTTACCAGGGGAGCGCCCGGGTTGAGTAGAGCCCGCAGAAGGGCTCCGAATGGGCGCGAAAACAACCGTGGTCGTTGGCCTGGATGGGCCAGGAGCAGAGGGTGCCTTTCTAACTATTCAGGCATAAGACGTCGCAGGCAGAGCCGGGTGTGCCAGGACCAAGTCCTTAGCCTCGCGGAATGAGAGTCTATCCTGGGCCTGAACGGCCAGGATTTCTTTCTCAAAGAGATATGCACCACATTGCTTCGAAGAAGCGGGGTGCGGCTATCCGCAATTGACACACTTGGCCACACACAATTTAGACTTATCGTGTGCGGCCTTGGAGCAATTTACACAGACTTCGGGTGATCCCGACTTTGCCTGTCTACAAGAACGATTCGTATGGCCGGAGCGTTGACAGTAATAGCACCACTGCGGCAGTGGCACGAATGCCTTTACTACGCGGTAGCGGTACCAACCGGCACGCACCGACTCATGGAGTTTGTCACAGTCGAACGTGGCGAAGAGTGTAGGGGTGGGTCTCGAGGCCCTTCCCTGTTTTCTCATCACACGTTCGACCTTGACCACCCCATGGTCGGCCAGCTCTAAGGTGATGTCCAAAATGGAGTAGTCAACGAGTTCCCTCGCTTAAACTACTCTTTTCACAAAGTTCATTGTAGTGTGCTGCGTCACACTCATAGGGGTGCCATGAAGTGTCTGAAGAGCACTTATCTTGGCCACCTCGGCGGGATTCGCCGCATTCGCCAGAAGGCTCCCGTCTGAGAAACGGGTCACTTTCGGCTCTCTCCCAATTGCACTAGCTAATCCACTCCTCTGATGGATCATGTTGCCCTTGGCCAACATGGTGCCATCAGTGGAGCGAATAACGAGGAAGCGTTTGAAACCAGCGGCTCGAAAACGCCAGGTAGCCTCTGAGGCTCCTCCCTGCGCTCTTTTCGTCTTATTCATAGTCGGGAACTCCGGACCCAGAGGGGCAGAGGGGCCGGATGTTTTAGGAGAGGAGGGCGGGGAATGAACATGCTTCTCCCCTCCGCCGGCAGGAGCCCCCAGGCTAGATGGACTGGCCTCAGTTCGGTCCTTCTCCGAAATGGAGAAGGTCCTGGTGGTCACAGGGGCACCGGTTGGAAGAGATCCCTCTCCTCCTTGTACTGCCTCGGTGACCTCAGCCGTTTGAGGAGGACCTTGCATAGGGGCGGATTCGGGTTCGGTGCTTGGCGCTGAGCTAGGATTTCCCACCATGCGAGGCCCTACGGTCTGAGGCTGGGTTGCCTCAAGGACTATGTCTATCACAGGAGGGGCCTCCAGTTTTCCATCCCCTCCCAGGAGATCGCAGGTCCCGTTAGCAGCGTCACCAGTCAATTGTGGGGAGGCACAGGCCTTGACCCCGGCAAGGTTGAGTATTCTGGCCAGCAGATCTTTTGAGGGAAGCGACCGAAGGGGCCTGGCTTCCCTCTTCCCCATAAGGGGGTTTGCCCTACCGAGCCACTTCACTGGGGAGCGGTCGGCTATGAGCTGCCTACTGGCTTTCTTGGCAGTCTCCTTGGAAAGAAAAGAGGGGACTGCCGCTGGAAAAAGGGAGGTGCCCGAAAGTACCTCCAGAGAAGGGGGTGAGGGGGAATCCCCTACACCCGTAAGCGAAGGAGAATGGTAAGCCTCCTCTCCGGTTAGAGAAATATAGAGGGTCCCCTGCGAAAGCACAGGGGGGATGGACCTCCATTTTTTCGGTGGAGCTGCCCGAGGGCGGCTCCGTCGATGACATAGGGGGAATTAAGGGGAGAAGTCTAATTTTCTCATCATTGGGCATGGTGACCCTATTTGTTCCACTGGATGCAATAGCTTATCACCCCTCGCAGTAGCCCGCCCTGCGAGGGGTGTGTACAGACCTGGCAGAGCCAGGTGCCGCCATTCAGGACCATCCCTCCCACCTGGTGGCCTGGCACTCCATCGGCATGGCGGCCCTACCTTAGACACGGCTTAAAACTATAGATTGTGAAGAGGAAAGTAAAAGGGATGTGAGGAAGGTATGGGTGGGGATGAAGCAGGTTGCTTAAAACCAACCACCCCAGACCGGATCTCAGGGGTTAGGGAATATTTTCCCCTTCCCCCTCAGTCCCGATCCGGGACGTTTTCGCTGAGAAGAAGGTAAACATCTACCCTGTGAAATTAGAGGTTGACCAGAGAAAGTTGTGGGAGATGTTGTATGAAAAGGGACGAAGTAGGGAAGAAATACAGGCTATCTGAAGGAATAAAGAGAGGCTAAGCTGGGGCCGGACGGAGCGCTGGATCTCGTCAGCACGGCGGCCAGGATGGCAAATCACCGCGCCCCTTACGGGGTCTTCAGTGGATAAATTAGTCGTGCCATCAAACGGACGCGTGCATTGCCCATTGGTTTGGCAAAATAAACTCCTCTAGTTGGAATTCCCCAAAGCAAAATGATGGTCAGTTCCAACTGCTCCTGGTAATCCTCCGTAGGATGAACTTCCTCCAGTTGTTGTGAGCAGAACTTAATGATGTTGCCTGTCATATTTGCCAAAGCACTCGCAACACTAGCGTCATTGATTCCTGGCTTGTATGTTGCAGTAAAAAGGTCTTCGTATATCACATCGCATTTTTTGATTAATATATTTCATGTCAACAAATCTGATAATGATATAAAATAGCGAAAACACAACTATACTGTGGAGGAAAGAAGTCTCATACGCACAATGCAAGATGAGAGTCTCAGCTGCCGACAAATCGACCGAACGGTCGGTGGATCACATTCCGGTTTCGTCACGAACATGACTACAGGTTGCATGATCATTATGAATCATAAGAATACCGAAGGTCAGCTCAAATATGAATGGGCAGAGGTCAGCCAGGTTAATGTATCCGTCAGAACAGTCCGTCGCAGAATGCTTGCACAAGACTTGAAGTCAGGTAAAGCCCACCCAAAGCCGGTGATCAACCTTCAACCGAAGTGACGTAGACTGTTTGGGCACGCGCTGACCGTAACTAGACAATGCGTGAGTGGGGACGTATCTTATTGTCCGACGAGTCCACGTTCCAATTGTTCTCGGGCGCCAGGCAACACTAGAGTCCGCATGGGGCCAGGCGAGCAATCACAGTAAATCGAGAGTGCATCCAAATACTGCCTAAGGTAAAGCATGATAACCGCTCTGTAATGGCATGCTTCTGCTTGTCAAGTTCAGGGGTGGGTCTTCTAAACGTTAGTACCACGTTGTCCTGAGAGAACACACGCTGCTCTCGCCCCCAAACCTCTCTAGGAATGCACGGGATGTGATTATTAAGTAGGAAAATGCCCAATGTCACAAGTTTGCGTTTGCCACCCACTAGTTCTAGGACAACAATATCTAGATGGACTGGCCATCTCAGTCTCCGGATATAAATCTACTGGAAAACATCTGACAAGACCTGAAAGATGCCGTAAGACGTCGTCAGCCAGCCTACAATGAGCAAATAAACGCAGCGAGGAATGAGAGAGCCACTGAGCTTTGTGTATAAATTTGGTGTTGTTATAATTTTCACGGGGCTTCATCTGCTTATCTGTTTTATGTTGCTGATGTTATATATTTTGGCAATTTTGTATGATGGTAATTATTGTTAATTGTTTGATGGTATATATAACTTGTTGCTATTTATTTTTCCTTATTTTAGTGTTATATTCATATTGATATGCAAATAAAACTTTCCGAACTTGCATTTATCTGATTTCATAAAATTTCCGGTTTGTGAGAAATCTTTTAACCGCGGTTATATGTGTTCGCATAGACCGTAATCGGACTATCTTTTAAATCACTCGGTATGAAATTCAGTCTATAGCCTGGACAGCAAAATCCTCTTTCTCGATCATTTACAAATCGCAACGCTTAGATAAAGCAGTCATTGTCGATCCGCAACATTTATCGCACATGTTCCCGAAACATCTCTCGGGAATGATCCCGCCTTCAAGGTTGTGTCCACCTTAGCACCATTATCGAGGTTAAGACTTTCCTCTTGGCGCACTGTCGGGGGGCCCCATTTAGGAGCTGCCACTCATATGGAATTCACTAGGGAGGGGTTAAAAAATTAAGCCAGGCCCACTGATTAGCATATGTCCCTATGAATGAACCACGACGGCTCCACATCCTCCCTGGGGAACGGGCAGTCCTTTGTTCGCGTTTTTTATTTTTATCCTTGAGGAAGTGGACCTGTGGCAGTAAAATTTGGACCTCCTCCACAATAATGTGGGGGCAGTTTGAAGGCAGATCCCTGAAAGAAGAAATGGTGAAGGGAAAAGTTCTTCACCAGGAGTGATGGATGGAGCAGGTGTTGAGGCAGGAGGAGAAGATTGAGGAAATATAAAGAAGGAATTAGTTGAGGTCAGTACTTGTAAAGGTGGAGTCTAACGATGGAAGGAGAAATGTTACTGGCCATGATTTTCTTATCACTTGTAGAGATTCGACGATGACAAGACTTGGTAGGAGAGGGTAAGTGAGGGTTTGGTGAAAAAAGAGATAAACAGTAATTGACGCGAAAGTGTTCAGAAATTGCCGTCGAGGCATCGGTTATGGAAAGCCTAGAATTTGAGGAGAAAACGACAAGGTCAATTATATTTCCATACATGATAGGGAGCATGACAAATTGAGAGGGAGATATTATAAAGTTTAAAAATATCGAAAAGTCCGAGATATGATTGAGCATAATGAAAAATGTTAAAATTGCTCAGAATTTACGTAAATAAAAAGGGTTTCGAGAAGACCAGATTAAGAAATTTATCAAAGTAAATCGAAGAAGCTATCGGAAGGAGGGACCAACAGGGCGGTAAATAATCGAAATTATAATACTGAACTTCATAGACAAGGAGACGAGTAGAACTTTGAAAGTGTGGGTGAGTTATTCGGAATGATGAAGGGTTTCTGTGTGGGGGTGGGGGAGGGGGTCTGTTTCGTGCTTGTGTAAGGTTAGGTCAGTCGAGAAGTAGGTGTTTTAGCATTGTTTGGGTCTTGCTTACATCCAATACAAGTTGATGTTGGAACAAAGTAAATTTCAGCGTGTATGTCGTATGTGTTTTATGCGCATCCTTTGAAACTTTTGAGTATTTTTTTACTGTTTGGAACTTGTTCGCCTTGTCTGCGTTTTGATAGCGTTGGGTTCCAAGCTGATGGTACATAACTAATGGAAGTGCGGATGGATGGTTTGTATAGTGCGATTAGTGAAGCTTTCTGTTCTCCGAAATGGACGCTTGCTGGTGATTTTTTTAGTGTTGTCTCTTTGAAACTTTGGTATATTAATTATATGTAGAGCGAAGGTCACGTGAGTTTGATTGCTAGTTGAGGGGCCCAGGGAGTTTTGTTTAAAGGAAGAACTTTTCTATTATGTGACATTCTTAATTGTTTTGTTGATTCGTGGAAGTTTGATGTGAATAGTGCCACTGATATTTTAAGAGCAGCTGCTGTCGTTCGTTTTTGTGTGCGCCGCTGCTCCGGTGTTTATGTCGTTGTATTATTCTTTCGGAAGGCATTTTTGAGTTTGACGTGTCGTGCTGTTATCGAGATGTCTGCGTGGTTTATGTTTGGATGATTGGGTATTGTGGTACCGAAATGTCGTGAGTAAATAGGGGTAAAAGTGCGAATGAAAGGATAACACCTTGGGTGACGCCGCTGTGAAGTGATAATATCTGTGATTTATGCGTTTTGTGTATAACTTCTTCTTGTCTGCCAAAAAGGAAGTCTTAACCATTTTTTGTCGGTCTTATTGAGGTTGGTGTTTAGGATTCCCTTTTTTGTGTAAGAATGTTTAGGTACTGTATCGAAGGTTTTGATCATGCTGACGAAGAGCATGTTCGTTGAACCCTTCTAGAATGTTGCTACGTGAGGTTGGTTAAGAGAGTTGTGGTGGAATGATTTTTCTGAATCCGTATTGCTTGTGAGAAGTATTTCTAGACATATTCTTCTGTGTATGAGATTTATTAGGGTTTTGAATCATGTACAGTGGTAAGATGAGTTTGCTGTTTGGTAGGATTGTATAGTTTGAGTATTGGTATGGTGTGTGCTTTTTTCCAGATTGAAGAAATGGTATTATTTAATCAGGAGTGCTTTATAATGTTTGTGATGGCTGAGAATGCTATTTCCCTAGTGATTTGCTTGTAGAACATTTTCTGGGGTGAATAGGAAAGTTTTGTCTTTGGTTATGCGTGTTATTTATGTATCTATGGATTCGTTTTTTTCGATTGATAAAAGAGCGCAGACAGGAATTTCAAAAGAAACGCTGAAAGTGCAATATTTTTTTTTAGAAACAGGTATTGCTAATGTTTTCAGTTCCTAAAACTTAACCCAATAACTGTTTGAACTCACCTAAAAATATCGGTGTTAATTTTCGCAACAGGAAACCCCTCTTTAGGTTTCCCGCGCAGTCTCCTAATCTCTTATGAAAAGTAGCCAAGTTTTTCGGGGCCTGTCCGAGAGTTCATATTTCTTGGCGAGGGAATCAATTTAATGGCCCTGGTTCGTACCATTTTCAAACTATTGATGTGTTTTCGAATGTTCGGGGACCAGAGTTGCACCGTATATTCTAGGTGAGGTGCATCCAAGGCAGATTGAATACTAGGTTAAAGCAGCTTTATTGACAATTCCTAGAATCATTGAATGTTTGCTCTCATTCAATGGTGTAGAAAAGATTTTACAGCGTTCTTATTTGACTTAGCATTTACTTGATAATTTATGGCAGGACAATTTGGGAAAGTTACACATTCGTGAAGGAAAAATGGATTTGTCTTAAACATTCCGGAAAGACAAAAATACTTCATATTTGTTTCGATTTGGATTAAAATTGTAAAAGAATTTTCATTGAGATGTACACGATTAAAATTGATTAATTATTATGATACATAGCATAGGTAGGAGAATAAGACATTGCCAACGCAAAGAATACACTGAATTAATATTTTTCTCTTTGTGGTTTTGTTGCGAGGGTTTTTATAAATGTTTGCGTTGTAAGTTTTCTGTTTATAAAAACATTTTTCATCGCTGTAAACGTGAGACAATCTATCATTTTTGATTGTTGGGATTCGTAATGACTCTTTTGTTATATTTTTTTTCCTTTTCTTGTCATTTTCTCCATATTTTCCCTTTGTCTATATTTCCATTCCTTTTCTTTAGCCCCAGAGTGAGAAGGTTTTGGTTGGCTTGGATAGGATGATCACGTGTCTTTTTTTCATTTCTCAGATGTTCTCAGCGGCTATAACGGCACCATTTTCGCTTATGGGCAAACATCGTCGGGGAAAACGCACACGATGGAAGGCAAAATTGGTGATCCCGCATGGCAAGGTAAACTTCAATTATCTTACTCCATAAAACACCCTAGAGCTTTCATTTTAAAATACAATAGTCTTAAAATATAGATAAATTGATTATTTCTTTTTATAAATCTCTCAGGAATTATTCCAAGAATTGTCCAAGATATTTTTAATCACATCTATAATATGGAAGAAGCGCTTGAGTTTCACATCAAAGTTTCATACTTCGAAATTTATATGGACAAGATTCGGGACTTGTTAGACGGTAAATGATGGTCTTCGTTTACCCTAAATACTGTCTTTTTACAGAATGTATTGCAAGATTTTTATGAATCAGTAATTTAGGAGACTTGGGTTATTGTTCTAATTCTGAATTTATCAGTGTCAAAGGTTAATCTCTCGGTCCATGAAGACAAGAACCGAGTGCCTTCTGTCAAGGGTGCTACTGAAAGGTTTGTTTCATCTCCCGAAGAAGTCTTTGAAGTAATTGAACTTGGAAAAGCCAACCGACACATAGCAGTTACAAGTAAGTCTTTATTCATCACAAAAGTCTATTCCTTGGTTTAATAATTATAATAAGGCTATTTTTTTGCCAAGAAATAAAATAAATATTAAATATTTAAATAAGCTTATATGTGTTTTAACACATAAAGAATGTACTGACATTGTATTTCCCCCTCTACCTCTTTGAAGATATGAATGAGCATAGTTCAAGATCACACAGTGTCTTTCTAATTCAAGTCAAGCAAGAAAATATCGAAACTCAGAAGAAGCTACTTGGAAAACTGTACCTCGTTGACTTGGCGGGTTCCGAAAAGGTAAAAAACTTACTCAATTTAAAACATTTGATAGCAAACTTTCAACAACCCTACCGAAAAAATCGTTTGGCAGAGGGAAGCTAGGCCTATTTGATGATACACTTGCGAATGTATATTCTAGGTAAAGAATTAATGTTTTCTTAATTTTTCGGCGATAATTATAAACTATGAAATTATCACGAAAACCTCTACAACGAGGTTCTCCTAAAATTTAGAAGAAAACTTAATTTAGCCAATTATAGTGACGATTATAATGACTTGAAAATGTAAAGATAGGGAAAAAATTACAGTAATAAATCTCAAACTTAAATTCAAACACAAAATGTACTCAAACTATGCATCTCAATGTTGTTGTGGTTTAGTTTAGAAGAAATTATCAAGGGTTACAAAATTTGAAGCCTTATCAGCATAAATTATTGCAAAAATAAATGTAGTTAGATGTCTTGAAGATCACTTAGTATCGAGTTTCTAAATAAAGATGTGACATGCAGTTCCTCGGAGTTCTCTAATGGTAAATTAGCACTTGAAGATGAGTCTTGATTTATTGAAGTTAATGGGGGGAGTGTTAGAGTAGTTTTCGCGATTTATTTAAGCTAATGAGGGTGGTATAGTTTCAGAGTGATATGGTTTGAGTGGTTTTCGCGATTTATTGAAGCTAATGGGGGTGGTATAGTTTTAGAGTGGTATGGTTTGAGCGGTTTTCGCGATTTATTGAAGTTGATGAAGCTGGTCGAGGTTTAGAGAGAGGTTGTCGCTGTTTAATTAAGGTCGTTTCTAGGTAGGGCAACCATAACATTGGATAATGTATACTTTTGCCTCAGTTTAAGTTAAGGGGCAGGCTTTATGTCAAAGAAGTCATTCAAGGGTGAAGGTGAAGAAAATACGATCTTAGATGGGTGTATAAATCTCTGGAAATTATTTAACTTTTAGAAAATGGCAGGGAAATATATTTCTGATGTGAGACTGTGGACGTTTCATGGCTGTGGAGAAGAACGTTGACTGTCTTTTAGTTGCAATTTTAATCATCCTGAGGATACTTTATTCGAATGAACTTATTTCTAAGATGATCCGATCGTCTCAAAGTAGAATGTGAACACATATCCTGTAATTTCGGAATAAAAGAGACTAGAGAACCATTCGCTTGGTAGACGAGTCATGGCAATGAAGAAATGAAGGTACGATTCTTTGTGTATAGGTTTTCGGTAGCCACGAGAAATTCTAATCACTTCTACGTCGTGGAACGGGAGACAAGGACCTTGTCTAGTCCCCATTATACTGTCAAGTGTATAGTTGGGTGTAGGGAGGTGAGAGTTTTGAGGGAGTATAAAATTTGTTTAACTTGTGGCCACACTGTGAATACATCTTTTACCTAGTTGAGCCAAAGTATGTTGGGGTGGAGGGATTGTAGGTAGGGCCTCAGTTTCCAATTTTTCCATGAAAAGTTTACATTTGATGAAGGAAAGGGGGTTGCAATATTTAAGCCATATTTTTGTTTATAGTACCCATTATTGGCGGTGAAGATTTTTTAGAGATACAAATCAACAGTGGTGGGCAGTCCGTCAGTAATGATGACGGAAGGTCGGTTAGTCCGTCACTGACGGACTCCCGTTTCACTGACGACTGTCGGAAACATTATTTGCTGAAGGTCGTCTTTGCTTTTCGGGTTAGTGGCGGTTCGGGTGAAGGCCGAAAATCGCTTCCGTCGGCGCTTATTCCGTCAGTGTTTCAAAGTTTCCGTCAGTCGTAAGTCCGCCAGCGAAACGGGAGTCCGTCAGTGACGGACTAACGGACCTTCCGTCATCAGTACTGACGGACTGCCCACCACTGCAAATCAACAAGCAGAATGATAAGATCGATGGGAATGTTGACGGGTTTGTTGTTTAAGGTGGTACGTGGAGAAAAAAAAAGGAATATTGTATTAGAACATTGGTTGAAAGGCTTGCAATTTCAAAGCTGAAAATGGAATTATAGTGGATTTACTCGTATAGTCCGATGAATGGCGAATATATTTTAAGATGGAACCCACGAGAGGCGAAAGAGAACTAACTCACTAGCCACCTCGAAATTTGATAGCTGTGAAAACCGATGCATGGAATGATTGTGGAGGTTTATAACGGTGAAATTTCTTACATATATGAGGGTGGTAGAGCTTTCGATCTTTTGCTAGTATTTTGTTGAAGGATGAAGTTTTTTTTAACGGATTAACCCGGAGTTTTTCATAGGGGATCAAAGTAAGTTAGAGTGGTCTCCTAAATATTTTGGGGAGGGAAGAATTGTTTCAAGAATGCGAAGTTGTGATCTAGAGTGAGGGAGTCCGATGATTTGTAAGCGAAACATCCGTATCCCAAAGCGAATTTTTGGTCTTCAGAAACATAAAGGGAGAGTTTGGCAATGTTTTATCAGGAGAGGAGCCTTTGCACCACAGGCTCCGACTTAAACGTTTGCCAAGTTTGTTACGAAAATGAGGTCGCAGTCCATTAAGGACAGCACGGAGGTAATTTTGTGAAGAACAGAAAATTCCGTGGAATACTTCGTTAAGACAGAAAGTTAACAGTGCAGTGAATCTTTCCATTGGATCTTGAAGCGGACTTCAGATTCTCGTTTAACAGAGGTTTGCCTAAATGTTTAGTACTGAAAATCGGAGAAAGGTGTTTCTGAGGGCAATTGGCGAAACGACGTCAACCTCCATGCATTCATAAAGGAAAGAGAGCTTTAATTTTGCCTAGTGGGCTAGTAGGAGGAGTCGATGGGAGTACAAATAGAGCAAACTCATGGGCTTCTGATGTTTTCCACCGGATCTAAAGATGAAAGTCACTCTCGTATTTAGTAAAAAAACAAAAAAGCCCCTTTATTTAGGAGACGAGTTTCGGAAATTATTGTGTTCCATCATTAGTCCCCAAAAAATTATCCCAAACTGAATAAAAATGAAAAGATAAGAAAGAAATTATTAGTACTGGAGTTGGGTTTTGTCGAAGGTGAGAATTGATGAGAAAAAAGGAGGGAAGTCGTAGACTTGTTTAAAGAAGAAAGGGTACATGGAGCTCAGGTTAATCGGGGTTTTTTTTTTCATTTTTAATAATTCTCAGCAGAATCATATGAAAATATTGGAAGAATTCAATTTTTAAAGAACTTTAGCTTAGTTCAGCTCATTCAACAACATGGTACCTTTAAAAAAATATTGGAGAAGGAAAGATAAAAATTAAATGTTCTTTAGATATTAAGGTCTAGACTTCCATTTTCCCGTCTTCTATAATTATTTTCAGTATGAACGGTCATGTACACATAACATAACATACCATAACATAACTTAAAATAACATAATTTCACGGGTGGCAAAAGCCGCAATGGCCTATCATAGGTCATCCGCAATTACATACAAAGGTAAGTGGAGGAGGGTAAATTTTAAAAACAAAAAATGAAAAATTCAGTTGGAGAAAACCACGAAACTGAACGAATGCGATGAAAATAGATCAAGGGATAAGGAAAAATTAATCAATATAAAAGATGCATGAAAACTGAAAGTGTGGTAAGCAATTGGAGATATAAAATTAAGAATCGAACACACCACCAATATACAGATCCTATTTTTCATAAAAAGAATACAGAAAGACATACAACAAATGGGTTTTCTTCTTCATGAGGGAAATATCACAAATTCTAATTTGGTGAGCCATGAAGCAGAATTGTCGACATCTATATACACAGACATAAAATACTCATGTTATTTCTAGCACAATTTATATATCTTGTAAAGTAAATTAAAAACGAAGGATTGCGACTCCGTCAACAAAAATAAATCTCTAATTTCAACTAGGCAAAAATAGCTCTTTTTTGTACGAGCGTAGTCCCATGATCTCATCGGGCCTATTCAACTTAATTGAACTCCTCTCTGCGTCTTCCAAACTAGTTTTTAACACAATAGAAATTTTAGAATTGTTAATTTTACGGATTCTTTAGTGTATTGACATCCCATACATTCAGTTACTCGTTTTTCCTTTTATTCATCATTACTTCATCGTTGTTGCCATTTAGCTTTTCCAGTGACCTTTCCACGCAATAGGAATGCAAATACCTGTCATTTTCTCTTACATGAAAAGCACTCCATTTTACTTAAACAATTTTAAGGCAATCTAGAAATATGCACATTTCAAGAACTACTAAAGGGCTAAATAAAAGAGTGGTTACAATAGTTTTCTTCAATTAACTAGATTGGTATGAGGCAGTATGCATCAAAGAGGAGTATTTTGAGTGGTGTTCATTGTTTAATAAAAATGTTATCATTTATATACAGGTCAGCAAAACTGGAGCTGAAGGGATGGTTTTGGATGAAGCAAAGAATATCAATAAATCCCTGTCAGCACTTGGAAACGTCATCTCGTCGCTTGCTGATGCAAAGGTAATAAAATTTAACACACACACACACACAATATATATATATATATATATATATATATATATATATATATATATATATATATATATATATATATATATATATATATATATATATATGTGTGTGTGTGTGTGTGTGTGTATGTGTGTATGTATATATAAAATGTAAAAAACTAAAGTTTAGGTTGTAAATTAAAAATGAAACAAAAACAAAATGATTAAATGAACACAATAATTAATTCCTATGCACAAAAGCTCACCATGCAGAAAATATAAATATATATGTGTGGTGATCAATGTACACAAAATTTGCGCACACTCATGTTCACGTTCTTTCCCAGACTCACGTTTTCAGACTGGAACGACCATTGATTTCGCCTTGGTCGCGTTATCTTCCTTTGAGTCATAACAAAGTCTGTTCCCACAAAGCTGTCATTTGGCCTTTTCATTCCATTTGTTTATTAACGCCAGTATGCTACACTGAAATTCTGTTTCCTAAACTTCCTTATAGTTTTCTTACTATAGATACTTTTTCTCATCATCCATCTATAAAATTTATCTGATATACAATCTCTGCTCACTCCTTTTCTTTCTACCTCTCTCTCTCTCTCCATCGAACACACATCAACGAACATTCAGACAAAGCTCCTCCCCCGAAATCTAATTGGTCACACCCATCTTCTCTATAAATATAAAAAGCACACATTATTCACAAAAACATTCTCATTATTCACATTATCCACACAGTTGGCCAAATAATTTCGTCTTTGTCGTTGTGATCCATCCACCCCGATGGAAAGGATTCACAAGCTCCAAAATAAAGTTATTTTTCATCAAGCTCTTGGCAAAATCCAAATACAAACTTATTTGGTGGTCACCGTCAAAAATGAATTTAAATCCTAAACTGGATTCATGTAGTAGAGAAGAAATGTTTGTTCTAACTTGAAAACTGGTGACCCCGCCACAATCAACCAATTAATTCCTTCTCTCGATATATATATATATATATATATATATATATATATATATATATATATATATATATATATATATATATATATATATATATATATATCAAATGTGAGTTTTCGGTCAAGGCATCGTGTGTTAATTTCACACACCTGTTAATCCTGTAGATCTCTTAATTATCTTTGTTGCTATTTAATATTTTTTTTAAACTGTTGCACTGACCTAAAGAATTATGTGTCTGGTGCCTCATACATTGAATATAAATGCAATTTGCGCCAGTGCTACTTCTCTGTTTCTATGGACACTTCCTGCCATACACCGCTGGTCATGATCATTAAGCACATCTGGTCCTTTACTGCGCCGGTCCAGGTCGGGCGGAACGTCTTCCTTGCGCACGTGACACCGTCCGTAGATCGAGAGATGTTGAATGTCCGCACTCTTTCGGAATGTACCATCCATCTTGCCCCCACTATCACGCCCCGTTCTAACTCACATAATTCATGTCGCATTGCCATGAGCAGCATAGCTGTTGTTTGCACTGACCCAAGAGATGTCAGATTACAACTGATACATGTCTCGGAATTTATATGACGTCATGGTAAGGTGGCCCTGCCAATCATCAAACCCCATAAGCTGCTATCCCATAACTTTTGACACCATTATCCATTTATTAATATACTTTGAATTGATATATGATAAGTAAAATATTGACTTGTACCCGGCTAGTATAGTGGTCAGCGTGCTTGCCCGGCAATCGCTGGGTCGGCAGTTCGAATCTCCATCCGGATTCTTTTTAAGCTGACACTATTTACTACGGGAGGTTACCGCCGTGACTGGGCACCAATGTGTGGAGTTAGGGATTGCCCTGGCTAACGTCCGCCTGAGAAGCAGCAACACAGCAGCTTGATAGGAGGACTGAGACCAGCGACCTTCTAACTTAATAATACAATAAAAAAGTAAAAACAATAAAAACGCACGAGAACTGACGTTATTAATGCTACATAATTTAATTATCACGAAAATGTTGTCAACAAAAGGTTATTTGGGCTTTCAAGATGTTACAGGATGGATGAAGTCTTTAGTATTTCTACTTTACTCAGCAATGACTAAGTTCACTCCTCTATGCACACTTTCCAAAGATACAAACTTTGACTCAATGTTGATGATGAAATATAACCAGCTTTGCACATGTACCTTTCTTAAATTCAAAAGACCAGATCCACTTTAAATTCATGGCTCGTCTTCGCGAACGAAGATCTAGAAACGGTCTTCCTATCTCTGCTGACTGCTCATTGGAGATTGGGAGTCCGATGTGGGATAGACCGATCCAGCCACATTGGTTGCAGGAAAGGTTTGTGTTAGGTTTGGCAGTGCATCGTCTTTATCCATCTTTTTTCCTCTTCAAAACCCAGCCTATCTGCACTCTGGAAGAAACAAACAGCCTGATAAACGGTTTGTCTCCATGTTTCACTTTCAGAAGTCAAATCAGACCACCTATGCTGGTCGTAGACGTTGGCTTGCCCCTTATCCCTGAACAATGTAGTTTTGGAGGAGTATAGTGTGCGCAGTACTGGCCCCACCCTTTACACCCGTGTTTCATCTGACATGATCAAGCAAGGTGTGACAGTGACATCGAGGAACTTGTGTCTTACGTCTTATGGGAGTCTTTCTCCTTGAGGGATGGCTTGACATGGCAAATGAGCTCCATCTGCCCGGCTTGAAGACAGGTTTGCCCCTAACCATTGCTAACGAGACCAGTCTGCCTGTCTAGTTATACCTCCTAAATCACCGGCTGCACAATTTCCCAAAATATTTATCCTCTCAGTTTCTTAAAATATTATGCAATTTTGGATGCATTCATCTTGATACAGATTTTAAATGTCGCTCTTTCTAAAAACATCTTTGTAGATAATAACCTGTCCATACTTAATTAATATTCTATGTATTCATAACTTCCATATGATTTTCATTTATATAAATGGAGTTATACGCGTCATTTTCTTTATCACTAACTTCAAGAGAGTGCTTAGGGATCTTAAGTCTACTGTTTACAATATCACTTTCTTTTCATCACAAAATCTTCTCTTCACCCTTCACTCATTCTCTAATGAAAATAAATATTGCTTAATTGACATACTGTATTTAAAACTTCAGGTAAAAAGCTACAAGAGCACAAATTAACAAAGAACGAACGTAAATAGCTTTGCATTTTGATGCTAAACTAATGTCCTTTTACCATTTTAGAGTCACGTTCCGTATCGAGATTCCAAATTAACTCGAATTCTTCAAGAATCGCTCGGGGGCAACGCTAGAACCACGATCGTTATATGTTGTTCGCCAGCTTCCTACAATGAAGCTGAAACTAAATCAACCCTCGACTTCGGAAGGAGGTAAGAAAGATGAAGAGAGGCTGTTATCGGCACTTTTCTTATTAAAAGGTCGAAGTATATTTTATCTGCACAGTATTATAAAATAGTTCATGTTTGCATATTTGAAAAAAGATGAGGAGTCAGTCTAATTATGATGTTATCTAAAGGGATATATAAATTAGATCACTTTTCAGCCTAAGTAATATAGAGTAAAAATTCAGAGGAATGTGTCTATAATAGTTTGATATGATAAGAAAAAAGACAGTGTACTTTATAAAACAGAGGAGCCTGTAAATTAGAGCTAGGAAGAAGTGGCAATGTGATTTTCATGATTACAAAACGCTAATTGGGGAGGAAACTCACATACAATGAAACTTCCTAAAAGATTATTAACAAAAAATAGTGTTGCACGTCACATATGCACCTCAAATGAGCATACACAGCCGTTCAGCCTACGAGCCACACTACTCGAAGCCAAAAGCCAGACTGAAATACGATGCCTGGAAGTGAATATCGAGTCGAATTAGCTGTTAGGATCTAGCAACTGAATAAGTTAGCCAAAATCCAAAAGTGAACAAATATTCACCAAAATATCTGCACAGCATTCAAGTAGAACATTAGGATTTAAATGATAACAGAGGCTTGGAATCATTTTACAACGATTAGTTCAATTACAATTATTGTAAATTTAAGTATGAATCAGGGAGATTACCGGTCACCCGGCGAACTATCAGATACTCTGACTTTTCCTTTTATACTACCTCTCTCTCGAACCCTCTTTACACTCTATCTACTTTATCTTTCTCACTTACTCAAGACCTAAAAACTATATTAGCATTGTTCTTGGACTAAAGATCGAAGACGTCACTTCAGAGACTAGTCTCGAATAAAACTTTCCAGAAGAAATACGTCTTATTTTTTCTAACAGTTTCCCCGTTATTTGCAATAACTTCAATTAAGAAATACAAATATAGATTAAATTGCTCTGAATTGCAGTGCTTCACACATTTTGATTATAGTGAAGCCCTGGTGTTTTTACTCAATAAAAAGAATTGTATGCTAGATCCCTTCTACAATCTCACTTTGATTATTTTTAAGATCTACCAAGTGTCTTGAGTAGCAACAGGAATGTTATTATAATCGCTATTAGGTTTCGAGGCATTTATATTAAATTGAAATAAACCAGTTTAGGTTGGGCAATCATTTTTTTAAACTCTTCAAATAAAAAATACCACCCCAAGTAGGTCCAATAGACCAAACGAAAACTGAATTAAGTATTCTGAAGCCTACTTTATATCTGTGCTCATATTCTCAGAGCGAAAACAGTGAAGAATTGTGTAACAGTTAATGAAGAACTCACTGCAGAAGAATGGAAACGACGATATGAAAAGGAGAAAGAAAAGGCAAGTAATATCGAAATTTCGTCTTTTATATCGATAACATTTGCAAACATTGCGTGATTTTTTTAGTAAGGTAAGTGATGCAGTAAGGGGTTGTCCAGTTTACGAATAATGATAATGTCTCTATTTTTTTAAACAGTGCTCCCAGCTTAACTTTAGTGTGAAATCTCTATCACGCTCCTCTTTAGGAATATTTTATTTTATTCAACATTCAAAACAGATTGACCACATTAACATGGAAAGGTTATTAATAAGTAATATTATTAGCAAATCATTGTTGGAGAGGAAAAGTGTATTTATTCCATATTACATGATTAATTTATGGTAAAGTTTTCCAAATTCTTATGTAGTTCCATCTTAATCTAAAGAAGGAATGGACAACCTGCATCTTAAAGGTTTCATTTCACCCTTACAAGCTCATTCTACCTGTTCTAGCATATTTTTAAGTGTTCGTTGCAACCTGCTAAATAGATCAAGTTCAAAAGGACCTAACACACATCAGTCATTGCCAATTTGATTCTTTAATTAGAAAGATTAAAATATATCAATTGACAAAGTATTATACGAAGATGGATCAGCTCCGCAATTTCCCGCCAGAGCTTATTGTGTATTAAGAATACTACACAAATAGGGAAAGAGTAAGATTTACACTGGCATACTCTATTACATATAATGTTTTGCAACATTGTTTCTAGGGTGTATTCAAACAGTAAGTTTATACAAATAAATGTGAAAAAATAGGCCATCCTATACCCAAGCCTATTTACAGGTGCTTAAAAATCAATTCCTGACAGTAGATTGGAAGGAAAGGGAATTAGAATTAATATGAGGCATCTAAGTAACTTTAGTATTTGCAACTATTTTGTGTTATATGCTTCAAGTTCAGAAAGATTGCACTCAATTTGAGACGCCGAGGACAGAGTCTCCCTCACCTTTTGCTTTCTCTATTACAAGAGAAGTTACACAAATTTTCAAGTGAAAGGCGAGCGATTGCTCAAGAACTTCTTCACATTTATTGTGAATAACCGATTAAATATGTCCCTATTTTAACTACCGTACTGTGTTCTCACTATTAGGTCCATTAATTATGACTACTGGAAATGTTACGGTAGTTTACCGCGAAAATAAACAATACAAAGAAAAGAGACTTTGATAAATCAAAGTTGAATAAATTAATAAAAAAAAAGATAAATATATAGGGACCCTTTCAACAGGGATCTTTTTCTTTTGTAATTTCATATTTGTACTCACATCTATTCTCATATTCTGTGACGCTCTGTCTCTTTCCTTTCTCCCCTTATTATGTTCTCTGTCCACACACGGTAGTCTGCTATTAATGTGAGAGCGGAAAGGAAAGGTCGAGAAGTGGATAGTGGACATGCTATGAGTCGCCACCTCGCGAACGAGCGAGTCACCGACTCGCATTAACTGCAGGATTCTATATATCGGAGCAAACTAAGCTTTCCGAAGACCAAAATAGCAAATTGCAATACAAATGCAAAATGAGGAAATAAATAAATACAGTATGATGTAAATAAGTGACGTAAATCTAAAATGGGCATATACAAAGTTTAATTCAAATACGTTGAGCAATGTTTTATATTAAGGAAAATAATTCAATACATATAACACAGCATTGGACAATAAAGATAAGTTCGAGGATGCAGGTACAACACAATTTTATAAGTGTACAAGAAATTTATAATGAAAATGCGTACAACACAAATAAAATTCAATCAACATTAAACTTTACAATAAATATCTCCCAAAACAATATTCAATCGTAGATATCCGATCGACGGAATAATTCAAGGACAGAAAAACATCAGCCAGCGAAGTATTAGGTTGAGGAATAAGTTCTTGCGTTTTTTTTTAATGTTGTGTTGATTTAAGTTTTGTTGACGTGATTTGTGCACATATTAAGAAACAATAATAAATAATGAGAGCAAAATTTGCAAAGGTTAGGCTACGTCTCTTAACAGCGTAGACTATTAGGCTTTTGCTTAGGCTACGTCTTGAAGTTGAGTAATAAGTCATTGCGGTTTATTTAAAAGTTGTGTTAATTTAATTTTTGTTCTGTACCCTAAAAAAGGAATGTCAAGTTGAAAGAAAGGCGCATTTTCGACACTTGTTGCTATTCATTTTCAAGCGATACGGGAACAATGCAAACGCAGCCAAAGTTCGTCGCGATATTTGTGCTGTGTACGGAGAAAATTCTTTATTAGAAAGGACAGCTCAATGGTGCATTTCAAACACGGTCATTTCAATCTTAATGACGAAGACCTTCTGGTCACCCCATTAAGTTGGATGAAGATCGATTGAACGACCTTCTTCGTGAAAATCCTCGTCAATCGGCTAGAGAATTGGCTGTACAATTGGCGTGTGATCAGAAAACTGTAGTGAATCACCTTCATTCGATGGGGAAACTTAAAAAAACTCGGGGCATTGGTTTTGCACGCTTTGAGCGAAAGCAACCTTCTTCAACGCTCCACCTTTGCCGCAGGTTTGCTTGCTCGTCACAAGGCTACTACTCGTGGATATAAGGACAGATTTCTTCACCGCATCACCACTGGCGACGAAAAGTGGTGTGTTTATGTCAACATGAACCATCGAAAACAATGGCTTAGCCCCAATAAAAAAATACTTCCGCGATTAAAGCAAGGACTTATCCATGAAAGACGATGCTGTGCGTGTGGTGGGATTGTGAAGGCATCATTCTTTATGATCTCCTTGCGAACAACGAGATTGTCAATGCAGAAATCTGCGTTCAACAAATGTATTGACTCACCGAAACTATTCGTGAAAAGCGACCTCATCGACGTCATGGAGTCCTTCTGCAACACGACAATGCTCGTCCTCACATTGCCAATATGACAAAAGACGCCATCGAAACGCTTAATTGTGAATCCTGCCTCATCCTCCATATTCGCCAGACTTAGCCCCATCGGATTTCCATATGTTCCGCTCACTCTCCAACAATTTGCGCTGCATTTCGTTCAATACTGGTGTCTAATTAAGAACCTGGTTAGATGAATTCTTCGAGTCAAAATCCAGAGATTTTTTTGCAGAGGCATCGAAAAACTTGTTGAACGTTGGGAAGAAGTCGTAAATAACAACGGAGAATACATTATTGATTAAATTGCATATTGATATCAATTAAAAATGAAGTTTTTCTATAATTATTAATGATAATGAATACATTTAATAAAACCGCAAGAACTTATTCCTCAACCCATTAATAATACATAGGCAAAACTTAGGCTAGAAGATGTTAAAACAAGAGTAAATGGAAAGCACATATCATGTTGTATAATTTAGATGTGTTTTCGATATGCATGACAGATGTCTGTGTTTGTTTGTGTGTAATAATTAGGCCCTGTACTTTGAAATCGGAGAAATGTGAACCATTTCTTTCGATCGAAAAGGAAGTTTGTTGTGGGAAGTTTACCCTATCCTGTCGATTTATTTGAGAGCATGGGAGAATTGGGCGGCAGAATAGTATATCGGGCATGAAGCTACGTATAATTGGCTACGCTGCTGTCGGAGTGAGTTTTCAGGAAGGGGATTGGTTAAGAGTGAGTCTCAATAGCTGTGTTGGCAAATTTCAAGTGACTGTCTGATGAGATAGATTAACCTCACTATAACTGTATATCTTTTCTGAAGACCTGAAGAGGATCAACGAAGGACTGCTTAAATTTATGATATATATATATATATATATATATATATATATATATATATATATATATATATATATATATATATATATATATATATATATATTATAAACTAGTGACAACATGTGTTCAAGTCTGGCCCAATATACAATGATCGCGAAACCGAATGGCGAGTAAAGATGGAAGATATTGTTTTCATACGCGCGTGGCTGATTGAGCTAAGGAGGGATGGGCGAGATTCTTCTTCATCTAGAGGCTAAGGACTTGGTCCAGCGCCCATTCAGAACTCTTCTGCGAGCTCTACCCATCCCGGGAGCTCCCCTGGTAAAGTTTTCGGCACAAAAGGGTTTACACCCAGCCTCGGCTCAAACCAAGGCTGCCCCACTTTCTCCCAGCGCCTCCTACGAGTCGTAATACTCACAGTAAGCAACACCCCTGAAGTAGCGCGTGGGCCACCTTCCGAGGTTCGAAAAGATGCAGGCTGAGAGGAGGATAGCACCAAAGGATCTTCAGCTCCTACGCCCACACCCAGTGCTAGGTTGGGTGATTCGAATACGATGGATCATCCAAAGGAGTTACCCCCGCTTAAGAAGTCGCTCCGCCTGCCTAAGGTTTCGAGGTATAGGGAGGAAAAGACCTGCATGGCGAGCCCCACTTACCCCGACAAGTCCTCGAAGGCGACAGCGCCTTCAGCGCATTGTCCGACTAACAGTACCTGGAATTTTGCCTCCGGGAAGCGTACGGCCATTCCCTTGAGGGTCTTCTCTTCGAAAAGGGCCCCCGCATCTCCTCCGGGCTAGGCCTGGAGGGCATATTCCTTAAATGGAATTGCCGTGGACTCCGGGCCAACTGGGAGGAGCTGCGGAGGCTAGTCTCCTCCCGTTTTCCCTTAGCTATCTTTTTGCAGGAGACCATACTGGGCGCGTGCCTCCTGCCCACCTTCCCCCGGTGGCAGGGGATGGGGGCAGGGCTGGAGGATGCGCCATTTACACCAGGCATGATTTCTCAGTTCTTCTTTTTGCTTTCGATACCTCCTTTCAGGCAGTAGCTGTGCAGCTGCACCTGGATAGGAGGTATACAGTTATTTCTGAGTACATTTCACCGTCAGACGACTTCGACGCGGGGGACATCCGCCATGTCGTGGTACGACTGCCGAGGGCCTTTCTGTCGCTCGGAGATTTGAACAGTAGATACCCCCTCTGGTTAGACTACTCGATCAATCCCAGAGGTCAGGTCCTTGCCGGCCTGATAGACGAGCTGGAGATAGGTGTCCTAAATTTTCTTGTTCACAAGTTTCTGAGAGCAAATCCCGTTAGTGCTTGGCATTTCAGGAAATGACTATTTCTTTGTCTCAGTCAACGAGTTCAGGTCGGTGGATGAGGCCGTTGAGTTTTTCTCCGGCAAGCTCATTGCCGTTGGCCTAACTACTCTTCGTAGAACGTCGGCGGTGGTGCACGCCGACCCCTTCCGTGGTGGTCAGCCGAATTTGAGACTACCTGCGCTATTAGCGACGCCCGAACGATTTCACTGTCTGTGAATTTCGTCGAGCTAGGGCTGGGTTATGGTATGTTTCGAACAACACCCGCCACGCTTCCTGGCGAACATACGTGTCTTCACTTAATGAAAAAAAAACCCTCTAGCTCAGGTGTCAAAAGGATTCGTGGCAAGTTCTCGCAGGACCTCTTCCCGTTCTCCACGAGACCCGGAGACTACGTGGTCAGCTTATCGAAGTATTTAAAATACTTCGAGGCTTCGACGGAATGGACTACGGGGATATTTTCCAGCTCAGCGAGGGGAGAACAAGAAATCACGGCTTTAAACTTGAACTGAAGCGATACCACCGTGATCTGTGTGGGAAATTCTTCACTTACAGTATCTGCGGTAGTTGGAACGCACTTCCCATGGAAGTTGTCAACAGTGAATCTGTTAACCAGTTCAAGTTAAGACTAGATAAAGTCTTGCGAAATCGCCGTTAAGATCCTCGCGAGTGATCTTCGAGGTTGCCAACGGACACCTTCGAAGATTGCGCCAAAAGTACCCTCCTTGTATGGACCGTAAGGTCTTCTAGGGTACTTATTTTCCTTTTAGCTCCTTGTAGCTCGGACCCAGCGTCCATGGCGGAGTCCTTCTCAAACGCTTTCTGCGCATTCTGTAGTGTGAATACTGCTCCACCAGCATTCGATGCGCGTCGTGACGTCGTGGAAGGCTGCTAAATGGACTTTAATTCTAGAGGCAGAGGACCCTTTAACGACAGGTTTATATTGAGTGAGTTGCTTTCCGCACTCGCTTCGTTCGCGGACACTGCCCCTGATACGGACGATGTCCCATATGCCATGCTTCGACACTTGGGTGAGCGAGGCATAGCCTTTTTGTTAGATTTGTTCGGCAGAATCTGGGTAGAGAGTATCCTCCCAGACTCCTGGCGAATCGATAATGTGCTTACTTTTCGCAAAATAGGGAGATATCACTCTAGCCCGGCCAGTTTCCGCCCAATCTCTCTAACCTCTTGCGTGTGCAAATTGATGGAAAAATTGCTATATGTTAGCTTAGCCTTTTTTTCTGGACAGTGAAGGCCACCAGTCTTTCGCATTGTGCGGCTTCCGCAAGTTACATTAATCGTCGGAAAATGCCGTGTGCGAGGCCTTCCTTCGTAGACAGCTCTACGTTATGGTACTTTTCGATCTGGAGAAGTCTTATGATACCGCATCACGATATTGTATCATGGAGACTCTCCACACGATGGAGAAAGGGGACGCCTCCCAATCTTCATCTCGCAATTTTTGTGAGATCGATTCTGCGTACGGGTGGGGAGAACCATCCCCGGCCCAATGGAGCAGGAAGAGGGTGTCCCTGTGGGAAGATTTTTTAGCTACACTCTACGTGGACGACCTTTCGATCTCTTTTGGAGTGTTCCAGATGCCAACTCTTGTGCGTCGACTCAAATAGGTTTTGAACCGCGTCTCTCGCGGTGCTGAAGCGCACAGGTTTCGGTTTTCCTTGGCCAAGACTAAGGTGGTGCACGTCTGCCTACATCAACGAATCCACCCTGACCTGGAGTTGTTTCTAAATGGGGTTCGCTTGGAAGTGGTAGACTCGCACCGTTTCCTTGGTCATGTATTTGACCATCCTTTTATTCGCACCCTTAGGGTGACTTCTATCCGCGCCATTAATATTGTTTGTTTCGGGACGTTGAGCACCTGGGGGTGCTAAAAGGGCTACGGCCTTACTTTTTTATCGATCCTTTGTTCGTTTGAAGCTCGACTACGGATGTGAGTTTTATGCATCCGCAGCCGAGCGTGTATTGCGGAAGGTGGATTCGATCCACCAGACCGGCCTTCGCCTAGGACGGTGCCTTTCGCACTTCCCTCATTGAGAGCCTACTAGTCGATGCTGGGGAGATGCCACTCGCTCTACGCCGTGCACAGTGCATTATTCGCTTTACGCGTGAGCCCGGTGCCTCCATCAGTCGCCAAAAGCTCTTAATGCATCCACAGATGATCTCGACGGTGCCTATGCCACCAAGATACGCGAGTCATATACTAAGCTCTTTGGGTTTAGGCTAGGAAACTTCTTCGAGAGCTAGGTATAGCTCTCGGGCTGGTATCCCCTGGTTCTGTCCAGGGCGCCACCCTGTAGGGTACCACCTTTGACCATTTATCGCCACGCTTCTGTTCCCCAAACCCTCTACAGCGCCGTGAGTATTGCCTTTGGCCTTTAGGGGCGCACTCCATGTCACGCTGGACCCATGTCAGTATATACGGATGGCTCAAACCCTAAAAGGGGTTTGGTTTCCATCCGTATTCCCGCTGATGCAAGTCAGCGGGGCTCTGCCAGGCACTGCGTCTGTCTTCACGGTCGAGATGGTCGCAATACCCTCCTCGGTATGGGTGATTACGTGACGTGCCCGGTTCGGAGACCGGATTGTGTTCTATAGCGACTCACAAAGTACCTTGAGTGCTCTAGGGGCATTGAAATCTCCGCATCCCCTGGTTCGCGATATCTGTGACACCACGGTTTCGGCGAGCCAGACAAATGTCGAGATTCCTGGCCATTTGGGAATTGCGAAGAATGAGGGGGCCGAAGAATCCGCGAGGACTGACCGACCAGTCCAGCGTTTTCTTCTTCCCCACACCGATTACTTGGCAGGAATACGGGTGCTTGGCAAAGATGGGAGACGGCCAATGTGAACTCAAAGTTGTGTCCCATGGAACCGCGATTGCTTCCATGGAACTACCCCCCACCCCAATCCCGCGACGATTTGAGGTTACTTTCTAACGTCTTTGAATTCGGCACACTCGCGGTTTGTGCGCACATACTTGTGGACTATATGACTTTTGGGAACAGACTGACCTCCTCCACTTTATTTGATTCCTTGTTGTAGGTCGCATGTTCCTGCCCCTGGGCGAAGCGGGCCTAACCCCGACGCCGGAGCGCGCTTCCTTCTTGTTTCCTTTTTTGCTGAGCTTGTTTTTATTTGTTTTTGTTTTTTTAGCTTGTGTCCTAGCCTTTGTTCGTTAATTATCTTTGGTATTCATTATTTACATATTATTTTTTGTTTTTAATCTAGCCTAGTATTGTTCCGTAGTGTCGGTACGGCGAATTTTGCCCTAGTACGCACTCTCCAGATTGGCTCTTAAAATTAAAAAAAATCTTCACAATTCAGCTGGATGCTTTAATCATGAGCCACATAGTAGCTTGGTTAGCGATAGATCAGCGTTTGATTTTCCTTGCGATCGTAAAGCAAGGAAGACGAGAGGAAGTCTGTGTTACGAATCCTGTTTACCAGCTAAGAGGGCTTGATTGAGAGAAGGATTTGGCACTTCCACCCAACCGTTGAAATTTGCACTCAAAGGGCTTGTAGGAATGAACGTAATACGGAAAGTTATAACGAAATCTCCTGAGGAATTAGATTTAAAACAGCTGCAGTTGTCAGAAACCATCCGAACCAACCAATATCGTTATCTATTTATAAATAACGAAAGAAATAAGCGTAAGAGATGATTGATCGTTTAAGGGAATTGCTTTTACCCTTTTTCGAATATCGATCAACCATTACCAGGTTATATTTAGAACCAACACATGGTGGAGTGGGAAGTGGCATGAGTTATCAATATGAACGTCCACGAATTTCATATCTGGCAACTGTTCTGTTGTAGGGGGCAAGTTTTATGTATGTATGGGTATACTCTTTGAAAGAGGTAGTTTATCGGTCTGATGGAGTGGTCAAGTCTTTTCAGAAAATAATATCAATCCATCGACCATGATATAAAAATAGCCCTTGATCATCTTCAAAGATGTCATGTCATCATGTAGACCAAGCTCTTCAATGGTCGAAGGAGCTCTGGATTTCACTATATTTGCACATTGTACATACCGCAATCCAGATGATTCATGAAAAGAGGAGTAAACCATCTCTTATTGCAGTTGATTGACAAATTTACTCCTTTGTATCTTCAAAAAATACATAAGATTCTCCTCGAGCTCTTCTCTAATTCTTACACATCCGATAATATCGTCCAAACAAGCACACGTACCGGGCAAGTTGTTAGCAGCTATAAATGGTTATACAATCTTTGAATGCAGGATAATCCATTGGTAACCCCAAATGAAATTTGTCGTAATTGATATAGCTAACCGCATGCTTCAAAAGCGGTGTAATCGTTGATTTGATCTTTAATTAAGACCAGCGGGTATACCGATTTCAAGTCTAACGCACTGAAAAACTGGTACTGAGCCACTTTATTCCCATCTCATCAATTCCTGGTAAAGGGTAGAAACCAACTGAGTTTATCAATTTACCGTCTTTTGAGAGAAAACATTGGGAAGTCTTTTTAATCTCTCTCCTTTGATTTCCAAGGTTAAGTGCCAGGTTGAATGATGGATTAACTAAGCAGTCTCTATTTTTTTTAACTTATTAAAGGGCCTATCAAATTCGTTAAAGTTGTTGTTTCTAGCGCGATGAGGCCTGCAGTTACAGGTAATGTTAGCAAATGACAAGGAGTATGGGGATGAAATAGCCTCCAACCCGCATATATTCAGGGAAGACTTTATAAAATTGGTTTTCTAAAGTACGACGCCGTATAACAATATATGTACTCTATGCTTTTTGACACTGACTGGGTTATAATTGTTTTCCTGCCGCAAGCTGCTTCAGTGTCAATGAATTCGAACAACGACTCTTCGGCCTTTGGACAACCCCTTACCAAAAGATGCGGGGCAAAGTTAAGGACATGTGAAATTAACTATAAACAAGGTCTGCTCACCAAAGGTCGCGTGCTCTCACTTATTCTGAGTTATGACCTTACGACCGTCAAAACTTTTAATAATTCCCGCACTAACCTTAGGAGGACCTTGGCTGTTATATTATGCGAAAGAAAATGTAAAACAACATAAGGGTTTAAAATATCGTTAGAATCGGCCGAATATTTAAAATTTTATTACCTCCCCCCCCCCAACACACACCCATCCCCCCCCCAAAAAAAACAGGTCCTGACGGACCGACCGACAGTATGCACGTGACTAAGCACACCCAACTAAAATTAGAGCTGTCTCACTGTGTAGCATTTATCATTAATTGAATCTGTCCTCAACTTTGATCGTAACTATGCATTTTGGTGAGTATAGCTGGTATCTGTTTTGAATTCTATTAACTCTTTTATAGAACCAGAAGATGGCTGGTGCATCCGTTAACGATTAAATAAGAACCGTTGGATGTTTCGTTCTTAGTTTCATCCTTAACCTAAAACTAAGACTTCTTAGAAAGAACCCAGGCATTTCTTGAGGTCTCAGGCTGAGGACAGCATGTAATCTCTCAGGGCAGCTTGGTACTTCTCTGAATTCATAGGGCCATCACAAAAGGTGAGAAGATGCACCTTTGAACTTGCAATGCAGCCCCATACCATTATAGAGCGAGCATCATGCTTTAATGTTTGCACTATTCACTGTCGATTCCAAGGCTTGGCTGACCTCCTGCGAATTCTAACGTTTACTGAGGTCGAGAACAACTGGTGACCTCGTCGTAGCATAAGACTCGTCCCCAATGACGCACGGTCCAGTTGCGGTGAGCACGTACCCAAGTCAGTGCACGTCACTTCAGCTAAAGGGTGATCAGCTACTTCTAGCGAGCTTTATATCACTTCAGGCCTTGTGGAAGCAGTCTGCAACGGACTGTTCTGACGGGTGCATTAACTTGGCTGCCCTCTGTCCATTCATGTTGAAGCTTGTATACGGTTTTGTTACTATTCCGAAGGCTCACGCGACGCATAGACCTGTCGTAACGTTCCGTACTGTTCCTGGGTCGTCCAAAACGAAGTCTCTCTTGGATGTTTCCACTTTCTCGCATCCTCTTAAACACTACTCCAACACCGGAATGTGATCCGCAGACACCCTTACCCCCCGGACGATCTGTCGACGGCTGAGAGGCTCCTCGTGCAACGTGCGGATTAGACTTCTTTCTTCCACGGTATATATATGTGTTTTCGCTATTATCATATCAATATGAGATCCTGTCGACATGGAATATTATATTAATCAAGAAATACGATGCGTTACATAAAGATATTTTTATTGTAACATATCGCATACTTTTATTTTGCTTTCCAGATGTTTTGGACACATACTATACTAACATATTCACAAACATAGCCAAGGAATAAGAAAATTTCCAGCTGTCAGAAAACTTTTTGCCGCGGCTGTAGTTATACATAAAACATATACTGGACTATTATCTAAACTAGTAGGGTAAATGAATCAAAATAAATCTTGATAAAATATATATATATATATATATATGTATATATATATATATATATATATATATATATATATATATATATATATATATATATATATATATACAGTGGGTACAATAAATATCCGAAACATGGTAAAAAGTTTATTTACCATAGTTAAACAACAGCAAAGTAATCGAAAATTGAACATCTTATGTATTTTCTACGTTGAATACAAATTGGTATTATATTGCCAAAATAGTAAAACATTACTATGATTACGGCAAAAATTTCAAACGAACGTTTCACAAAGTATCCGATACATCTATGTAAACCAGTTAGTATTTGGTGATATGACCTTTCGTCGCTAGTACAGCTTCCAACCTTTTGGGATATTTACTTATGAGGTACTTACAAATATTTGTAGGTATCTTGGCCCATCCTTCTTGGCATATTCCTTTTAAATCTGTTAGATTTCTTGGGTCCCTTTTCTGTATCTTCAGTTTTAATTCTCGCCAGGTTCTCGATAGGATTTAGGTCTGGCGACTGACTTAGTCATCCCATAACCTTTATTCTCCTCTGCTGAAATCACGCTGCAGTGTCCTTGGCTGTATGTTTTGGATCGTTGTCCTGCTGGAATGTCCATCCTCTTGGCAACTTCAAGTCGTCTGCAGACTGTAAGAGATTATCATCCAGAATCCTGCGATACATCTGAGCATTCATTTTCCCTTTAATAATATGGAGTCTTCCAGGACCTGCAGAGGAGAAACAGACGCATACCATTATGCTGCCTCCTCCAAACTTCACTGTTGGGATTGTATTTTTAGGATCATGCGCTGAGTTTTTCTGCCTCCAAATGTGACTAACACTACTCCGCCCAAATAACTCAATCTTCGTCTCATCAGACCATAGTAGGGAGTCTTCAAAACTTGCAGGCTTTTCTAAATGTTCCTTAGCAAAATTCAGACGATTTCTGACATGAATTGGTTTCAACAAATGTCTTTCTTGGTGTGCCAGAATGGAATCCCTCGTTCCTAAGAACTGCTCTAATTGTATTTTTGCATACATTTGTTCGAGCTGTATCTAAATCTTTCTGAAGTTCAGATCGAGTCACTCGAAGATTCTTCTTTACTTTACGGACTATATGTTTAGCCGCACGGTTTGAAATTTTAGATGGACGCCCTGAACCTGGTAGACTTGCAGTGGAATGATATGACGTGAACCGGCGAATCGTGTCACCTATGGTTGAGATTGGTATTTTTAGCATAGATGAAATTTTTCTATAGCCCAAACCACTTTTATGTAACTGAATAATCAGTTATCTTGCTCCTTTTTGGCAATTCTTTAGTCTTCACCATATTAGAATTAGAGTGTTTAACTGTGACCTCCTTGTCATGCAGCTCTCAGAGACTGACTGAGGTCCGTTGTTTCATATGGACGAAGTAGATTATTTTTCTAGAAAGTTCTACAGCATTCCTGTCACGTAAACCACTCTGGAATGTTCGAAAAGTATTTATTATCGCTTTAAAACTAATTTTGTGGGTGTGTTGGATACTTTTTGAGGCGATAATCTAACAATGTTGTCGATATAATATCAATGCTTTACTATTTGTGTATTTTATTACCGAATTTGTATTCAACGTACAAAATACATAAGATGTTCAATTTTCGATTACTTTGCTGCTGTGTAACTATGGTAAATAAACTTTTGACCATGTATCGGATATTTATTGCACCCACTGCATATATATATATATATATATATATATATATATATATATATATATATATATATATATATATATATATATATATATATATATATATATATCGTGGTATAGGAAGGACCGAGTGATGGAAGGGGATCGTACGTATGGGTTGTTTACGTACTACATAAAAAAACTTCGTGATTAACTTTTTATCTCTCTAAGAGTGCTATATAGGTGATTATTATTATCTTGATTATTGACTTCTTGAAACTTTGAGGGTTCTTTGTGCCATACTTAGCGTTTCGAGGATAGAATAAAAATTTGTGAAAACAAACTAAAACTTTAATTAAAACAAAAAATAAATAAACATGAACCAAAGAAATATTACACACTAAATACACAGTAAGGACTTGAATAATCTTTAAAGTAAGGCTTTCTAACTTGACTTACTTGACATTATAGTGATGGTTGACCCACCACTCACCACTATAAAAACAAATGGTAACGGCCTTACCAGCCGGATACCGGAGTTTAAATACCTTTCTGGATCCCCCTTGAAATGGGTTTGAGTCTGACCTTGAATTCAATGAGTTACTTTACCTCAAGAATGTTATTGTCTGGAAGACGCATGTCGCTCGTCCATATGGTTGGTGGCGGTCAAAATAGCGTTAAAGCCACAGATGACTTTGGCGAGCGTGGAAGATGAGGGGAGCCACACGCCTTCGGCAGTGAAAGAATGTTCCTTTCTTCTCTTCGGATTATTCTGGGGAATAATTCGCACTGGCTAGCGATGAGCCAAGACTTGAATACTTTGACTCAAGGGAGTGCTGGAGGGAGGGCACTCGGGGATATTCCTCAAGGGTGAGGACTATCTCTGTGCTTTAGGATGCACCAGGATAGGAGGGGGTTCTCTGACGAGAGTAAGTTGAACTTGGTTCTTAAACAAGGTAACTTAAAGTTCGGTGTGACCACCAGGGAACGAGCTCGAGGAGGAGCTTCTTTTTCTTAGTTTCGGTATTCTTCAAGGGCGAGGACTATCTCGGTGCTTTGGGCTACCTCAGGATAGGGAAGGCGGGGTATCTGACGATAGTAAGTTGAACTTGATTCTTAAATCAAGTTAACTTAATGTTCAGTGTGACCACCGGGAACTAGCTCGAGGATGAGCTTTTTCTTCTTAGTTCCAGTATTCCTCAAGGGCGAGGACTATCTTGGTGCTTTGGGCTACACCATGATAGAGGGGGGAAGGTTCTGACGAGAGTAAGTTGAACTTGGTCAAGTTAATTTAAAGTTCAGTGTGATCACCAGGAATTAGCTCAAGGATGAGCTGCTTCTTAGTCCCTTCTCTTGGTAGCCCGTCCTCTTGCCGGGGAATTCGTAGCCTACTGACTCACGTATTTTATCTCGTTTTTCCCAAGTTTTTGGTATATATACGTCGTCACCCCACTGGGGTAGGGATAGGAGATGGAGGATTTGTGGACAGCCCGCATGAAGATTCCTCCTCAAACGGTTTTTCTCAGGGCGTCGTAGAGATGGCCCATTGAGACCCTCTAGATTTCGGGCGACGCTTCTCTAATTTCGCCTTTGAGGTGAAATTGAATACCTGCTCTTAGGGGAAATCTTGCAGTTTTAAACCGATGTTATGTTCTCCAGTCCGACGTGAGTTGATTATTGCCTTCTGTGGTCTCAGAAGGTCGTTCCGCTTCTAACCGGGAGGAGGGGCGAGAAAGAGTTTAAACCATGGCATCTACACGGCCAGGATATTGTTGGCAACGTCCCGTGAAGAGGGGGTGGTATCGATTCCCTCACAATATATATATATATATATATATATATATATATATATATATATATATATATATATATATATATATATATATATATATATATATATATTAAAAAAAATTATTGCAGTAACGCAATTAATTATGCGGTAAAAAGGCTATTTTTTGGCAAACCAGTCTTCCTCAAAGCCTTCGGAAGGGGCTCTTCTCACATACACGAAAAAGTGCTACCTTTTCGTGTATGTGAGAAGAGCTCCTTCCGAAGGTTTTGAGGAAGACTGGTTTTCCAAAAGATAGCCTTTTAACCGCATATATATATATATATATATATATATATATATATATATATATATATATATATATATATATATATATATACATATATATATATATATATATATATATATATATATATATATATATATATATATATATATATATATATATATATATATATATAACTGAATCACGAAAATATGGAGGAACGCGATGAATTTATAAATAAAATCAACAGCCACGAAGGAAAATGAAACACGGGAGATCTACGAGGCCTTTCGACTAATCGTCCTTTACAAAGCAGAGTGAAACAGAAGGAAACATTAGATGAAATTTTTACAAAGAAGACGCACACACGTATATGACAGATGGGGACTGTTAGGATTATAAGGGCATTAACGGGTACCTGGAAACCAACCCTATTAAAGAATTAAGCCTGCTGAAACAAAAGGTAACCATTGAAAAAAGGTTTACAAAAAAGAGGAGGGGGACTCAAACCGTCAAAACTAAATTATAAAATTATAATTTCATAATTCTTCTATTTGAGAAGCAATAACAATTTATAAGAGGTGAAAATTATCACGAATAAAACCGAAAATATATTAAACATGGAAATAACTAGAAAAGTATATAAACGGGCATATATGACAAATGAAGATTATAAGGAGAAATAAGCCTGCCGAAACAAAGGGTGACCATAAATATAATAAATAAGCAATAACAAATTTCTAAAAGGTGAACATTATCATGAATAAAATAGAAAATATATTAACCATAGGAATAACTAGAAAATTAATTTCATTAAATTTTTCCACTAAGTCTAGAGAATTATGTATGTGAGAATCATTTATTATACTCGTTTATTGTGAACACGTGTGACCCCTTTCCAGAATACAAATAGAATCGAAATGCAATGCTAATCCTATCCACCTCCCCAAAGGAATATAACTTCGATATGCAAAATGCATCAATACACCGCCAAATAAATGGAGTAAGGTAAAAATACCAAATTCGAAGCTTAGGGTGAGATATATCCTCTTTTGTAAAGGGAATTCCTTATTTCATTTATACCACTAAAACATATTTGACTTCTGAAAAACAAAAGCTTTGAGAGAGAACTATTTTATTAATTCACAATTACAGGACTAGTTTCGAAGCATCATGCTCCATCCTTCAGCTGTATGAAGACTGAAAAAATATCACCTTAACAGATTCCTTATATACAAAATGTGAGAGGAGAGAAAATAAACTAAATGTTTTAAGGTAATATTTTGTTAATCTTTGTACAGCTAATGGATGAAGCTTTTGTTTTTCATTAATTAAATAATTATCAACGTGTACACTGCCCTAATCCACTAGCTTTGACTTCAATATTTCCAGAAATATAATGCACTTGATTCTAGTACTCACCAACTTTGGGCGTGTTGCCATTTTATAAATTTCTCAGATGGTAGTGAACGAACAATTACGGAAATCACTATACATATTATCAATCCATAATATTTTTAATTTATGTAAAATAACCCTAGTGACATAATATAATGTACTAATAAGCGAAGATAATTTGATAGTGGAAGATAAAAGTGGTGAAATAAAAAGGTGGGGTAGGGAGTTTGCCATGGTGTGGACATAGCTTTTCTTTTTGGTGTGGTTATTCCTGTTTTGTGTTCTGGGGGTATTTTGTTTCTTTTTATATTCGATTTTGTTATTTGTTGTCATGGAAGCTTAAAGCCTTTGTAAACAATAAGGTTCGTCAACTTGTTATTTGTTCCTTTGCCTCTCGTCCTTTACACCTTTCTCTTCTAGTTAATGGTTTGTATTTCTTTTCTCATACGCTGCTCTGTATTTATTTGAGCCTATAGATCTTTATTTGTTTTTCTATTTGTTCCTTTTTCTTTTATTGGCTTCTTTTCTTCTTTTTCCTTCTGTTTGTTTGTGTATGATGCGTGTGTTTTCGTGTGGTGTTTGGGTATCGTGTTTATACCTAGTGACATTATATTCTAGTTATGAAAGTTTGAAAATTATACTTTTAAGACATTATGTCTAAGTATTTTTATCTAAATTTTGAAGTTAAGTCATTATCAAATTTAAGAATACAAATTTGCAATTAAAAGTTTAATGAATCATATGAGGACAATTGGTGAAATGAAAGTAATTTTTATGCCATTGTAATAATTTATATATGTACCAATAAACAGAGTTAAGATCAGAGCTCATAGGGATATCTAAATTTCACCTTTCCAGCAAATTCCAATGTCAAAAAAACGCAGAACACTTTATGCTGAGTGGCAGCTTTCCAAAAGACGTGGATTCAAAAGTACATTTTACTCACTACTTCAGTAAAACCACATGCCTATTTTGCCTTGTAAGTGTTGGTGTAAATAAGGAGTTTAACATTAAGCGGAGCCATGGGACAAATCATCTGAAATTTACTGAATGTAGTGGGCATACAAAAATGGATGAAGCTCGTAAACTTAAATTGGACTTAGAAAAAAAGGATGATATTCCCCCAAACAAAATCTAGGTTCAGAAAAAAAATCGACCCCTGTCTGTTATGAAATGTTGAAATTGAAAGCAAAAACATGACGCCTTTCACCGATCATTCATTAACAAAACCTTTCTATTTTTAAACGTCAGCAGATTTAAAAAGTGGCTTAAAAGTCTACTGCAAAAGAGTTTCAGGTGTCGATAGCGCTTGATGAGAACACAGATAGCACATGCAAAAATCAGCTTGAAGTCATTATAAGTGGAGTAAACGCAGCTGTGGACATGGTTAAGGAGTTCAATTGGTACCTCTGAATGGCACGACAACAGAATCAGACACACTTACGGCATTTTTCTAGTGTATATATACATTAATCTGGATTTATCAAAGCAAGAGGATGTTATACAAAGTTTTGTCCGGTGAAAAAAACGTAGATATTCTTGTAATTATGAGGTTTATATGGCCTTGGAAATTCGGTTGATTTTTTAATATATACGACTATGCGGACATGCGCAAACTATGCATACATAGACTTTATACAACTGTTGAACTGAAGGTAAATTATGTTTGGTTTTATTGAAAACTGCTATTTACCCGAAAAAAAATTATATACAATATTGCAATGGTTAGATAAAATAAAGATGGTGAAAGAGGAAAAGCCACTTAATTAGCGAAAACGTTTGAAAAATAAGGTGCATAATTAACGCGGAAACGTTGTGTGCTACAGTATCAAATTTGAAGGGCGCGTTAGAAGTAGTGGCAAAATATGTACACAAATCTGATCGTGTCTTGTGGAAGGAACCATATCAATTTCGGCAACTTTAGCGCTTCCACGATCTTAAGTGGCTGTCCATACTCTCATTTCATTTAGCATCTCACTTAAAAAGCTTGGATTTCAAGCAACGGGGAAAGGATAAGGTGATACATGACATGTAGATAAATATACTCCCCTCTCGAGACGAAGCTACAAAAGTGGGAATCGGAACTGGAAAAATAAAATTACGCTCATTTGCCGAGTGGAGAGAAGACCATACCCACAAACAGCAACATATTTGTGGCTGTGATACTTGATTTAGAGCTGACTTTTCCTCCCTTTTGGCTGATATTCTTTCAAACACCAGCGATTTCAAACTATTTAGTATTTTGTTTGATGTGGAAATGGATACTGTATCAGAAAATCTTAAAAGAGGAACTGACTAAAATCTTGATGGACTAATCCTCACAACTCATAAAGAGGTACTTATTCCCAGCAACCTCTACATAACCAAGGCCCAGCAGAAGAAAATCTCAACATTCCTGACTTGCAGTGACCCAAATATCCCAATGTTTCAATATCACTTAGTACGCCCTGTGAATGTTAAATGGTCTCCGAATCTGGAATGTCGCGTAAGCTCCAGTACCTAGCGGTATATTTTAATAAGCCCAACCGTGAAAACAGACAAAAAGGCAGGAAAAGCCCCGCGACTTCAGACAAGGGTGAGGAGGCATGGAATTCAACTACTCCTTCAGATTTGAAGCCATCTGTTTACATCGACACGGCTACAATGTGACATAATGTATGTGAGGGGAAATAAATATCACGAGGACAAACAGACGCTAGTTTGTTTACACCGCGTCAACAGTTACGTTCCATATGGTCCGATACTTTACCCTCTCCTTCCCTTTGCCCCGCTGTCCCAAAGATCCTCGAGATCGCTCGCAAAGAAGGATTATCATCAGCAGATTTCGTAGTCCGTTAATATAAACACGGGAGGGTGGGATAGCCTTTAGAATAAAAATCTATGAACAGGCTCACTGCCCCCTCAGATTCTTTATGTCTATTTTCGCCAAATAGACGAAATTTCACTTTCTCCGACGTAAACCAGAAGGGCGAATGGTCCCAACGTTAGAAAGTGCTGCCCTAGGAGAGAGGTTTAAAGGTGGGCACTCATCTCCTCTCCCCTTCCCCCAGGGGATAATCTACATATATATATATATATATATATATATATATATATATATATATATATATATATATATTTCGATCTGGAGAAATGTACGAGAAGAGAATCGGAGTAGTAATTAGGAGAAGACGAGTCCCGGAGGCAAACCGGGAATCAAGAAGTGGAACCGAGCGGGATTTTCCTTCCCGAGGATATTCCTTTGGTCACATCGAAGAGTAGACCAGCGGTATCGAGAACCACTCCCATACCAATCTCGTTCAGAGAAACCTTCTATCTCAGTTTTCTAAATAAAAACAGAGATATCTCTCACCATTGTGAAGTTCCACTCGAGCAAAGATTCACCTCTTGGTCAAGCCTCATCATCGAAAAGTCCGCAAGTGTTATCTGAGGATTGGAAAAACCGTACATCCACAATTCCCTTGCTATATCTTCAAGTCAAGAAGCATCGCCACGCGCTCCTCACTTACCCCGGGATAAGCATCAGCTGTTATTCACGAGTGGCTTCAACCAGCGTCTCCTTCGCTCAGAGAGATGGTCAGCTGTTTTTTCCGAGTCAGGCTCACATCCGTGAGAAGTTTCCCGTACAACTCGTCTTGAATCATCGCGTCAAAGAGGTTCTCGTTCAAGGTCATCCAACTCCAGCCTTCCTCTTAGTTAAAGGTAAAAGGAATCCAAAACTTATTCATGTTCGTTAGTTACCATTCCGAACTAAAGTGAATTTTGCGTCAACCATCGCGTAGTCCTCAATGGTGGTATTAATTTTTATTTAGATCCTCTTATTATAGCCTTATTATATTTAAAGTTTTAATATTTCATTTTTTTATGCAATTAAAAGTTCATTTTTGCCTTAGTTGTTTCATTACATCCTCGAAACACTGCATATGGCAATAGATATATAATATTACGAATCCTCCCTGGTTAAAGAATCAAAAGTAAAAATAAAGCACTCTTAGAGAAAAGTGGAACGGAGTATTATTCATGTACGGGGCAAACGTACATACATACGTGGCTGTATTCTCGTTCTAAGAAATACAAACGCAACACTCCTAGTGCACAGGAAACTTTGAGAACAGAGGTATGTTGGCAAATTTTAGATGTTACAGCAATCACTCAAACTAGTTTCCTAGCCATTAGCGTAAAATGTATAGGTCCTGGTTAGCGCATGATGATGGAATAGGCACCTTCGAGATATTCCGCCGACGAAATAAGAGCCGTTAGCGACTGAGGCATAAGGTACCACTAGCCAACCTCAGAACAGTCTGGTATAGTGATTCCACTGTCAGCTGTAGGCGTTCGGTTGTTGATGCGTAAATCGTTAGTAACGCAACATAGTGAATAATTTCAAAACGTGTGTACAAGTGCCCCTAAGGCTGCGAATATGCGCCTCCCAGGTCAGACCTCGATCGAATTCGAGAGAAGAAATTAATGCCATTCCAACACGTCTTGACGAGACCCATTTAGAAACAGCATCATTTATATCAATCCTAAGTAATATGCGCTGAATAGAAAACATTTTTGTCTCTTTTAACCAATCTTCATATCCTAGTACGTTGATTCATGGGATACGCCCAGTAGTGGTACTCTGAAACTTTTCAATCATATTCAAATATTGGGCCAGATTGAGAGCTCAAGCTTAAGAATAATATTCTAGGAGGCCTTCGTCTGCTCCAACTCGTGTCCGAGCATTCGTTTCGTCGTCAGTTATCCGGTCTCCTCGGCTGAAGTTTGTGCTGGATATGATGTAGAAATACTCAGTCGATAAGGGAAGAGGGCCCAGTCAGGAAAAGAAAACAGGGACAAGTGCCATTCGCTGAGGAATTTGTTTTGGACGATCGTGGCTGCGCGACGGCCACGCGCACGCACTTAGACAGTAACGAGTCCACTGCGGCTCAAAACATTGAGATATGCGGTTTCAGCGATTCTGGTTGCATCGGGCTGCCGAGTTCTTGGTCTATCAAGGCCCGCCTTCATCGCGCCTGGCCTCCTCCGCCTGAGCCAGATATAGGAATCTTATATGGCCCATGTCTGTTTGTCCCACCGTTGGGGTCTTGCTGTTGGTTGAGTTTAGTCTGGAACCTCATCCACGACCTTACCGCACTGGGTGACCCTGCCAGGAATTTGAAACTCCTGGCGGAATCGCTCTTTGAATCATTAGAACATTCAAGCCCTTCCACCACTTGAGGCTTTGATAAAGGTTCAATGAATAAGTGATTCACATGATTCACATCTTCGATCTCAGGAACTTTTTTAGTAGCATCCTAAAGGCCGGAAAAATGAAGACGAACGTTCTACCTGATCTCTATATTTTAAAAACGGGATTACATAACACACAAGAGTCCTTACAAATGAATTAAACATATTTAGGATATTTATTTTTATAATAACAATTTTTATTAATAGAATTTATTTAATTAAGATAGTACTGAATATTTCGCTTCAATTTAAGCGGTGTGAAAGCTCTATAAGTAAAGGAATTGATAACTATGCTTTTACCCTATGTTAAAGTTAGTGATGACGCTCGAAGTGAATTAAAGTTCGTTGAGTTCGGTGAAGTTATAAGAAAAAGAGTATTTAAATTCTCTAGGCAATGGAAAAGTAGGCTTCGAGAAGTGTCGCTTGTCAGTGAGTAAAGAGTGGCGTCGTTCTTCCTTAAGGACTTTTCGGTGGGGCAAAAGGAATGAATTGGGTACGTGCGTATCTTGACAAACTGGTTTTATTTTACAGAAATTGATGGAGTATTGAGTGTCCCCTTCCTAGAAAGAAATACATTGTAAGGCAAAGAGAAAACAGAAACAGAAGTTAAACCAGAGGAAGATAGGAAAAAAGAAAGAAAATGAAGAAAATTATGAAGAAGAAAAAGGAAACAGAGAAGTCGCTTCCAAAAGGGAAGACATTGTCCTCTGCAGCCAAATGTGCTAAGGTCTTCCTTATCGGTGATTCTCACCAAGGGATCTGCAAACCACGCTAGCGGCCCGCCTTCTCATCAGTGTGAGGGTAAGCTGCCTCCCAGGACGTGGGAACCACCAGATAAGAGTAGAGGCTGAGAAATCTCAGATTTCTGAGAGTTCAGTCGTTGCTCTGATGGTAAGTGGCAACGACCTCTACCTCAGAAGAGGTAGGGTAGGCCCTACAGGTGAGATCCTTCAGACGGTCATGGGGGCTGTGGATGACTGTGGGTTGAAAACCCGCAGACGTGTCGTGGTCGGAATGCTCCCGAGAGGAGGTCCAAGCTGGATGGCTCACTCGAGGAACGTCGCATTGAACCGACGACTAGCAGATTTATGTACGGCGGAAGTTTTTTTGTCGACCCCCACCGCATCTTTTATGGTAGGAACGATCTCTACCAAAGGGATGGGGTGAAACTTTCATTTAAAGGAAAGGCTGTACTCTCAAACCTGAAACAAGATGTCATTGAGCGGACTCAAAGGACGGTCCGGCCCAGAGTGAGGGCGGACGTGCGCCAGTACGCCAAAGTTACCCCTGGAACGACCTTCGCGGAGGTCGCTCGAAAGGGTGCCACTACACCACCAAAAGAGAACAGAGAGACAAGTAAGACGGGAACCGGAAGAGCGTATGGAGTCCTACATTTGGGGACTCCCTGAAAGTTCTTCTGTTTAATGCGAAGGAAATCAGAAACAAGTTTCTTGAAATTCGTGGCCTCGTAGCGATGGAAGAACCTGAAATGATGGCCATAACAGAGTCGTGGGTAGAAACCTCAAACCGAGATTTTGAAGGTGAATTCACGATTCCAGGTTACCAACCCTCCCAAAAAAGATAGGCCAGACAGAGAGGGTGGCGGTGTGATGTTGTATGTCAAGGTTAGGCTCAAATCGACGAACTGCAACATTGTATCCGACCACGAGCTACTAAGTGTTGACATAGGTCCTGCCAAATACAGGACCCTTTTGCTTTACAGACCCCCCTACCTTACTCGTTGAAAGGACAGGAATTTGTACCGGCTGCGGGGTGAACTTGTACAAGACAGAGTATGTATCGCCATGAGTGATTTCAACACCCAAGTTGACTGGGAAACAAGATAAACCTGTAGCGAGAGCGCACTACTCCTGGGGTTCGCGAACAACGAGTTCCTGACTCAATGGATGAGAGAACCGACGGGAGGCAATAATACCCTTGACTTGGTTTTCACCTCTGAGGATGACATCGTTGAGGATCTCTCTGTAGGCGAAGAGCTCGGTGGCAGTGATCACCGACTAGTCAGGTTTATAGTCAAGGCCCCCAAGGTAGAGTCTGCGAATAGTGAATCGAGGAAACTTGATTTGAGAAGAGCAGACTTTGCAGGTCTTCGCGCTGGACTGACTGACGCGAGGCTAGAAATGTGCGAGGCTTTTGAAGACTCGTGGAACAGTTTCAAAACCACATTCATGAGTCTTCAATCGTGTTTCATCCCTCTGAAATGCCCCGTCGGTCTTCTGTTCAACCAAAGTAGTTTAATCGAGAAATTGGTCAACTGCTGAGGGAGAAAAGAACGGTGTACCGGTTGTCAAAGGTTTCTAGAGACTTTGACGAGTACCGTAGGCTAGCTAGGAGAGTGAAGTCCAGCATAAGGGCGGCAAAGCGTGCCGAGGAGCTCCGAGTGGCGAGACTTTGCAAGGAGAATCCCAAGGAGTTCTTTGGTTATGTAAACAGCCGTAAGCCAATCCATCGCACGATTGGCCCTTTAATGAATAAGGAGGGGGAATTAAATCACTCAGATGCAGAAAATGCTAAGTTGATGAACCACTACTTCTCTTCAGTGTTTACTGAAGAGAGTGGTTCCATCCCCCGGATTCCTACTTGGGTGAAAAGCTAAAGGAAATGGACTTCACCCAAGGAGAAATAGAAAAAAAGATCACTGATCTAAAGACGAATAAGGACCCTGGCCCGGATGGGTTTCTACCTAAAGTGTTGAAAAAAGTGCGCGATGAAGTGTCATGACATTTGAGCACAATCTTCAACATGTCAATCCGGACTAGATGCGTTCATAGAGACTGGCGTGAAGCGGAGGTGACTCCTATCTTCAAGAAAGGAGACCCTAGCCAGCCGTCGAACTATCGACCTATTAGCTTAACCTCAATGGTCAGTCAAATCATGGAAAGCATCTTGGTGGACAAAATTACGTCATATTTAGAGTTCAACTTGCGATTGAGGTATTCCCAGCATGGGTTCCGAAGGCACCGGCCATGCCTAAGGAATATTGTGGAATTCTTCCACTTTGTTTTTAGTAAGCACGACCGGGATAAGGCGGTGGATGTTATCTATTTAGACTTTCAAAAAGTCTTCGATAAAGTACCACACCGCCGCCTCCTTCGGAAAGTGCGTGCGCTGGGCATAGACGGAAATGTAGCAAGTTGGATAGAGAACTGGCTAAATGGTAGACGGCAACGGGTAGTGTTGAATTGACAGGCTTCTGAGTGGGTGCTCGTTACTAGCGGTGTTCCTCAAGATTCTGTCCTGGGACCACTACTGTCCATCATCTACGTCAGCGACATGGAGGGTGACATGGTTACGAAGATTTCTAAATTTGCCGATGATACCAATCTTGGTATGAACGTCGCAAAGGAAGGAAATATTACCCGCCTTCGAGATGATCTTGGGAAGATTGGGGAGTGGTCGGACACGTGGCAAATGCCATTTAACGTGAACAAATGCAAAGTGATGCATATCGGCCACCGAAACCCCCAATCTCAGTATATCATTAAGGGCACTGCTATTGAATCGACCAACACTGAGGAGGACTTGGGTGTAACAATCACTAGTGACCTCAAGTTCTCGAAACAGTGCATTAAGGCGGAGGAAAAGGCCCAAAGGATGCTAGGCTACATAAAGCGCCAGTTTGGATATCGGAATAAGGAAATAGTACTGTGTTTGTACAACTCACTTGTCCGACCGCACGTAGAGTATGCCGTACAATTTTGGAGTCCTTCATTTAGAAAGGACATCGCGAGATTGGAACGTGTGCAAGTCAGGGCACCAAACTGATTCTCACTATCAGACATAAAAGTTATGAAGATAGATTAAGGGAATTAGATCTGTTCTCGTTGGAAACCCGGAGACTGCTGGGTCAGCTTATCGAAGTTTTCAAAATACTCCGAGGCTTCGATAATGTAGACTGCACGGATATTTTTCAACTTAGTGAGGGCAGAACGAGAAATCACGGCTACAAACTTGAACTGAAGCGTTACAACCGTGATCTGTGTGGTAAATTTTTCACATCCAGCATCTGCGGTAGCTGGAACGCACTTCCAGTGGAAGTTGTCAACAGCAATTCTGTTGATCAATTCAAGTCAAGACTGGACAGTCTTGAAAAGTAGCCGTTTGGGCACTTAAGTCGTTGAGCAGAACTGTGCCTGCTCGACTGCTAGCCCAAAGGTACCCTCTCTGTATGGACCGTAAGGTCTTCTAGAGTACTTTTTAACCTTGTAGCTCCTTGTAGCTATCTCTAATTAGTGCCTCTCACCTTTCCTTTCTTTATCTCCCTCCTTCTCTTAATTCATCTCATCTTACAAATAATAATAAAAATAAAGATAATATTAAATTATTATACAAATCATGAATAATGAAAGAATGAGACATGTAATTACGTACGTATGTGTTTTTGCGTGCACGCGTTTACATGTGTTTAATTAATTGATTGTTATTATAATTAAAAAATATTATTATTATATATAAATGAGAGAAGAATAGGAAATTTAATTAGCAGGTAAATTTTCACTTTTGCTAAAGATACCAAATCGCTACCATTGGTAACTTTCTGTGAATACCAAATTTTGGTATTTGCTACCTCTTATCCCCCCTCCAAGTTTAGTGAGAAAAGGAGGGGGGGTCAAGATATCACAAATCTCACCTTTGAAACTTTTTGTCGGAGATGCCCTCATTTGTTTTCGCTTTTCAGTTTTAAGTAATAATTAACTAACAGGTCACGCATAGATCAGAAGAGGGCGAAGGAAGGCACCGCCACTCAGATCTGTGCGAGTTCTTTCGTGGAACTCGCGTCTCCCCTCGGTCCATATCCTGGCCTTTGCCTTCTCCTCTCCTCTCACCTACCCTGTGCTTTACCCCCTCCTCCCCCTCCCTTGCCAGTGACTAGAACGATAAATTTCTATTCGTTTTTTTCACTAACTTTCCTCTCACTTTATTCTAACTCCGTGGTGCAAGAAGTGACGAGGAAACAAACTCCAATCCTTGTCTTTTTGTGACCAGGGAAGGTTGCAGAAGACAGACCCGGAGTCCTGGGGTCTTTTATTTTCACAAAACATTGTTGAAAAAACAATGGTGAGACTCTTAAGGTCGAGTGCCTTCAATAAATTCAAGCGTGACATTTTTTTGTTATTTAATTGGACTTTCTAAAGTCCACGTGAAAAGTACTGACACACGCTATTCGGATTCAATGGCCGTTGACACGCCGTGAGAGACAGTTTTGGTATTCTTCACTCCCACAAACAAGCTATGGATTACATTGGTCAACAAATTTTAACTTTTTTTTTCTGTCTGAGACCTGTTCTTGGGAAATTCGGGCGCACTGAGTCTAAAAATGGCAATAGTTTACTTCTATCACGTCAAGTTTTTTATCTATGGACTGGTCGATATTGGTCCCACTCATAGTAGCAGGCTACCTTACGACCAAGTGAACGGAATTGGAGGCGTTTGGTATTCTGCTTATTTTATTTAATTTATTTAGACTTCTCTTTATGCACATCTAGATATATAAAGCAATTGTGTATAAAATATACGCCAATGGACAAAGGGCAAAAGGAAATAACTAGGATTTGACATTCCTATGGTGTGGCGGGAGTCAAAAAACCATGTAAACGATTGCTAATTTTGTCTCACAAAGACTTCTGATTATCGCAAGAAAACGCGACATAAAATAGGTTACCCAAATCTTGATTCATCAATTCGTCCAGTGCTCCATTCAGATGAAATTCCAGTACCTGTATTCAAGGAACTTCCTTCACTGGACGATGTAAGTGATATACGTGAATCTGATGTAAGCAATGACCTTGACATTGGCAGGGGACTGAGGGGAAAAGTCAAAGGTCTAAGCCAAGGCGATGGGGAGTCAGGTCGACCCAAGGCAAGCTCTTGGCAAGTTCAGGATAGCTCCGGGTGTGTTCAGGAAGAGTTCAACAGAGGGTGAGGACAGGTTCAAATGAATGGCTCAATGAGTTTTGGCGAGGGCATCTTAGTCAGAAGGTTTAGTGCCAAAGAGGTAAAGATACAAGAAATGAGGGTGCAGGAAGTTGTATAACCACAGATCAATGCAGCTGCGGACGATCGGGCTATGCTATTCGCCAGATCGCAGCAGCAGCATGCTTGCCCATAGTACCCCCTGACCCTCTTATGGAATACCTGTGTAAATTATAAAACAAAAATATAAAATAATGCTCTGAAAATACAGGGGAAATTGTTTCCCCCGCAGGTAAATCAACCATTACTCGAATCCTAAAGGAAACTCGTCTCAAACTTCAAAAAAAGAAATAAAAAACTGCGTAAAAGAAATAGACAAGAACAAATAAAAGAATTAAAACAAATTCAACATCTCAGTAATAACACTACCGATCGAATATTCAACCCTATCAATGAGTACAAACCAATGAAGGAACCATAAAGAAAATACTCACTGATCACTCGCAACAAAATGACGTCACAAAAACAACAGACGAAACACTGCTCTAACATCAGCTTCCTGCCCCCAAATAGGCAAAACAGAGAAATTCATTGAGAAAAAAACACGGATAACCAAAGACCAAGCCCCCTCCCACCCCCATTCACCCCTAAAAAACGTTTTTTGGGCTACAAACGGTGGGGGTTTTTTTTACCCCCACTGTGGCACTCCTTTATTTTTTTAACTATATAAAATTAAAAAAATGTGGTACAGAAAAATATTTAAATTTTTAACCGTTGTATGTAGAAAGTACAAATTGTAACCGTTAGAAAAATCTGACCGCTATATAGAGTTAAGATATACAAATTTTATAAAATATGTATACACAAATATCTTTACATGTACGGAACATTGAGAGGAACGCGAAATATCAATTTCGCCGTGCACCGAGCGGCCAAGCAATGGACTGTACGTCTCCCGTGGGTCTTGACAATATTTGAAACGGGCTAAGCCTCAGCCGAGTGGGGGCATTTCTTACGATCTTAGCGGAGCAGTCGCGTAGCTAGAGATAGGGGACCCGGGAGCATTATCTCCTTTAGGGGCCCCCGACATACGAATGTTTGATATCATGAATGACATGAAAACAAACTCCTGCAATATTTTTGCGCACTCTGGTATGTCTGGTAGTGTGTCAAATAAAACAATAAAATATGTGAGACATTTTAATAGGGAATATTTATTTATGTATGATTAAAAAAATAAACTACAAAACGCGAAACAGAGATATTACATTTATCAAATATAGAAGTCAAAATTTATATTGGAAACTCCTGATTTAGACTGATTATAAAACAAAGCCTGTAGCAACTGCATCGCAAAAATTTCACTCTCAAGTCACTTTTTATACTTTGCTGGACTAATATTTGTCTCTATTTTTAGGGGCTTCTATATTTAACCGTTTTTGTCATTCAAAAAGGGATGGGACACTCGTTTGTGGACCCCCCTTCCAATGGGGACCCGGAGTAACTTTTAAATTTGTGCCCCCTCGCTCCCCCTTTAGCTACGCCACTGTAGCGGAGTTAAGCCACATCGGATGTGGTTAGACCTCGGATGGAGTCTCGATTCGGATCACCTTCCCAGCGGCTGCCATACCCTGTGTAAACTGTGGTTCTGATCGCACGTTAATCAGTAGTCCCCACTGAGAAATAAAGGTGTATTAATTGCGTGTTAAAACCTCTATCTTAAAATATTCTGAACATACACCTAGGAAGCAGTACTCTCAGCCTCACATACCTTTCAACCACAATCGACTCAACAGTACCAATCCTTCGATCTGGAAAAAGAGTACAACTGGGCAATAAAACCAGACTAGACTCCAACGCAACCAAACTCATATAATCCCTCGTTCACTACTGTGCATTTATCCAAAACCATTGAAAAACTCAGGTAAAAGAATATGCCCAGGCCTACCCCCCCCCCCCCCCCCATATAAACAACACGGATTCAGAAAAGATCACTACAATTCTCCTAACAAACCTAACCGACTGCATTAAAGTTCCGGGGTGAGGAACCATTAGCACATGTGCTAATGGTTCCTCACCTTAGTTTGGTTATAACTTAAGTATATTTTAAATTTTTATCAAGGTAATTTCTAAGAATTTCTTTAGAGTTTGAAAAAAAAAATAGTTTAGTTCAGAAAAAATAAAGGTAAACCTGAAAATCGGCGGCGCGCCCAAAAAAGTGTATTTTGGCGGGGTGTATGTTTCGTTCAGCCGCGCATACATATTCATGCGCGTTTGGTTAAATAAAAACTTAAACTAAAACGTTAGAACATTATTCTATAAACAATTATGAATATATACTGGGGGGCTGCCCCCCCCCGAACCACCCAATTGATTGAAACTCAGGATCATTGTAGGGGGTGCCCCCGAAGTTTAACCCCCCCCCCCCCACAAGCAGTCCCCTTTAATTTACTTCAAAAAGTTGAAACATATTGGAACACGGACGAAATAGTTTGCGTGTCATCGTTCGCGCCGCCGATCGTAATGTTTACCAAAATAACTATGATTATCCAATGCTTTATAACGTTTTAAAAGAAAATGAATTACAATCGGTGACGTACAGAAAATTTATTAAAATTTAAGTAAGGCTGCTTTTTTATTTTATCTATAACTACTATTTTAGCAACGTGATTTTTTGAAAGGGGGGAAATTTAGTTTCGAGTTCCTCTTTAAAATTATTATGATTGGCGAAGTTCAGAAAATTTATAAAAATTTAACCATGGCTGCTTTTTTTAGATTTTAAATTTTAATCTTAGTAGCGAAGCGCAATCTGTGGCGAAGCGATTGCCTGGTTCTGCTTAAAAAAAAATCTTGTAACATTACCATTTTTTCATGTACATATTATTGTTAATCGTTTTTTTTAACGCCATCTGTCACCCGTTGTTGGGCCTATCTAGGTAAATTTTAAGAGCATCCCCACAACAAATTTCAGGAATTAAAATGTATTTATCTGACGTTTTTAGGTGTTAGTAACACAAATATTATGTTCAATACCGCCATAATTCACTTAGTTTCTTGATAAAAGGTTTGGTTTACTTATAATTAATTATATTCAATCTGATCACCCAAAACGCGCAGATCTTTCTTTTGGCACTACATCAAAACGATGAACATTGGAGCCAGGTAGTGTTGCCAAATGTTTCACAGGTAAACGCGCTAGATCGTGGTCCAAAACGCACTAAAAAGCGCCAAACTTGTGTTAAAACGCGCTAAAGTAGGAAAGTTAAGGCAATACGTTAAAACCTAGAATAAATTTTAAACAAATGAATGTAAAGCAATTTACCTTTAATTTACTCCGAATCCCAAGATTTCTATATGGAGAAATACCCGATGATTGGAAGAGAGCTAATGTAGTCCCCATTTTCAAGAAGGGTAGTAAAGAGGATCCAAATAACTTTAGACCGGTTAGCCTAACTCCTGTAGTCTGTAAAATTCTTGAGAAAATAGATAAAAAAGGGATTTGCCAACATCTAGAGAGGAAGGGGTTAAATCAGCGATGCTCAGCATGGGTTTAGATCAGGTAGATCATGTTTGACTAATTTACTAGACTTTCTTGAGTTTGTAACAAATCAAGTAGATAAGGGAGATAATGTAGATGTAATTTACTTCGATTTTAGTAAAGCACTTGATAAGGTACCACATAGGAGACTAGTTCATAAATTAAAAATGATTGGGATATGTGGGGGTGTTTCAAATTGAATAGCTGAGTGGCTGAAAGACAGGAAGCAAAGGGTAGTGCTAAATGGTGTAAAGTCAGAGTGGAGGGATGTTATCAGTGGGGTTCCTCAGGGATCAGTTCTCGGTCCATTATTATTTGTCATCTATATAAACGATTTTGGGGAGGCAGTTAATAATAAAGTGTCAATTTTTGCAGATGATACCAAATTAGCAGATGTAGTTAAAGATATTGATGATAATTTTAAAGTGCAGGGGGATTTAAATAAATTGTTATCCTGGGCACATAAGTGGCAAATGACTTTCAACCTTGATAAGTGCAAAGTTATTAACATGGGAAAAGATAATAGAGAATTTAACTATGAAATGGATGGGCATTGGCTGAGCTCAGTAGAGGATGAGAAAGATCTAGGAGTAGTAATAGATAAATCATTAAGGTTTTCTAAGCAGTGTATTGAAGCAAGAAATAGGGCAAATAGAGTGCTGGGTTTTATTAAGAGAAATGTCAGTTACAAAAGTAAGGAGGTTATTCTTAAACTCTATAACTCTTATGTTAGGCGACATCTAGAGTACTGTATACAGGCATGGTCCCCACATTTTAGACACGATATTAACCTTCTTGAGTCAGTGCAACGGAGAGCAACAAAGATTATTCCTTTCCTGAGGCACCTTGAATATATAGATAGACTGAGGGTATTAAATATGTTCTCGTTCGAAAGGAGGTGTGTGAGAGGGGATATGATTGAGCTCTTTAGAATTTTTTCTGGAATAGATAAATTGAATGATAGCAAGTTTTTTTAGTTAGATGATGGAAATCGGACTAGAGGTCACCACTTGAAAATTAAAAAGCAAGGGTCTAGGTTGGATTTAAGAAAATATTTTTTCACCAATAGAGTGGTAGACTTCTGGAACAAATTGCCGCCGAGGGTAGTAGGTAGTCCAAATCTAAATGTATTTAAGAGTAGGTTGGATGAGTTTATGGGGAGGAAAGGTTGTGTGGTTCCTAAGTTTTGTATGTATTAATATTGTTTGTATATATCTATAGCTGCATGATTTAGTTCTCGACAAGCCTTGATTGGTGATACCCTTGTTTCTGGACGCAATCCTCTGGATGTAGTTTTCTTGGGAGTTTGGGTGCCTTAAAAAAAGAGGCCGTTTGACTCGGATGACCTATGATGGGCCCTTGTGGCTTTTGTCATCTGTTATATTATATTATGCGGGGGGGGGGGGGGTTGACGGATGCGGATGACCTTTGATAGGCCCTTGTGGCTTTTGTCATCCGTGAAATTATGTTATGTTATGTTATGTTAAATCACTGCTCTCTTCGTCAACTTTTTCTTCTGAGGTCGAGGCGTCATGTCTTATGCATGTATCGTTCCAATTTTCCGCAAGATGTCATTTGGCAATTTGTAATTGAGGCAGCTTTTATCACTACGCTTTAAGCCATATTTTACGGATCAAATTTCATTCAATGTTTTTAAATTCATGCAGTTGCGCAATTTTGAATGAACAATGTTCATGACAATAAAGAGTCTTTCCACATCGGCATTAGAATGCGGCCAAATAAGTAGCAGTAAACTTTGCATAGCCTATTTATAATATTCGGCCCAGAAATGTTATAAACAAGTAGTAAGTTGAGTAAAGGTCTCAGGTACAAAACCTAAATTAATCATACTACGAATTTTAGAATCTAGGCATAATTATATATTCTAGGTAAAAAACAAACTAGGTTCACGTACAAAATGTGTCCAAGTTCACTTGACAATTATAGATAAATTATATCCGGTAGTTTTTCCTGCAATAGCCAATACTAAGCTTTAATATTCGTCACTGCAAATTGAATCTTGTCCGCCAAATTTCACTTGTTTGAGACTTGATCACAACGACCTAGCTTTTACTTTATACAAGCTACAAAATCAGTTTAGCACAATATTTAAACGTAAAGAAAGCCATGATCAAAGACGAATTGGCGACACTCAGGGCTTCCGACGATTGGTACCACGATTTCACCCCTTCCGTTCGTTCTCTTGGTAAATATTAGCCTCATTTCATAAAATCTAAAATGTTCCCCATTAATCTTTTCTCCTTCCTTTCCTTTGATTACAAACACATGAAACATTAAACATTCGTCGTTACCAATAATACAAGGTTGCATCTTTTTCTCAACTATTAAACAAACATTTGGTTGTAAATTAGACAAATTTAATCCATTACTTTCAGTTAATAAGGTTGGAGATTTGGAGTGTGAGGTAATTATGCACATGTTTCAGATTTATTAATTCATTATATGATTAAACATTAAACGAGTTAAGCTTGGATAGTTAGCGGACCTCATCCCCAACTGAGGATAAGGGTGGACCAATAACCAAAAAGATGAAAACACGCATTTTACAGTACCTTTAAGTAAAAAAAAACAGTATTTTACTGTAAATTTGCATTAGAATACTGTTAATTTTACAGCATTATTTTACAGTGTGTTTACTATTTCAGGTAACTAAACTAAAAACCCAAGTTGAAAACATAGAAGAGGAATTAAATAGATGGCGAAGAGGAGAGGAGGTTGATCAAGAACAACAAGTTAAGATTGTTATGGAAGGATCCATGAGGGAAGGTACGCTCTCATTACCTTAATAACTTATGTGAAGGTATGATAACTATTAAATATCTACCAGTCCCAAAAGGTCCGGGGGAATTTTATTCCCATCTTTGCACTGGTGAAAATTTTGAAATGTACTGTAATAGTAATAGATCACTATTTCTTTCAGCAAACGCAAAGTATTTTAAAAAATATACTCGAAAATGTAAAGCAACTTGCTTTACATTCTCTTATTTTTTTAATTCTTTATATCAAGAACATTTTGATAATTTAAGTGAAGATAATTCCCCTACCTTATTCAGTTTATTCATTGTGACCACGAGACCCATATCATCTTTTCCAGTCCCTTCTGCCGGTTCAATGTATTGGGGGTTGCGAAACTTTGCATAGCCTATTTATAATACTCGGTCCAGAAATGTGGCCACTTATACAAACAAATAGATATTTCCGTGCTAGATTTTAATGTTAAATCATGGCTAATGATAACATTGAGAGTCAGCATTGTTCCGGCAACTCATGCGACGATGCTGGGGCCAAGTTGTATTGGCTCGTCTCCATTGAATCTCACCGGCGGCCCGAATAGGGGAGGCTTGCTTCGCCCCCTAGAGCTGGTAATCCATACTTCTCTGACCCGGCTGCCGACTGGAGAGGTCACTTCAGTTAATAACTTCTTAAATGCGCATGTGCCCTGGTCTCCGAAGACCAAATGACGCCATCATCATCTCCGCACGATAAAAAAACATCCACCAAAATTAACAAATGTTTGCAAACTGGTTGTTGAAAGTTCTCAATCAATACGCATACTGTACCGATGTATCGCTCGGTCGGCAGTTCGAATCTCCGTCCGGATTCTTCTTTTTAAGCCGACACTGTTTACTAAGGAGGTTACCGCCGCGACTAGGCATCACGGTAGGAAGTTGGGGCTTGCCCTGGCCGACATCCGCCTGAGAAGCAATATAGCATGGGGTAGGACTGAAACCAGAAAATTTAGCTTTTTTGTAAGCATTCGCAGATGATCAACCGTATCCGTAGGTAAGGGGAAAATCTAAGCTGTAAAATAGTAATGATTGAGAGATTATAAACGCTTTAGTTATCGATGGCGAACATGTTTCCAAATTACCGGTTTGGTTGGCTTGAGAGAGCATTCTTATTTATTCCTTTCCAAGTGGTTCCACTGTCAAAGCCATATATAATAAAGGTATGTGGTGGTACGAGAACGGCTGGCAGGGACTTGCCGAGAGGATTGGTCTCATCCAATCAATCTTGGGAGCATCTTCCCAAATGGAACCACAGAGATTGCATTCCCAAATCGAATGGAAGCATTTTCTTTTCGTTATTTTGGTATAAAATAACTACGACGCACTTCAAAGTTTTAGCTGTTTTAACTCTTGTTGCGAGATTTCAATCACTCTGACGCACCACCCTTTCACACTCTTGAACAGTGAATTTCTTCACTTGTCAAAAGAGAGACTCTTCTACAAAGTTAATTACTACTATTACTGTGAATTACGACACTGCATAAATCCAGTATCGCTCGCGTTCACACAAGGTAGAATGTACGTGTGTTATCCCTTTCTCAAACCGAAGCTTTCCACTTTGCTACAACATACAGCGAAACTGATGTCCTTACTTCTTGTCCTCTACCGCCCTTCTTTACTTTCATTGCCAGCTTGGTTTTGGCACCAGGTATTATGGCATTGCTCATGTATACACACTGAAGCGTTATTTCTGTTCTTTCATCTCTGACTTCACACATTTTGCTCAGACGATGTCCTCTTCGATTGCTTAACATCAGACGCCAGCAACATTTTTTCCTTTTTGCGTTTTCTATCTGGTCAGGTTTGCTGTCGCAAATTTGTCGTCTCTCTTGTCTTCAACCGATTCAAAAATTGCCAAGACTCATATCACAACATCTCGTTTCAGCACACTTCTTTGCCTTTTGCTCATTTACGAGTCTTTACTTTGATTTCATAAACACTTAAATTCTATCACCGTCTTTCGTCTCTTTTTTTTTACACCACTTAGAGCGAATTGTAAATATTTCTGTGCGGCAAACTTAGCATTCATCTTTTATCTATTCGTGTCCCTGATTTTATCGTGTTCATTGATCATTACCCGCTTTTTGCGGTTAGTATCTGCCAGGCTCACTGGGTTGAAATGAACTCTTAACAATAGCCGGGGAAGATGGTGCGTTCGCCTTTTCCCTCTATACCTAACTTATTTATACGACTATCCCCCCTTTTATTTTCTCAACCTGCAAGAGAGTAAATGGTATAGCATGGAATAACACCACTGCTACAACTGAAACCTGGAGGACAAGTACGGTTTCCAGGTTCAAGTGCCCGAAAGGGTTGTATCTTATGTAGACTTATACCCGTGCCCAGAGGAACAGCACACCCTCCCCCATTCCGAGTGCAAATAGGAAATGCTTGGTACAATGGGATGACTAAACTCCTTGACGGGGGCCTGAGAAAGCTGCCGAGTTACTCTTCACTCTCTACCCCCCCCCCCTTCTCATGAGTATCCCCTGCACAAAGTAGTTAGATTCCTCAAGAGGCAAATCCTCGGAAGGTAGTCGTGAAACCATCGCTGGGCTTTCTTAAGTCTGCGCCCGTTATAAAGCCAGCTTCAGCACCCCTAGCTCTTACCCGAAGGTGGATGAGGCGCTCATTGAAGTCAGGACCTTTCAAAGGACGAGGGACCACGGCTCCAAGAGTCCAAAGCTAAAGGTTTCGTTGCAGGAGGAGAGAAAGGCTCGTGTGACGAGCCAAGCAGCCTCCAATAAGCCCTTTAAGCCAACAGCACATTCCGTGTACACAACAGCTCATTGATCTCTCTGTCGAGGAAGGCTATGGCTATTCTCATGATGGTCCTTAAGTCAAATGTCTTCGAGCTAGGACTAAGTGGCAATTTCCTTGGAAGGAATTGCCGTGGACTCCGTGCCAACTCGGAGATGCTGCGGATGCTCGTCCGATCCCGCTCTTCTTTAGTTATTTGTCTTGAGGAGATCATGTTGACCGTATGCTCCCTGATAGCCCTCCTGGGGTATATGGGTTTTGCAACCCCCCTACCACGCCATGGAGCCGGGAATGTAGATGAGTGATATACACCCGACATGATTTCGCCCGTCTTTCGTTTGCTTTAAATATCACCTGTCAAACAGTGGTAGTGCAGCTACTTACACCTTGGTAGAGGTACACTTTTTATTTCAGCGGATATTCAACCGTCAATTGACTTCAATGCAGCCGACTTCCTCCGCGTCGTGGCACGGTTGTCAAGGTCATTTCTCGTCGTCTTAGGGAGAGTACACGATCAATCCTAGGGGCCAATTTCTTACCAACTTGAGCGAAGAACTGGTGATCATTGTCCTAAATATGGATGAATTCGCGCATCACTGTATGGCAGGGAGCTGGTAAACTATTCCCTTGATGATATTACTGAAGAGTTGTCTGACCCAGGGGCGTTCAGGGTTGAGCGAGTGTCGAGGGATGATGGAGTGGTCTCTAGACCCGTCCCAACGCTCTTCGTCACTTTAGACCTAGATAAACTCGCTGAATCGGTGTGTACTGACCTGTATCGCTACCGCGCGAAGGTGTAAGTTCCGTTATCGCGGGGATATCACTGCCACCGCTTTTGACTTACTAATAAATCTTGTCGATGTACCAAGTCGAACAAACAGCAAATCTTGGGAAATTGCACTAAAGCCGGACACGGCGAAGTTGTTTCGTGCAAGGCCAAGTAGGTTAATCTTGCATATCTCGCCCTGCTTCCTCAAAGTTTTGTTATTCTCATTTTTTGAAGAAAATGTTCCTGGTTATCTGGGCTGATGACCGCAGTTTGTTTGTAGAGACTAAGGAGATAATCCTGGTTTGGTTAGGTTGGCAGCAATAAGGGTGTAAGCCCGGACAATATTGGGGCCACATATCTCTCTCGCGTGATCTCATCTATGAAAATAAACAGCCCCGCTAAACTCAGGCACTTTTAAGCCTACATCCTGAAATAAGGCTAGCAAGAAGGAAGTCCCAACCCTCTCATTCCTGCGCAAAGCTAAACAGGGTGCAACTTGCACCCAGACACAAAACCTTCGAGGAAGGGTGTCGTAGAATGACCACGACATATACGTCACTTCTACCCAATAGGCGTGGTCGCTCAAGGTCAAACGCGTGACCTTTATTCTACTCTGGTCACGATAGAGATGGGGGATAGAAGTGAGGGGAGGGGGAGGGGGACGAGTCCGAAGGATTTTAAATTCAAAATATTGAGTGCAGTTGGCCGATATTAAACTAATGAAGGCTCCGGCTATGGGGCTTAAGAAAAAGTAGATACAAAAATAAACTTTAATATATACACAGTTATATACAATAAATAGATTAAATGAAATAATGGCAATAGATATTCTATATGTACAAGAACCGAACTTAACAGAGCTACTCAGTGCGGGCTCTAAGGGGCGGGAAGTCGAGAGGCGACACGAGCCTCTGTGCATACACACACACACATGGATGACTGGCAGGATAGCCACAGATGATTCGTCTCAGCCTGGCTTGGGTTCGAGGCTTTAAGAGATCAGAAGGGGGATTGGGTGGTTATTCGAGAGAGTTTAACCTCTAGTAGTAACACTAACTGGATGGAGTATTCGTGCCAAACGAAATGTACCAAAACCAAGGATGGGCCATTTGACTGGGACTCAGATCGTTCGGTATAATTCTAGGCTTCGGCTCGTCAAGAAAAGAGCGCGATAGGGAATGACGTTTCGTTGTAAAAGGCAGGCATATACTGTTGATGCCCTATTGGGACCAGCAGGAACCGTTACTGCCTCCGCCAAGGGAAGGGGGATCTCCACGAACCAACATTGCGTTTTAGGAATGGGAAGAATTCCCGTGGGGGTTTCTTGGTAACACCCTGGGAGACGACAGAAGCGCGCGTTTGAGATTCCAATCCCTCGCATATCGCGGAAAGCAGTTCGATATTCTGACTGTTCTCACGTTCCTCGCTCACGTGTACTAACCTAGTGGTTTCAATGGCCCACATGGCGGCAATGAGCCTCTATTCTCGACAAAGGGCCAACCCTGAAATATCTCATCCAGCCGAAAGACTCGATGGATTAGAAGTCTCGTGTGCTGATTGAGCTTGGTGTCCAGCATTCAAGGAAAAGACTTACGTCTCTATCTCAGTAGAAGATTTTAGGTTAATTAATGACACCTTTGATTTGAGTTTCGGTGTCCTTCCTCATTTCCGCCGCTCTTTTCTTTGAAACTATGGCCGATGTTCACGCCTTTCACTTCCTGATGTACGGCCGAGTGCGAGACGGCCCTCAGAGAGAAGCGATATGCGATAAAAGCGGCCTGAACGATTTCAGCACTTGGGAATTTCGTCGCCCGAGGTACAGACACAATTTACTTTGGTAGAACCCCTCTTGTGGAAGTTTGTCAAAAGGATTTGTTAGTAAGTGCTCACAAGACGCCCTCCCGTTCTCCAGGAACACGGAACCGCTAACGCGGACTACGCACCCGGGGCGTAATATTTCACGAGCAATTGCTCCGCCATCATTCCAAGCACGTCGCTCGGTTATTGAAGACAGCAGACTAGAATTCGCATCCATTGGCGGGAAAACTTTCATTAGCATCTTTTCTTTGGAACCCATCTAGTTGAGCTAAACTTGGGCTTTTTGTTAACTCTATTCAACAGAATCTGGTCGGAAGGTATTTTCCCAGATTCTAACCTCCTGCGTGTGCAAGTTGATAATGAAATTGTTAGATGTTGAAGGTTAGCCTTTTTTATAGACCGAGTAGGTCACCTGTGTTCTGCACAATACGGTTTTCGTAAGTTCCACCTACGTATCAGATAGTTTGCCTCTCATCTGTAAAATTGTGTGCCTTCCCGGCTCAAACTCCAGCAGTTTGACCTCCAATCCCCAAAATATGCAAGAGGATCTGTTGCTATATATCTTCCACAAAATTTTCTCTTTCTTTACCTATCCCTTAATAAACTTTCTACGTTATTCGCTCTCGTTGGCATTGCGTTTTCAATTCAAGGAAAACAAAAGCAGCTGAAGAGTACTCTTTGCAAGTTTCTCCTTCGCAAACAGCATTTTTCCGTTGTTTTATTATTTGGAGAAGGCCTATTATACCACCTTGTGATATGGTATCTTGGAGACCCCTGATTCTATGGGAGTCAGAGAACGCCTCCCCATTTACTGTTTCAGTAATTACGACATCGCCGATTCTGTGTAAATTTGGGGGAGCTTTTTTCGAGCCTCCAGCTTTTCACGCCAGGAGAAAAAAAGTTTTGAATTCCTGGCCGTGAATTCAAAACTTTTTGTCCCTGGCGTTATTTCTTTCTTCTCGGTAAAAGGATCGCCTTCAATGTGCCACCCTCTGCTCCCTTTGATTCTGGATTCTTCTAATGTCCCTCTCTCTTGCCTTTAAAAAACTCCGGCTTCTTTTCTCATTTGCTCATTCACGTCCATTTCTTATTTTCTCTTATATATATATATATATATATATATATATATATATATATATATATATATATATATATATATATATACAGTCGACCCCCCATAGTCGCGGGGGATAGGGACCACCAATCCTCGCGAATATTGAAAAACCGCGGATAGTTGACGCCCTCCCCCAAAACACCCCCAACCCTTCCCAAATATCGTAATACACTCCCCATATTAATTCAAGAAGTTATGTTTTGTTATGATCATACACATACAGTAAGAAATAAAGTATCAGAACATATTAAATTATT
>OZ018332.1:34976683-35161950 GCA_963969495.1 Ceratothoa steindachneri
TCAAAGCCTCAGGGACAAGTGGCGCAAGTGCATTGAAGTCGAGAGTAGTTATATTCAAAAATAATAAAACACTTTTCCTCACATTTCGTTTCCTTATATATATATATATATATATATATATATATATATATATATATATATATATATATATATATATATATATATATATGGGGGAATTATATAAAATACAGTATAGTACAGCCACGACGTTTTTGAAGTTATAATATCAGGGAAACTTGTCTGGAGCGCCGATGAAATAAAAGTGTACATTGAAATGCGCTCGGATCTTCGAGAAGCGGGAAAGTCTATTCTGATTGGTTAATTTCGAATTGGGTTGTGCAAACGTTTTGATTGGATGGTGGTTGGCAGGAGTCGTACTTTCATTTTGAGGTAACCGTATTGGTATCAAAGTTTGTACAAAAATGGATTTTGGGGCAAGATGCATAATTTTCTCAGGCATGAAATTGCCAACTTCCTCTTTACGAACTTTGTAGGAGCTTGCAATGATGTCAGCTACTACAATATTCCCCCTAAGAGAGTTACCCATCCCGTTATCAAAAATATTACGCTAATCCAGATATCTCCGAGGCCTTCTGATAATGCGACCAGATGTTGTGATGACGCCGGCAAGGTGGCTACGATTGCTGGGAATGGCAGAAAATGCGGGCGAGGCACTATCACTAGCAAGAGTGGACAGATTGATGGTGATCCGTTTGGATGACCTCTCCGAGCTGGCTTCTGGCGATAGCATGACGTTCTGTGCCTGGCTTGCTGTTGGGTGACCAAAGGTGGAGGGATGGTTTCCTGCCTGGACAGCCCTGACGACGAGGAAGCAGCAGCAATCTGGAAGAAGATGGAGATATGAGCGAGGTAGAGGAGATTGGGTTTGAGGTTAGGTGATGATGATGAGGTAGGGGAATCACTGAACCATTATTAGAGATAGTAGAAGAGGAAAATGAGGACTGCTCAGAATGAACAGCATCAATAAAGGCAGCTTTCAAGCGATTCGGAGAAACAGTATCCTGATTGGTGCCAAACTGCAGCACATTGAATTTCGGCTTCCTAGAGGTGACGAGAAAGGGTCCGTCATAAACGGGTTGCAATGAGGAGCGAGTAGAATCGCGACAGACAAAGAAATGAGAACAACTTCACATCTCTTTCGGCACGAAAGATCTCTGATTAGCAGGCACTCTAGGGGCGGTAGGCTTAACCGCAGCCATTACCCTTACAAAATCGCGTACATAAAAAGCAGGATTGAGGTGAAGATGTAGAGGTCGGTCATAAGGACAGAATTGACCAGGAGACAAGTTGAGTACCGTAGACGAGTTCCGCAGCAGAGCAGGCCAAGTCCCCTTTCAAAGATGAACGAATACCCAGGAGAACCGAGGGTAGCTTTTCCACCCTGTTGATGTTTGGATCTGTGGATCGAAAGCTTTCCTTGAGGGTCCTGTGCAACCGTTTCACTATGGCGTTGCTTTAGGGGTGGTAGCTAGTGGTACGTAGACGAAGAGAGCCAAGCACCTCCATGAGTGCATCCCATTGGTGGGATTCAAATTGGCTGCCACGATCAGTTATGATCGTTGAGGGAACACCAAACGAGCAACCTGTGTTGAGACGAAGGCTCGAGTGACTGTGGAAGCTCTGATGTCCGAGATAGGAACTGCTTCTGGCAAACGAGTAAAACGATCGATCATGGTGAGAAGGTAATTGCAACCACGAAAGTAAGGAAGAAGACCTACTAGATCAACGTGAACGGTGTCAAAACGCGACGAAGGAAGAGGAAAAGAGACCAGAGGAGCTTATGTGTGGCGAAAGACTTTGGCGCGCTGGCATGGCAGGCATGAGCGAGTCCATTTGGCCACGTCGGCATTCATACCTGGCCAAACGAAACATTGGGCAACGAGCTTACGTGTGGCATTGACACCCGGAATAGAGAGAGAGAGAGAGAGAGACCTTGAATTTGGTTGAAAATGTGCCGACGGTAAGCGAGAGGAATGAGAGGACGAGGACAGTCAGGTAATGAATAGTCAAACAGGATGCGCCCGGAAGGACTATCTGGCAAATAGATCTCACGAACGACGAGTTGAGAAGAGTGACGCAGCGTTTGCGTGTCTTCATATTGTTGCTGGGCTGGTGCTATTGCCGCCTGATCGATGGGCGCAATGCGGGCAGGTTGCGTGCCCGAAATCGCTGAAACGCGAGAGAGCGCATCTGGTACGACGTTTGAAGAACCAGGAACATAGCAAATATCGTTTGTCAACTGCAGTGTGTACTGACGAAGTACTACGTGAAGAACAAGCACCGACCAAAGGCTTTATGGTCCGTAAAAATGATAAAGCCACGTCCTTCCAAGTATTGTCAGAAGTGACGGATTGAGAGGTATATTCAGAGGAGCTCTCGAGAGAACGCACTATACCTCTTTTGAAAGTCAGAAAGAAAGCGAGAGAAGAAAGCAAGAGGTTGCCATTGGCCACCAACTTTCTGCTGCAATATTGAACCTACGTGGGTTGAGGATGCGTCGTAAGCAACGCTAATGGGGGCTCCTGGAGAAGGATGTACCAATTCCGCAGCTCGGTTAATAGCATCTTTGGTTCGAGAGAACGAATCGGACGCTTCACCAGATCATTCAAGGGGAGAGTTCTTTTTGGTCTTGCTGAGCAGAGACTCAATAGGTTGAATGAACTTGGCACAATTAGGTATGAATCTGTGGTAGAAATTAACCATGCCACAGAAACGCCCAAGTTGCTTGCGTGATGTGGGCGAGAAAAGTTGCGCATCACGGTAACTTTATCTTCGAGACATGGTGACCCAAGAAGGAGAGTTGGGGGATACCTAAAAGACACTTGAAAGTGTTAGTACGATACCGTACTCTTAGAGTCGAGCGAAAATCTGACGAAGGTGAGACAGATGCTCCTCTAAAGACGAATATGCTATCAGGAGGTCGTCTATGTAACAGAAGACGAAAGGCAGACTTCTCAAACCTGATCCATAAAACGATGGAATGTCTGACCACTGTTACGAAGACCATAAAGCATCCTATTCATGAGGAAGGAAACAGATGCTACATGCACTAGAATAATATAGAAAAATAATAGCTATCTCTATTTTTATATAATATTAATGATTACTTAGTTTAATAATTATATTATAGTAAGAACAGATCACTGATTGAGAATTGTAGGTACCCATGATAGCCATAACCTGTAGAAGGAGAGATAACATAACAATTTCACGGATGACAAAAGCCACAAGGGCCTATCAAAGGTCATCTGCATCCGTCAAAACCCACCCACAAAAAGCACCATCGCCAGAGGAAGACAAAATCAAAGTCCCCCACAATATAATATAACATAACATAACATAATTTCACGGATGACAAAAGCCACAATGGCCTATCAAAGGTCAACCGCCTCTGTCAAAACCCACCCACAAAAAGCACCATCACCAGTGGAAGACAAAATCAAAGTCCCCCACAATATAACAGATGACAAAAGCCACAAGGGCTCATCATAGGTCATCCGAGTCAAACGGCCTCTTTTTTAAGGCACCCAAACTCCCAGGAAAACTACATCCAGAGGATTGCGTCCAGAAACAAGGGTATCACCAATCAAGGCTTGTCAAGAACTAAATCATGCAGCTATAGATATATACAAACAATATTAATATATACAAAACTTAGGAACCATCACAAACTTCCCTCCCCATAAACTCATCCAACCTACTCTTAAATACATTTAGATTTGGACTACCTACTACCCTCCGTGGCAATTTGTTCCAGAAGTCGGTAATTGTGAAGACAATGGGTGGATCGTAGGCCTAGTTTTTTTCAGGCTATTTTGGGCTACTTTTCGTTGTGACTTCTTTAGAGATGAAATGGAAGAATTTTATGGCGATATTCGTTTTTATACTGGGGGGGCTGTGCCCCCCAAAGGATTGAAACTCAGGGTCATCGCAGTGTTATCCCTACGGTGAGCCGTACCCAACAATGAGCCGATGCTCAAAATAATCGTTAATACTTACGTCAGACAGGTGGGTAGAGTTTACTGGCAGCAAGCCAGAATTCGGTAAGATGTTCGTATCCTTCAGATGACAAATTTGAATAGGCTGCCCATCCTCAGATACGACTGTCGTGCCCGGCAAAATCCACTTTTTTATCGCTGCAAGGAGGGTTTCTCGATTTTGATTTGCCACCGAAACAATGAAAATTCTCTTTGTTTCACGTTCGAACCCTCCAAAAACCCACTGCCGTTCCACTACACGGTCGATGGGCTTCGAGAATTGCAACATATTTCTCATTGTCGGTTAAAATAGCACCGAAACGTTGAATAGGTAACGAACAAACTTGACACGAAAATGCAATTTTGACAAATGAGCGGGAAACGGCGTGGGTGGTCATTTAAATATGAGGTGCGCCGACGGAAAAGTACTTCATTATTCACGGAAATTTCGTTACTTTTTTTTGTACTGAAATTGACCATTTGTGTTTCTTGAACTACACATATATAGTAATAAAAACACTAATACTGAACCCATCCATTTGGAACAATAATCAAAATGAAGGTCGTAAAAAAACCTGTTAAAAAAATCAAAGAAGAGAAATAAATACGGAACAGAAAAACTGAAAAAGTACTGTTTTCGTCAGAATTAAGACATGAGACTTCATTAACAACACCGAAATATGGTTTAATCGAGCATTAAACAATGGGAAATTAAGTAACAAGTAAATATAAAGACTAAATAATGGCAGGCATAGGGTAGGTAGGATATATAGAAAAGAAATAAGGGGGAAAAATATCTAAAATATAAGAAAAACCAAGTTTTGATCAATATAAAAAGCACAAAAAGCCTTCAAACAAATACAGCTTTCTGATTGGTCATTTATGAAACTGAATCCAGATCTGTGATTGGCCAGTGCGATAGCAAAAAAACAATGAAAAGTAGCCCCAAAAATAAAGAGTCGCATCCGCCCATAGTCTTCACAATTACCCAGAAGTCTACCACTCTATTGGTGAAAAAATATTTTCTTAAATCCAACCTACACCCTTGCTTTTTAATTTACAAGTCGTGACCTCTAGTCCGATTTCCATCATCTAACTCAAAAAACTTGCTAACATCCAATTTATCTATACCAGAAATTTTTTTAAACAACTCAATCATATTCCCTCTCACACACCTCCTTTCGAACGAGAACATATTTAATACCCTCAGTCTATCTATATATTCAAGGTGCCTCAGGGAAGGAATAATTTTTGTTGCCCTCCGTTGCACTGACTCAAGAAGGTTAATATCATGTTCTATCCCTACCTATCATATTTTCCCAGTCCACAGAGTTTAAGTTGAAGTCCCCAATAATAACTGCATCTGTTTCACATCCCTTACTTATTTCCCTTATCATTAGTTCAGAGATATAATGAACTAGCAAGAGATGTTAAAAAGTTAATTAGAGTAGCAAGGAGAAATTATGAAATTAAAGTGGCAAATAGGGCAAAGGAAGATCCTAAAAGTTTTTATCAATTATACAAAACTAAGGTTAGAGATAAAATAGGCCCACTTATAGATTCCAATGGAGAATTAGTGAGTGATAGGGACTCAATGGCTGGAAATCTAAATGACTTTTTTTCTCTCAGTATTTATACAGGAGGATACTCTAAATATACCCGAGGTGTCAATGATCTTTCGGGGTAATGATGAAGAGAAATTAAAAGATATCTTGCTCACAAAGGAGATAGTGACAAGGAAAATTGATAAAATCAAAAGTAGTAAAGCACCCGGTCCTGATGAGCTCTTTCCTAGAATTTTGAAAGAATGTAAGGATGTGTTAAGTGAGCCCTTAGCATGCATCTTTAGGAAATCATTGGAGAGTGGCACTGTGCCAGTGGCATGGAAGAAAGCCAATGTGATACCTATATTTAAGAAAGGGGATAAAACAAATATGTCTAATTACAGACCAGTAAGTTTGACATCAGTGGTAGGGAAAATGATGGAATCTATTATAGCAAGGAATATTAGAGATCACTTGGATAAGCATAAGTTGATAAAAGAATCACAGCATGGCTTTAGTAAGGATAAATCCTGCCTGACTAATTTGCTGTCTTTTTATAGTAAGGTGTATGAAGCAGCAGATAATGATGAAAACTATGATATTTTATACTTGGACTTTAGTAAGGCTTTTGATCGAGTGCCACACTTACGGCTCTGAGCAAAGTTAAAGCACACAGGATTGATGGCAGTATATTTAGGTGGATTCAGTCATGGCTTGGTGACAGACAGCAAAGAGTTAGTATAGATGGAGTCAAATCTGAGTGGGGGTGTATTAGCAGTGGAGTTCCGCAAGGATCTGTTTTGGGTCCCTTGCTATTCTTAATTTATATTAATGATCTTGACATAGGTATCAGTAGTAACCTGAGTAAATTTGCTGATGATACTAAGCTAGGTAGGGCCATTAGGGCTGATTCTGATGCTGTTGTAATGCAGGAGGAATTGACCATTCTGTCCAATTGGGCCGAGAAATGGCAAATGAAGTTTAACATAGACAAATGTAGTGTACTTAGTATAGGTAGAAATAATCCATTGAATAGTTATAAATTAAATGGGAGAATTTTAGGGAGGACCGATTGTGAGAAGGACTTGGGTATTTTGGTAAGTTCAGACCTTCGTCCTAGAAAGCAATGCCTAAATGCTAAGAATAAAGCTAATAGGATATTGGGATTCATTAGGAGGAGTGTAAGCAATAAGAGTGCTGAAGTCATTCTAAAACTGCATCTGGCGCTAGTTAGGCCTCATCTAGACTATGCAGTACAATTTTGGTCACCATATTATAGGAAGGATATTGATTTGCTTGAGTCTGTGCAGAGAAGGATGACAAAGATGATTGGTGGGCTAAGGAACTTACCTTATGGTGAAAGGCTCAGAAAACTAAATCTACATACATTGGAAAGGAGAAGAGTCAGAGGGGAATTGATTGAAGTCTTCAAATGGGTAAAAGGATATAATAAAGGGGATCTGGGTAAGGTTCTTATACTTAGTGAACATGACAGGACACGTAGCAATGGGTTTAAGCTTGATAAGTATAGGTTTAGGAAGGAGATTGGGAGGAATTGGTTTACAAATCGTGTGGTAGATGAATGGAATAGGCTCACTAGACATGTGATAGAAGCCTCCTCTCTGGGTAGTTTTAAGAATAGATTAGATAAATATATGGATGAAGCTGCTAGATGGGACTGACTTTTTTTTTTATGTACAAATGTATATATTTTTCTAAGGAGTGGGGAGATTATATTTTGCGGTTGCATGAATGGACATAATCCTCTGGATGCATTTTATGTATATTGTAGATTAGATCTGACAAACTCCTTAAACGGTGACAATATTGATGACTTTTTCTGGTAAGAAATCTTTTGTGTGTTGACTGGAACAGGAGCTGCCAAGTGTAGGCCATGAATGGTCTTTTGCAGTCTCCTTCTTTTCTTATGTTCTTATATCATCAGTCTGCCCAGCTGGCCTGTAAAAAGCTCCCAAATGCACCATTCTATTTTTACTGAACCTAATATCTATCGAAATTGACTCAACTCCATCCTGCTTCATTGAAGTATTTAAATTTGAAACAATGTTGTTTTTTATATAGATAATTATTCCTCCACCAATCCTACCTGTCCTTTGACTAATGTACATATTATAGCCCTGTAAATCAAATTCATTTATAGTGTCACTAAATTCTATTTCATTAACCCATGATTCAGTAACACATAATATATCTATATCCTCATTGCTAATATAGCTAAATAGCTCATCCTTCTTGTTTCTAAGACTATGAGCATTTGTATAGAAACAATTTAACCCCCCTATCCCTGAAGCACCTCTTGAAACCTGAATGACCTCACCCATATTGCCTTGGAACCTATTTCTGTTATCTGCCAAGTTCATTCTACTTTCAGTACTCTAATATCCTCTCATAATTCCCCGACCACTATTAGTATCTAGTTTCCCGCCCGCAAAGACCTAATAACACTATCATACTCCTCCAACAACACATCTACCCCCCTTCTACTGAAATGCAGTCCATCCATCGCATACATTTCTTTCATTCCAACAAACCTATCCCACACATCCACAAACATGACACCTTCCATCTCACACATCGTCCTCACATAATCATTCAGCCCAATCGCACGAGATATCCATTCTACGCCAAGATTCATTCTTGGAAGAACACCTGTCACAACACCTTTCATTCTACTTTCTTTCACCTTTTCAATCAACCTCTTGTACCTCTCACGTAACTCACATGCACCCACTTTCTTCACATCATTTACTCCTACATGTGTAATCACAACCGCATCCCTTGCACAGCCAGACACCAGCTCCTCATACCTATCAGACAGATCTCTAACTCCAGCACCCGGCAAACACTCCCTCAAACCATTCAATCTACTTGCATTCAACTTCCTATCTAAATATCTAACTCGCAATCACCCATCACAAGCACTTCAGTCAGACTCCTATTCTTAACCCCCACAGATCTAACTCCATCCCCACTCCTATTCTCATTCAAACTACCAGTCACTCTACCTCCACCCCGACCCCCATTAGTCATATCACTTCCAGTTACTTCCTCTCTTAGGGCACTGAATCTATTAGTCAAGCTAATAGGTTCTGTGTCCCTCTGACTCACACTCCTATTCTTCCCCTGGCTAACCACCTCAACAGAGGCAACCCTATTCTCACAAAGAACAGGAGAAGCCTCCCTAACTACACGTTTCCTAACCACTCTCCACTGTCCCCCATCGTCACTAGGCCTATTTCTAAGTAATCTAAGGGGGCTAACTTCACTATCTCTAGGAACTATCATATCCTACCTCCTCCACCGGCCCTCTACCTTCACCTGAAACATTTAACTAGCCTACCTCACCACCTAACCTATTCCCAGCCCTAGGCCTAATACTAAGTTCCCTCCTGAGCTCAGCTACTAACCCCTCCAGCCTATATATCCGGTCTAAATCCTGCCTTCTCATCCCCTCTAAATCTACAATGCATTCATGCAGCCCACATACAACACATGTATACCCCTCACCAACTATACCACACCCAATGCATACATTCCGACACTCATGCTCACTTTCAACCCCGAACTCCATCACTTATTCAAACAAAGAAAGAACTTAAGTAGTAATAGGACAAAAAGAGCAACTTAGCTTTCGCTGATTCTGTGGTGAACAAGACTGTAGAAAAATCCGAAAAATAAATCAACAGACCGAAACGACATTTAAGGCACAACACATGACAAAAGGCACAAGGGCCCATCATAGGTCATCCGAGTCAAACAGCCTCTTTTTTTTTTAAGGCACCCAAACTCCCAAGAAAACTACATCCGGTAAACATGTAGACGAGCTGCCCGACCGGAAAAAATTATTTTGTGTAAATATCGTTCACCCATATCGGAATATTCATGCGCGTTTGAGTCCTTTTCAAATTATAGCTGGTGCAATATTTTTTCTAAAAAAAAATGCCTGAAAGTAAACAAACGGAAAATGCTGTTTATGCAGGCCATTTTTTTTAACAGTGGTTATACTTCCAAAATAGCAAAGAGGAAAGCCTATTTATTTTGCGCGTCTGCGTCCTAGTTGAAATCTAGCTGACTTGAATCATGTTTTATTTTAGAGCATCTAAATTCAAACTGAGGGGTCACATCTAATGCCCAGCCACAGATGTCGCATTCGCTTTTAATTGCGCACTAAATTATGAACATCCAAAAAGTTGCGTAATTTATCTTTATCAGAAACTAGAGTTAATAATTCTGAAATAGAAGAGGGACAAAACGAACAATTCAAAACCATTTTCACACTGCTTAACATAATATAACATAATTTCATGGATGACAAAAGCCACAAGGGCCTATCAAAGGTCATCCGTATCCATCAAATCCCACCCACATAATGCATCCATAGGATTTTGTCAGATCATGCATCTACAATATACAATTTAACAATCCATAGGAATGTCCAACCATGCATTTACAATATATAGTTTAAAGCCTCCATAGGAGTCTGTCAAAAACAAAATCAAAGTCCCCCAAAATATACAATAAAAAGAAACTGCATCCACAGGAATGAGTCAAGAAACATATCCACATACCGAAAAGTAAGAAATTAACCCTCCATTCCCATATAATCATCCAATCTGCACTTGAAAACATTCAAGTTTGGGCTGTCTATAGTCTCAGGTGGCAAACTATTCCAATAATCCACCACTCTGTTAGTGAAAAAATATTTTCTAACATCCAGTCTGCACCTCTGTTTTTATATCTTTAAGTGGTGGCCTCTAGTTCAAATTCACTCACATTATCATTAAATATATTTTCATTAACCCATGATTCAACTATACATATTATATCTATATCTTCATGAATAATATAACTAAATAATTCATCCCTCTTATTTCTAAGACTATGAGCATTTGTGTAAAGACAACTCAGCCCACCTATCCCTGAAGCACCTGAGGGCCTATCTCCTCTGCATCTCCTTTCTCTCCTTCCCCGACCCTGTACTCTTGTATTTCCCTGACCACTATCACTACTCAAGTAATTTAACCCTAAAGCACTTCCATTAGTCTGCCTACCTTCTACAAATCTGTGTTTGCTTCCTATCCCTACCTCACTTTGAGCCATTAAATTTCCCTGACCACTATCAAAACCTAGTTTCCCGCCTCTAAAGACCTAATAACACAATCTAATTCCCGCCACAAAACCTCAACCCCATCTCGGCTCAGATGGAGTCCATCCATCGCATACAAACCCTTATTCCCAATAAAACCCACTCCAAACATCTACAAACACCAATCCTGACTCCTTGCACAAACCTTTCACATATTCATTCAACCCCATTGCACGAGACAACCATTCCATCCCCACATCCATTCTCGGAAGCACACCTGAAACAACGCCTTTTACTCTACTTTCACACATCCTTTCAATCAGCCTTTTATACTGCTGTCGTAACTCACAAGTACCCACCTTCTTTACATCATTTACTCCGACATGTATAATAACAACTGCTTCCCTCTCACACCCAGACACCAACCTATCATACCTCTCACACACATCATTTACACCAGCACCTGGCAGACAAACTCTCACTCCCTTCCATTTACTTTCACTCAACTTCCTATCTAAATACCTAATCTGAGAGTCACCCATCACAATCACCTCAGTCATTCTCCTATTCTCTCTAGGCCTAGTATTACCATCCCTCCTGCTCTCACTCACTCAACCTCCTATTCTACTTTCAGGCACAGCCACACCAGACAAATCTCTTTCAAATTCTTCCTCTCTCAGGGCATCAAATCTGTTAATTAGCCTAACAGGTTCCATGTCCCTCTCATTCACACACCTAACCTGTCCTAACTTATCTATTCTGTTCACTTTCACCCACCCTCATCATCACTTACTTGACTTACTGCTTTCTCTCCAGTTCCTGTTCTAGGCCTAACTTCTTCCCTCCTGGTCCCAATCTGACTCTTCAAACGTACACTTGCATCTCTTCTCACTTCAGACACTAAATCATTAGTCTCAAGCATTCTGCATGTAATTGACTCACCTCCTCAGTCAAAGCACATAAGAACATAAGAAAAGAAGGAGACTGCAAAAGACCATTCATGGCCTACACTTGGCAGCTCCTGTTCCAGTCAACACACAAAAGATTTCTTACCAGAGAAAAGTCATCAACATTGTCACCCTTTACAGGAGTTTGTCAGATCTAATCTACAATATACATAAAATGCATCCAGAGGATTATGTCCATTCATGCAACCGCAAAATATAATCTCCCCACTCCTTAGAAAAATATATACATATGTACATAAAAAAAAAAGTCAGTCCCATCTAGCAGCTTCATCCATATATTTATCTAATCTATTCTTAAAACTACCCAGAGAGGAGGCTTCTATCACATGTCTAGTGAGCCTATTCCATTCATCTACCACACGATTTGTAAACCAATTCCTCCCAATCTCCTTCCTAAACCTATACTTATCAAGCTTAAACCCATTGCTACGTGTCCTGTGATGTTCACTAAGTATAAGAACCTTACCCAGATCCCCTTTATTATATCCTTTTACCCATTTGAAGACTTCAATCAATTCCCCTCTGACTCTTCTCCTTTCCAATGTATGTAGATTTAGTTTTCTGAGCCTTTCACCATAAGGTAAGTTCCTTAGCCCACCAATCATCTTTGTCATCCTTCTCTGCACAGACTCAAGCAAATCAATATCCTTTCTATAATATGGTGACCAAAATTGTACTGCATAGTCTAGATGAGGCCTAACTAGCGCCAGATACAGTTTTAGAATGACTTCAGCACTCTTATTGCTTACACTCCTCCTAATGAATCCCAATATCCTATTAGCTTTATTCTTAGCATTTAGGCATTGCTTTCTAGGACGAAGGTGTGAACTTACCAAAATACCCAAGTCCCTCTCACAATCAGTCCTCCCTAAAATTCTGCCATTTAATTTATAACTATTCAATGGATTATTTCTACCTATACTAAGTACACTACATTTGTCTATGTTAAACTTCATTTGCCATTTCTCGGCCCAATTGGACAGAATGGTCAATTCCTCTTGCATTACAACAGCATCAGAATCAGCCCTAATGGTCCTACCTAGCTTAGTATCATCAGCAAATTTACTCAGGTCACTACTTATACCTATGTCAAGATCATTAATATAAATTAAGAATAGCAAAGGACCCAAAACAGATCCTTGCGGAACTCCACTGCTAACACACCCCCACTCAGATTTAACTCCATCTATACTAACTCTTTGCTGTCTGTCACCAAGCCATGACTGAATCCACCTAAATATACTGCCATCGATCCCGTGTGCTTTAACTTTGCTCAGAAGCCGTAAGTGTGGCACTCGATCAAAAGCCTTACTAAAGTCCAAGTATAAAATATCATAGTTTTCATCATTATCTGCTGCTTCATACACCTTACTATAAAAAGACAGCAAATTAGTGAGACAGGATTTACCCTTACTAAAGCCATGCTGTGATTCTTTTATCAACTTATGCTTATCCAAGTGATCTCTAATATTCCTTGCTATAATAGATTCCATCATTTTCCCTACCACTGATGTCAAACTTACTGGTCTGTAATTAGACATATTTGTTTTATCCCCTTTCTTAAATATAGGTATCACAATGGCTTTCTTTCATGCCACTGGCACAATGCCACTCTCCAATGATTTTCTAAAGATGCATGCTAGGGGCTCACTTAACATAACATAACATAATTACACGGATGACAAAAGCCACAAGGGCCTATCAAAGGTCATCCGCCTCCGTCAAAACCCACCCACAAAAAGCACCATCACCAGGGGAAGACAAAATCAAAGTCCCCCACAATATAATATAACGGATGACAAAAGCCACAAGGGCTCATCATAGGTCATCCGAGTCAAGCGGCCTCTTTTTCAAGGCACCCAAACTCCCAGGAAAACTACATCCAGAGGATTGCATCCAGAAACGAGGGTATCACCAATCAAGGCTTGTCAAGAACTAAATCATGCAGCTATAGATATATACAAACAATATTAATATATACAAAACTTAGGAACCATCACAACCTTCCCTTCCCATAAACTCATCCAACCTACTCTTAAATACATTTAGATTTGGACTACCTACTACCCTCTGCGGCAATTTGTTCCAGAAGTCTACCACTCTATTGGTGAAAAAATATTTTCTTAAATCCAACCTACACCCTTGCTTTTTAATTTTCAAGTGGTGACCTCTAGTCCGATTTCCATCATCTAACTCAAAAAACTTGCTAACATCCAATTTATCTATCCCGGAAAATTTTTTAAAGAGCTCAATCATATCCCCTCTCACACACCTCCTTTCGAACGAGAACATATTTAATACCCTCAGTCTATCTTCATATTCAAGGTGCCTCAGCGAAGGAATAATCTTTGTTGCCCTCCGTTGCACTGACTCAAGAAGGTTAATATCGTGTCTAAAATGTGGGCACCATGCCTGTATACAGTACTCTAGATGTGGCCTAACATAAGAGTTATAGAATTTAAGAATAACCTCCTTACTTTTGTAACTGACATTTCTCTTAATAAAACCCAGCACTCTATTTGCCCTATTTCTTGCTTCAATACACTGCTTAGAAAACCTTAATGACTTATCTATTACTACTCCTAGATCTTTCTCATCCTCTACTGAGCTCATCCAATGCCCATCCATTTCATAGTTAAATTCTCTATTATCTTTTCCCATGTTAATAACTTTGCACTTATCAAGGTTGAAAGTCATTTGCCACTTATGTGCCCAGGATAACAATTTATTTAAGTCCCCCTGCACTTTAAAATTATCATCAATATCTTTAACTACAGCTGCTAATTTGGTATCATCCGCAAAAATTGACACTTTATTATTAACTGCCTCCCCAAGATCGTTTATATAGATGACAAATAATAATGGACCGAGAACTGATCCCTGAGGAACCCCACTGATAACATCCCTCCACTCTGACTTTACACCATTTAGCACTACCCTTTGCTTCCTGTCTTTCAGCCACTCAGCTATCCAATTTGAAACACCCCCACATATCCCAATCATTTTTAATTTATGAACTAGTCTCCTGTGTGGTACCTTATCACATCTTTACATTCTTTCAAAATTCTAGGAAAGAGCTCATCAGGACCGGGTGCTTTACTACTTTTGATTTTATCAATTTCCTTTGTCACTATCTCCTTTGTGATCAAGATATCCTTTAATTTCTCTTCATCATTACCCTGAAAGATCATTGACACCTCAGGTATATTTAGAGTATCCTCCTGTGTAAATACTGAGAGAAAAAAGTCATTTAGCATTCCAGCCATTGAGTCCCTATCACTCACTAATTCTCCATTGGAATCTATAAGTGGGCCTATTTTATCTCTAACCTTAGTTTTGTATAATTGATAAAAACTTTTAGGATCTTCCTTTGCCTTATTTGCCACTTTAATTTCATAATTTCTCCTTGCTACTCTAACTAACTTTTTAACATCTCTTGCTAGTTCATTATATCTCTGCCTTAAGTGATCCTCTCCATTTTTTATTTTCCTATAAATGCCCTTTTTAATGCCAATATAATGCTTAATTTTATCTGTCATCCATTTTGGGTCATTATTTTTAGTCCTAATCTCCTTATATGGAATGTTAATCATCTGACCTGTAATTAATTGCTCAATTATTCTTTCATACTCCTCTTCAATTGCAATCTCTTCCTCCTGGTGATTATTTTCTCCACTAACTGATATCATTGAATCTATTCCTGAATTGATTTCATTGCCTGGTTTCTGTACAACTGCCTCCAGGTAAGTCCTTAGCCCATTATAATTTGCTCTTCTAAAGTCAGGAATTTTAACATTGTTCATGCTACTATCAATACCATTCCATCTCATCTTGAATCTAATTTCACAATGGTCACTATTACCCAAATTTCCTCCAATCTCAGTATCCTTAATAACTTCTTCTCTATTTGTCAGAACTAAATCCAGTATATTATTACCTCTAGTGGGTTTGTTAATAATCTGCCTCAGAAAATTATCTTGGACAACATTAAAAAATTCCTCAGCCTCCTGATCACCCACAAGAGCTTCCCAGTCTATATTTCTGTAATTAAAATCGCCCATTATACACACATGCTTACTTCTACATGCCCGTTCAATCTCCTGCCACAGAAGATTTGAAGCTTCCTTACTAAGATTTGGTGGTCTGTATAATAATCCTATGACAAGCTTGTTTTTACCTTCCTTTACATTTAGCCATAATGACTCTGTGTTATCATCTAATTTAATTGTACTGTTTACACAACACTGGAGATTATCTTTAATATAAATAATAACCCCTCCTCCTCTCTTCCTATTCCTATCTGTATGGAACATGTTAAAGCCCTCAATCTCAACCTCAGGTTTAAAGTGATTACCTGCCAAATCAAGCCATGACTCTGTTATTGCAATTATATCAAAATTCTCTTCACTCGCTAACGCTCTTAAGAGATCTATCTTATTCCTTATACTCCGACCATTTGTGTAGTATATTTTTAAGGTTTTTTTATTATTCCCATCTTCATTGCATTGTGCTTTTTTATTCCTAGTTATCTGCTCATTCACTTGTGCATTAGTCCCCCTATAATGCATCAGTATGCCCTCTTCCCTAGCTACTCCTCTATCTCTGCATCCCTTCCATTTCCTACACCTGCCCTCTATTCCTGTTATTCCCTTACCTCTAACAGCTTCTAGTTTCCCACCCGTAAGGACCTAATCACACTATCCAGCTCCCCCCATAGAACCTCAACACCTGCCCGACTAAGATGGAGCCCATCCATCGCATACAACCTCCTATTCCCGTAAAACCCTCCCCAGACATCTACAAACACCAATCCTAACTCCTCACACAGTCCTTTCACAAATTCATTCAAACCAATTGCACGCGACAACCATTCTACCCCCACATCCAATCTCGGAAGCACACCAGAAACAACACCTTTTACCCTGCTTTTACTCATCCTTTCAACTAACCTTTTATACTGCTCACCTAACTCACATGTACCCATCTTCTTTACATCATTCACCCCCACATGCGTAATCACAACTGCATCCCTCTCACACCCAGAAACCAGCCTATCATACCTCTCACAAACGTCACTTACACCAGCACCCGGCAGACAAACTCTCATTCCCTTCCACTTGCTATCACTCAACTTCCTATCTAAATACCTAATCTGAGAGTCACGGCACTCAGACACATTCACTCTCCTCTCTACACCACAGACATCACACACTACATGCACACTACTTTCAAAAGGCATACTCTCTACATCCAAACAGTCAGCCATACTTAAACAAGAACAATAATAGAAACAAAAACTTACGAACAACAAGAATTTGACCCAAATTTGTGTGCGCAAGTTTAAAACCTGCTAAAAAAGACGTCTGTGTGACACACCACACTGCTAAAAAAAAGTAGTTCCTTTCAAATATCCAGCTAAATAGATTTAAATGTATATTAGAAGTTAATAAAAATAGTAAAATGGGGAAAAATATATTGACAAATAAAAATGACTCCGAATGAGGATAGTAAAAAGCTATTAAGTCCCCTTAAATGTACTCCAAAAAGGTGAAACATTTTGGAACACGGACAAAAATAGTACGTCTTATCGGCCGAGCCGCTCGTCTACATATTTACCCTACATCCAGAAGATTACGTCCAGAAACAAGGGTATCACCATTCAAGGCTTCTCAAGAACTAAATCATGCAGCTATAGATATATACAAACAATATTAATATATACAAAACTTAGGAACCATCACAACCTTCCCTCCCCATAAACTCATCCAACCTACTCTTAAATACATTTAAATTTGGACTACCTACTACCCTCCGCGGCAATTTGTACCAGAAGTCTACCACTCTATTGGTGAAAAAATATTTTCTTAAATCCAACCTACACCCTTGCTTTTTAATTTTCCAGTGGGTGACCTCTAGTTGAATTTCCATCATCTAACTCAAAAAACTTGCTAACATCCAATTTATCTATCCCAGAATTTTTTTTATACAACTCAATCATATCCTCTCTCACACACCTCCTTTCGAACGAGAACATATTTAATACCCTCAGTCTATCTATATATTCAAGGTGCCTCAGGGAAGGAATAATCTTTGTTGCCCTCCGTTGCACTGACTCAAAAAGGTTAATATCATGTCTAAAATGTGGGCACCATGCCTGTATACAGTACTCTAGATGTGGCCTAACATAAGAGTTATAGAGTTTAAGAATAACCTCCTTACTTTTGTAACTGACATTTCTCTTAATGAAACGCAACCCTCTATTTGCCCTATTTCTTGCTTCAATACACTGCTTAGAAAACCTTAATGACTTATCTATTACTACTCCTAGATCTTTCTCATCCTCTACTGAGCTCAGCCAATGTCCATCCATTTCATAGTTATGTGCCCAGGCTAACAATTTATTTAAGTCCCCCTGCACTTTAAAATTATCATCAATATCTTTAACTACAGCTGCTAATTTGGTATCATCCGCAAAAATTGATACTTTATTATTAACTGCCTCCCCAAGATCGTTTATATAGATGACAAATAATAATGGACCGAGAACTGTTTCCTGAGGAACCCCACTGATAACATCCCTCCACTCTGACTTTACACCATTTAGCACTACCCTTTGCTTCCTGTCCTTCAGCCACTCAGCTATCCAATTTGAAACACCCCCATCCAATCATTTTTAATTTATGAACTAGTCTCCTATGTGGTACTGTAGCGGGCCAAAAAATTTAGACTAACCCTAATCGATCCAACCCGCTTCCTATACTAATCCGGACGTGAGAAATCGAAGGAGAATGAAACGGATTGTATGTACAGTCCTTTACTAACAAAAAAAATACAATATTTACAAAAAGTATGGGTAAATATGCACAAAATATCTACAATAGAGAGGGGCGATTATATTGGAGATCTTACTTTTCACAAAAAAAATACAAAAAAGAAAATCCTATATATATGCATACAATTAATTGATCCTAAGAAACATAAAAAAAATCAAACAACAAAAAAAATCCTGACTACAACAGTCAATATATAAATAACAAACAAGGTCTCACTTGGTACAAAGAGGATGGGGGGATGTCCAGCCACCTGCCACTCGAGTGAGCAGAATGCCTAGGACTTACAACAAGTGTGGCGCCTCTGCGCTTGATGGAAGGTAAATGACATTATCACACTTGCATGGCTATTATAAGCCCTCCTTCATTAAGCTATACTATTGGCCTTTATTAATTAACAATAATATATAGCTTTCCAGGATATGGCGCTTTGTTTGCAATATAATGATATATGAAACTAGGTACTATCTTTCCAGAATATGGCGCTTTGTTAAAATAATTTTAGCAAAGAAACTAGGTACTATCTTTCCAGAATATGGCACTTTGTTTATAATATAAGGATATATGAAACTAAGTACTATCTTTCCAGAATATGGCGCTTTGTTAAATAAATTTTAGCAAAGAAACTAGGTACTATCTTTCCAGAATATGGCGCCTGGAAAGAAAGAAAAAAAACATGGTAATCATTTTTATACATAAAATAAATAAAAAACAAAACAAACCCATTCCCATTCACACACACACACATTCTTACAGAGGGAGGGAGAGAGAGGGTACTGAGAAAAGGGGTGGGAGAATGGCCCTTTTACACACACTCACATTCGCTCCACCACACCCCTCGTTCCTTAAGCCACGTCCGGATTAGTATAGGAAGCGGGTTGGATCGATTGGGGTTAGTCTAAATTTTTCGGCCCACTACAGTACCTTATCAAATGCTTAACTAAAATCTAAGTAAATTATATCTACATTCTCTCCCTTATCTACTTGATCTGTTACAAACTCCAGAAAGTCTAGTAAATTAGTCAAACATGATCTACCTGATCTAAACCCATGCTGAGCATCGCTGATTAACCTCTCCCCCTCTAGATGTTGGCAAATCCCTTTTTTAACTATTTTGTCAAGAATTTTACAGACTACAGGAGTTAGGCTAACCGGTCTAAAGATATTTGGATCCTCTTTACTACCCTTCTTGAAAATGGGGACTACATTCGCTCTCTTCCAATCATCGGGTATTTCTCCATATTCCAGTGACCTAGTATACAACTTCTCCAGAGCTATTGAGATACTTTCTACCCCTTCTTTAAGTATCCTAGAATGAATATTATCAGGGCCGGAGGCCTTGGTAGTATCTAACTCACCTATTAGTCGTTTTATCGTCCTCCGATCCACACTAATGGTAGTAAACACCTCTTTCCCTGACCCATGAGTACTATACATAAGACTATTTAGTTTCTCCTTTGTAAATACTGATGCAAAATGACCATTTAGTATCTCAACTAATTCCTCATCAGTTTCTCTCACAACCCCTTCATATTTGATAGGTCCTATTTTAACTCTGCCAGACTTTTTATTAATTTTATAGTAACTAAAGAACTTTCTTGGATCTTTGTTGCTATCCTGAGCTAATTTAATTTCTGACACCCTTTTGTTCTTCTTTATAATCTTATTTAACTCATTCCTAGCCATTCTATAATCACTTAAATTTTGAATATTATTTTGTACCTGTAATTTTTTATATGCCCTTTTCTTCTCTGAAATTTTTCTAGCTATCTCCTGATTCCACCATAATGGTTTCCTACTTTTGTTCCTAATGGCCTTCATTGGGATACATTGTTCTTGGACTACATTTATTATATGCTTTAAAGTATCCCACATCCCATAAGCATTTTTACCTCTGAATTCTACATCCCAGTGTACAAAATTTAGCAAGCTTCGGAGTTTTACATAATCTCCCTTATGAAAATTTGGAACTTTTACAGCATTCTCGGTTATTTTACCCTTCTCAATTCCCAAGTTAAAATGAACTATCTGATGGTCACTATTTCCCAATGCTTCCCCAACAGTCAATTCTTGAACTAAATGATCACTGTTAGAAAGTACTAAATCTAATATATTGTTCCCCCTCGTTGGCTCATTAACAAATTGATTCAAAAAATTATCCTCAAAGCATTCTATGAACCTGCCACTGGTTCTATCCCTACCTATCATATTTTCCCAGTCCACAGAGTTTAAGTTGAAGTCCCCAATAATAACTGCATCTGTTTCACATCCCTTACTTATTTTCCTTATCATTAGCTCATCCATATCATCAGTCTGCCCAGCTGGCCTGTAAAAAGCTCCCAAATGCACCATTCTATTTTTACTGAACTTAATATCTATCCAAAGTGACTCAACTCCATCCTGCTTTATTGAAGTATTTAAACTTGAAACAATGTTGTTTTTTATATAGATAATTATTCCTCCACCAATCCTACCTTTCCTTTGACTAATGTACATATTATAGCCCTGTAAATCAAATTAACCCATGATTCAGTAACACATAATATATCTATATCCTCATTGCTAATATAACTAAATAGCTCATCCTTCTTGTTTCTAAGACTACGAGCATTTGTATAGAAACAATTTAACCCCCTATTCCGGAAGCACCTCTTGAAACCTGAATGACCTCACCCATATCGCCTTGGAACCTATTTCTGTTATCTGCCAAGTCCATTCTACTTTCAGTACTATAATGTCCTCTCATAATTCCCATAATTCTTAGGGCACTGAATCTATTAGTCAAGCCAATAGGTTCTGTGTCCCTCTGACTCACACACCTATTCTCCCCCTGGCTAACCATCTCAACAGAGGCAACCCTATTCTCACAAAGAACAGGAGAAGCCTCCCTAGCTTCATGTTTCCTAACCACTCTCCATTGTCCCCCATCCTCACTAGGCCTATTTCTAACTAATCTAAGGGGGCTAACTTCACTATCCCTAGAACTATCATATCCTACCTCCTCCACCGGCCCTCTACCTTCACCTGAAACATCTAACTGGCCTACCTCACCACCTAACCTATTCCCAGCTCTAGGCCTAACACTAAGTTCCCTCCTGAGCTCAGCAACTAACCCCTCCAGAGGACATTGCCTTTTACTTCACAGTTGAACTACTGATTAATGTGGGCTTTGAACCATGGGTAACTACGCTGTATGGCACCACCATGAAATAAACCCAAATTGTCACTCCATCCATTGACTAACCATACCCAATGTGGTTTAACTTCACCTTTTTCACTCTTCCAAACAAGGAAAATATGCCAAGAGTTAACAAATAAAATGAAATTTGTATAAGTTAATAGCCAATATCATGATGCCCATTTATGTTTTTACAGAAGTATTATTTTCAGATGAATGTTATGAAAGAACAAGATTATTTAATAAAAGTACTGGCATTAGGCAATTCAGGAGTTGGTAAAACTAGTTTTCTTTATCAGTATACAGATGGAACTTTTCAGCAACAGTTCATATCTACGGTTGGAATTGATTTTAGGGAGAAGAGGCTGGTAAGGATGGTCAGAAATTTTTCATGTTGGTTCAACAATATTCTTATTTTTACATATAATCCCTCTCCCTTCTTTAATATAGAATGTCTTTTAACGCTCTTTAATGAATTTATATACAATTATATTGTAGGGACATGTCTATTGTTTTATGGCAAATTTAACTCACTAGAAAGATAGCATAAAGAAGTTCTCAATTAGAAGTCCATTTTCTTTTATACCACAATATTTTTTTTAAAACTACTATTTTAATTGAATATACTGCATTGGGGTTTAAATCATCAATTCATTCAAGTTTACTATTTAAAAATAAGTGACTATATAATCTTTAGGTGCCTGTTATATGTGGGTACTAACTTGCATTCTATTTATGCAAAGGGGGATTCTATTTTGATATAAAAATTAAAATAAACATGTATAAATGTGAATAAGAACAATTATGTGAAATAAATTACTGTCTATAAGTTTAGGCCACATTATTCTCTGAAGTGAATTATATTAGGCTAATCTAGGCTTAGTTTTAGATTCTGTTGTTATATTTTAGGGCCCATTTTGGTAGTTTTCATCCTTTGGTTTTTATTAACGGTTTTAGTAAGTTTTGTCATTTAAATTATATTAATACTTTTGGTAGTATTAATACAAAAAAGATTTGGGGATTTTCTGATATTTCTTATGCTGATAGTTTATCTAATTTGGGCCTGTTCTCCATCAAAGGACAGTTGGCTGTCTGGCTTTGTTCTGGAAGGTTGTCTTACAGGAAGCTCCTGATTCTCATTGTAAGATTGGGATATAATACTGATTTGGGTGTGTAGTTTTTCTTGTATTTATTTAATACACCAATCACTGTAATAAATACATTAGTGATTAATACTTTTGGGGAAGATATCTGGCAGCAATCCTGAGCAAGAATTTTTTGGGGGGTGAGTGTTAACTTTTTCCTTAGTGAATTTCTGAGAGTATGGCTTTTTGTATAGATGGTGAGAGCATGCCGTTTGAAAGTAGTGTGTATGTGGTGTGTGATGCATGTGGAGTTGAAAGGAGAGTGAATGTAACTGAATGCCGTGTGTGTTTTCTGGAAGGGGAGGTTAGGAGGTTGAGTGGCGAATGTAAGAGGTTGAATGATTTGGTGTTTGAAGTGAGAAGAGATGCAAGTGTGCGATTGAAGGGGGAGATTAGTGCTAAGAGGGTGGAAGATAGGGCTAGGACTGGGAACAGTGTGGAAGTTGTGAGTGATGATGAATGGTGGGTGAAAATGGATAGGATAGACAAGTTAGGACAGGTTAGGTGTGTGAATGAGAGGGACATGGAACCTGTTAGGTTGACTAACAGATTCAATGTCTTGAGAGAGGAAGAGTGTGAAAGTGATTTGCCTGGTGTGATTGTGGATGAAAGCAGGATGGGTGGTAGTGTGACTGAGAGCAGGAGGGAGGGTAATGTTAGGCCAAGACAGAATAGGAGAATGACTGAGGTGCTAGTGATGGGTGACTCAGATTAGGTATTTAGATAGGAAGTTGAGTGATAGCAAGTGGAAGGGAATGAGAGTTTGTCTGCCGGGTGCTGGTGTAAGTGATGTTTGTGAGAGGTATGATAGGCTGGTTTCTGGGTGTGAGAGGGATGCAGTTGTGATTACGCATATGGGGGTGAATGATGTAAAGAAGGTGGGTACATGTGAGTTACGTGAGCAGTATAAAAGGTTAGTTGAAAGGATGAGTAAAAGCAGGGTAAAAGGTGTTGTTTCTGGTGTGCTTCCGAGATTGGATGTGGGGGTAGAATGGTTGTCGCGTGCAATTGGTTTGAATGAATTTGTGAAAGGACTGTGTGAGGAGTTAGGATTGGTGTTTGTAGATGTCTGGAGAGGGTTTTATGGGAATAGGAGGTCGTATGCGATGGATGGGCTCCATCTTAGTCGGGCAGGTGTTGAGGTTCTATGGGGGGAGCTGGATAGTGTGATTAGGTCCTTACGGGTGGGAAACTAGAAGCTGTTAGAGGTAAGGGAATAACAGGAATAGAGATCAGGTGTAGGAAATGGAAGGGATGCAGAGATAGAGGAGTAGCTAGGGGAGAGGGCATACTGATGCATTATAGGGGGACTAATGCACAAGTGAATGAGCAGATAACTAGGAATAAAAAAGCACAATGCAATGAAGATGGGAATAATAAAAAAACCTTAAAAATATACTACACAAATGGTCGGAGTATAAGGAATAAGATAGATCTCTTAAGAGCGTTAGCGAGTGAAGAGAATTTTGATATAATTGCAATAACAGAGTCATGGCTTGATTTGGCAGGTAATCACTTTAAACCTGAGGTTGAGATTGAGGGCTTTAACATGTTCCATACAGATAGGAATAGGAAGAGAGGAGGAGGGGTTATTATTTATATTAAAGATAATCTCCAGTGTTGTGTAAACAGTACAATTAAATTAGATGATAACACAGAGTCATTATGGCTAAATGTAAAGGAAGGTAAAAACAAGCTTGTCATAGGATTATTATACAGACCACCAAATCTTAGTAAGGAAGCTTCAAATCTTCTGTGGCAGGAGATTGAACGGGCATGTAGAAGTAAGCATGTGTGTATAATGGGCGATTTTAATTACAGAAATATAGACTGGGAAGCTCTTGTGGGTGATCAGGAGGCTGAGGAATTTTTTAATGTTGTCCAAGATAATTTTCTGAGGCAGATTATTAATGAACCCACTAGAGGTAATAATATACTGGATTTAGTTCTGACAAATAGGGAAGTTATTAAGGATACTGAGATTGGAGGAAATTTGGGTAATAGTGACCATTGTGAAATTAGATTCAAGATGAAATGGAATGGTATTGATAGTAGCATGAACAATGTTAAAATTCCTGACTTTAGAAGAGCAAATTATAATGGGCTAAGGACTTACCTGGAGGCAGTTGTACAGAAACCAGGCAATGAAATCAATTCAGGAATAGATTCAATGATATCAGTTAGTGGAGACAATAATCACCAGGAGGAAGAGATTACAATTGAAGAGGAGTATGAAAGAATAATTGAGCAATTAATTACAGGTCAGATGATTAACATTCCATATAAGGAGATTAGGACTAAAAATAATGACCCAAAATGGATGACAGATAAAATTAAGCATTATATTGGCATTAAAAAGGGCATTTATAGGAAAATAAAAAATGGAGAGGATCACTTAAGGCAGAGATATAATGAACTAGCAAGAGATGTTAAAAAGTTAGTTAGAGTAGCAAGGAGAAATTATGAAATTAAAGTGGCAAATAGGGCAAAGGAAGATCCTAAAAGTTTTTATCAATTATACAAAACTAAGGTTAGAGATAAAATAGGCCCACTTATAGATTCCAATGGAGAATTAGTGAGTGATAGGGACTCAATGGCTGGAATGCTAAATGACTTTTTTCTCTCAGTATTTACACAGGAGGATACTCTAAATATACCTGAGGTGTCAATGATCTTTTGGGGTAATGATGAAGAGAAATTAAAGGATATCTTGATCACAAAGGAGATAGTGACAAAGGAAATTGATAAAATCAAAAGTAGTAAAGCACCCGGTCCTGATGAGGTCTTTCCTAGAATTTTGAAAGAATGTAAGGATGTGTTAAGTGAGCCCCTAGCATGCATCTTTAGAAAATTATTGGAGAGTGGCATTGTGCCAGTGGCATGGAAGAAAGCCAATGTGATACCTATATTTAAGAAAGGGGATAAAACAAATATGTCTAATTACAGACCAGTAAGTTTGACATCAGTGGTAGGGAAAATGATGGAATCTATTATAGCAAGGAATATTAGAGATCACTTGGATAAGCATAAGTTGATAAAAGAATCACAGCATGGCTTTAGTAAGGGTAAATCCTGTCTGACTAATTTGCTGTCTTTTTATAGTAAGGTGTATGAAGCAGCAGATAATGATGAAAACTATGATATTTTATACTTGGACTTTAGTAAGGCTTTTGATCGAGTGCCACACTTACGGCTTCTGAGCAAAGTTAAATCACACAGGATCGATGGCAGTATATTTAGGTGGATTCAGTCATGGCTTGGTGACAGACAGCAGAGTTAGTATAGATGGAGTTAAATCTGAGTGGGGGTGTGTTAGCAGTGGAGTACCGCAAGGATCTGTTTTGGGTCCCTTGCTATTCTTAATTTATATTAATGATCTTGACATAGGTATAAGTAGTGACCTGAGTAAATTTGCTGATGATACTAAGCTAGGTAGGGCCATTAGGGCTGATTCTGATGCTGTTGTAATGCAGGAGGAATTGACCATTCTCTCCAATTGGGCCGAGAAATGGCAAATGAAGTTTAACATAGACAAATGTAGTGTACTTAGTATAGGTAGAAATAATCCATTGAATAGTTATAAATTAAATGGGAGAATTTTAGGGAGGACCGATTGTGAGAAGGACTTGGGTATTTTGGTAAGTTCAGACCTTCGTCCTAGAAAGCAATGCCTAAATGCTAAGAATAAAGCTAATAGGATATTGGGATTCATTAGGAGGAGTGTAAGCAATAAGAGTGCTGAAGTCATTCTAAAACTGTATCTGGCGCTAGTTAGGCCTCATCTAGACTATGCAGTACAATTTTGATCACCATATTATAGGAAGGATATTGATTTGCTTGAGTCTGTGCAGAGAAGGATGACAAAGATGATTGGTGGGCTAAGGAACTTACCTTATGGTGAAAGGCTCAGAAAACTAAATCTACATACATTGGAAAGGAGAAGAGTCAGAGGGGAATTGATTGAAGTCTTCAAATGGGTAAAAGGATATAATAAAGGGGATCTGGGTAAGGTTCTTATACTTAGTGAACATGACAGAACACGTAGCAATGGGTTTAAGCTTGATAAGTATAGGTTTAGGAAGGAGATTGGGAGGAATTGGTTTACAAATCGTGTGGTAGATGAATGGAATAGGCTCACTAGACATGTGATAGAAGCCTCCTCTCTGGGTAGTTTTAAGAATAGATTAGATAAATATATGGATGAAGCTGCTAGATGGGACTGACTTTTTTTTATGTACATATGTTTATATTTTTCTAAGGAGTGGGGAGATTATATTTTGCGGTTGCATGAATGGACATAATCCTCTGTATGCATTTTATGTATATTGTAGATTAGATCTGACAAACTCCTGTAAAGGGTTACAATGTTGATGACTTTTCTCTGGTAAGAAATCTTTTGTGTGTTGACTGGAACAGGAGCTGCCAAGTGTAGGCCATGAATGGTCTTTTGCAGTCTCCTTCTTTTCTTATGTTCTTATGTTCTCTGTGCAGACCTAATTATGGCTTGGAAGATCCTAAATAGTCATCATTGTCCCCACTTGTTTGATTTGTTTGAATGTACAAGAGACAACAGAACTGGTGGTCACAGCAAAAAAGTCCTACCCCACTCAAATACGAATGCTCACACTCAATTTTTCTCTATATGTGTTGTTAATCTCTGGAATTCTCTCCTGGACGATGTCAGTGCAAGTTCGGTTGTTTTTAAGCGTAAAGTTGAACTGTTTCTTAGCCCCCTACTTTATGAGTTTGTTTAGATCATTTTTCCTTTGTGGTTCTGTTCTGCATCTGTAATTAGCCAACCTTTTTGCTTGCCTTAAGTCTTATTCCTGCCCTACTGGTTGGAAGATGCAGCAGCGACTAGTGAGCGATTTAAGACCCTCATCAAGGTAAAGATCAAGATAAGGTAGCAGTAGGGCACTGAGAGGAGAAATAGGCTGGAGTAGGTATGAAGAGAGTGTGGCAAGGATGAAAGCAAACTATAAGTTGACACTGCCAGGGACGGGAATAGAGACCTGGGCAGGCTATGTCTATTATGCCTACGCTAGGACTGAGTGGCACAAAGAAGTAATGGGTAGATACGAAGTATGAATTAGAAGCAATCTATATAGAGGACAGAGCAAAAGGAAAGCTGAAACAAAAAAATATTAGATGCAGGAGAAAGGTTGTGGAGAAGAAGAATAAATGGAAAGAGAAGTCTGAATGTATACAGAAGCAAAAGGGAGCCTTGCATCGAGAATATCTATGATGGGAATTTCACAAGCCAGCTACTATTTGGTAGCGATTGGACGTGTTCTCAGCGAGCTCTCTATTCAGTGCCTTTTTTTCATTTTGGATTTTTTGGTGTAATATATTTAAGTTTGGCAAGATAGTTAACTTTGAGTGTTAGACATAATACTAAAGGAATTTTTAATTATATTCTGAAAAGTTTTGAAAAGTTTCTCAGTATGGCTGTTACTTTGGATGAAGTGAGTATGTTTTTTGATATAGGCAGCATGTGTGTAGTTTGTGATTTTTGTGGGTGTTGAAAGAAGAGCAAATGTATCTGAATGCCCAGTTTGTTATGTGACTAGTGCAAATGTGGCTTTGGTAGAGGGGGACAGTCGGTTGCGTGATGAGTGCAAGAGATTAAATGAGTTGGTGAATGAAGTGAGAAGGGATGCGAGTGTACGCATGAAGAATGTGGCTGCGACCAGGAGGGTGGAAGATGGGCCTAGACTAGGGACTGGACAGAAAGAAGTGACTGATATAAGTGAAGATGAATGGTGGGTGAATATAGATAGAATAGATAGGCTAAGACAGGTTAGGTTTGTGAGTAAGAGGGACATGGAAGCTGTTAAGTTGACTAACAGATTCAATGTCCTGAGAGAGGAAGAGGCTGAAAGTGATTTGTCTGATATGGTTGTGGCAGAAAGTGAAATAAGTGGTAGTTTAAATGAGAACCGGAGGGTAATTCTAGGCCTAGGGGGACTAGGAGGATGACTGAGGTGCTTGTGATGGGTGACTCTCAGATTAGATATTTAGATAGCAAGTTGAGTGAGAGTTTGTTTGCTGAGTGCTGGTTTAAATGATGTGTCTGAGAGGTATGATAATCTGGTGTCTGGGTTTGAGAGGGATGAAGTTGTGATTACGCATGTGGGAGTAAATGATGTAAAAAGGTGGGTTCATGTGAGTTACCAGAGCGGTACAAAAGGTTAGTTGAAAGGATGAGTGAAAGGTGTGCTTTCGAGTTTAGATGTGCGGATGGAATGGTTGTCTCATGCAATTGGACTGAATGAGTATGTAAAAGGCCTGTGTTAGTTGGAATTAGTGTTTGTAGCTGTTTGGGTTGGGTTCTATGGGAATAAGGCATTGTATGCATTGGATGGACTCCATTTAAGCCGGGCTGGGGTTGATGTATTGTGGCAGGAGTTAGTGTCGTTGGGTCTTTGCAGGCGGGAAACTAGTTACTGATAGTGGTCAGGGAAATATAAGCTTACAGGGTCGGGCAGGGAAAGAAAAGAGATGCAGAGGGGATAGAGTGGAAGTTAAATATTCTAAAAGGGGGTGCTTCAGGGATAGGAGGGCTGAGTTGTCTTTATACCAATGCTCATAGTCTTAGAAATAAGAAAGATGAGTTATTTAGTTATTATTGCTGAAGATATAGATATAATATGGGTAATAGAATCATGGGTTAATGAAAATAAATTTAATGACATGAGTGAATTTGAACTACAGGGTTATGATATGTACATTAGTCAAAGGAGAGATAGGACGGCTGGTGGGTTGATTATTCATATCAGAAATAGCATTTCTTCAAATCTAAATAATTCTATAAAGCAAGAAGAAGTGGAGTCACTGTGGATAGATATTAGGGTCAGTAAAAATAGGATAATCACTTGGGAGCCTTTTACAGACCACCCGGACAGACTGACTGTATTGATGAGCTAATGATCAGGGAAATAAGGAAAGGATGTCAAGTAGATACACTTATTCTTGGTGACTTAATTTAAATTCTGTGGACTGGGAAAATATGATAGGAAGGGATAGAGTAAGTTGTAAGTTTATAGAATGTTTTGAGGATAATTTTTTTACTCAATTTGTTAATAAGCAAACAAGGGGTACCGATATCTTAGATCTGGTTCTTTCAAATGATGATCACTTGGTTCATGAAGTGACTGTCGGGAAAGCCTTTGGGAAATAGTGATCATCAGATGATTCATTTTAACTTGGGAATAGTGAAAGGTAGAATATAAACAAATTACAAAAACTCCAAATTTTTATAGGGGAGATTACGATGAATTACGAAACTTGATAAATCAAATTAGGTGGGATATAGAATTCAGGGGCAAGAATACTTATGAGATGTGGAACACTTTTAAGACTATACTAAATATAGCTCAGGAGCAGTGTATTCCAATGACAGCTATTAGGAAGAAAAGTAGGAAGCTGTTGTGCTGGAATCAGGAGATATCTAGGAAAATTTCTGAGAAGAAAAGAGCATACCAGAGATTACAGAGAGAAAGTACTTTTGACAATTTAAATCATTATAGATTGACCAGAAATGAGCTAAATAAGATTATTAAGAAGAGCAAAAGGGCAGCAGAAATTTATTTAGCTAAAAATAATAATAAAGATCCACGAAAATTCTTTAGCTATTATAGAATTAATAACAAATCTAACAGTGATAAAATAGGGACTATTAGATATGAAGGGGTTTTGAAAGAATCTGATGAGGGAATACGAGGGGCGGTCAATAAGTTTTGTGAATCAGTAGGGCAAAACAGAGGAAGGGGGATGGCTGTTTGTGGGGGTGTTAGGACAAGTTATGACAAGTCAGGACCTGCAGACGCACGCTCCTGCCTCAACTATTTAAGAAGCAGTAGCTGATCGCAGATTGTCAGTCACAAATTTTTCAACAATGGAGAAGGTTGAGCACCGCGCAGTGATCAAATTTTTGACCAAGGAAGGCAAGAATGAAAAAGAGATCCATGAATGCATGGTTGCAGTGTACACCAACACTGCCCCTTCCTATGCAACCATTGCTTGCTGGAATAGGGAGTTCCGCCATGGTCGTGATTCCTTTGAAGATGACCCCCATCCAGGACGCCTGTCAGATGTGACCAACGAGGACAATGTGGCCCGTGTGGAGAGGATGATCCTCGAAAATCGCTGGGTGAAGGTTGAAGAAATCGAGCGAGAACTTGGAATATCACATGGAAGTGTTATCAACATCATCTACAACGATTTGCCCATGACCAAGGTCTCTGCCCGTTGGGTCCCTAGAAACCTGACGCCCCATGATCGACTTCAACATCATTAAAGTTCGGAGGAGCTGCTGCTCCTGTACAACCAAGACCCGGCGGGATATGAGTCACGCATAGTGACAGGTGATGAAATGTGGGTCCATCACTGGGATTCCGAGACCAAACTCGAAAGCATGGCCTGGAAGCACAGGGGCTCTCTGACCCCCATCAAGTTCCAGACCCTCCCAACCCTCAGCCGGGAAGATCATGGCCACCATCTTCTAGGATTCTGAGAGAGTGTTGATGGTGGACTATGCACCTCGTGAAAGGACCATCGCAGGCCAATATTACGCCGAGGAACTGGCTGGGTTGAAGAAGTGCATCCATCAGAAGCGGTGCGTTAAGTTGACACGCTCTTGAGGGACCCTGCAGTCAGGATAACCTCTGATAACCCTATCCCTGTGCTGGTTGCTGGTTGCGATGGACAAAGAATGAATATCGCCCCCCAAGAGGAAAGTAATCCCAATCCACAACCCCGAGCACAGAAGCAGGATGGCAAGCTGCAGATGATAGAGAGCAAGAAGTAGACTGAATAGAGCAGAAATATGAGAGTAAGGAGAATCAGCCTGAATAAAGGAAAAGAGGTATGCAAGAGAGATGAATTAGACTGAATAACTAAGCTCAATAGTGGTATGCACTGGTAAGTTGCAGTATGGTACCGCACCTATGGCCCGTGAGTGATAAATTGCATGACCTACATGAAATTTAATGCAAGAAATGGTAATAAAAGGATTAATTACTTAAATTAATATACTTAACAGCAGTAAAGGACAAAAATAATATAATACAAATAATCAATGAAATAGTGCACTAGTCAACCCATAATATAAATCTAGCTGAATTCCACAATAAGGTTGAGAGGGGGTAAGGATCAGGAAAGGATACGTTAGTCAGGTGCTGGGAATAGGATAGGGTAGGTCGAAGGGTTGACAATGATATGGCCGCGGGGCCGCAAGGAGTTGGTAAGGCGACCTTGAGCCTTACAATAGCGAGTATTGTCCTTAGACTGTTCCCACACTGACCGCTCCTCACTGGGGCACTGGTGTCAAGGAAGCGCAGTAGGCATGAACCAGGGAGTGCAGAACAGAGGCAGTCAAGCAAGGGAGGACATCAAGGCTCACACACCAGGCAACGACAGGAGGGGTGATGTATGGACACCTGGGTGAAACGAAAAAGAGTGGATGCACCATGAGTATGGCATCCTTACAGTGCAGCTCAACAAGGCAGTTCAGTAAACAAGATTAAAGGGTAAAGCTAATAATGATAACAATAGCAATGCAAACAAAACTGAATTAATATAATCAAAGGGATGTAAAGAATTATTATCAGACTATAATAATAATAATAAATATGGACCAAAGATAAATAAGAGAACGTTAATATCAAGCACAAAAGACAGGTTTAATAAAGGATATACCAGTTTTAATATTAAGATTATAAAGGAGGACAAGAAAACACCTCAAACAGAACACGCCTCTTCAACGCGGTGTCCTGCTCCTCCACGACAATGCCCCTGTTCACAAGGCTAGAGTTGCACAAGCTGCCCTGCGCGAGTGCAGATTCGAGGAGCTCAACCATTCCCCCTACAGTCCAGATCTGGCCCCCAGCTCAAGGCTGCACTGCGTGGATGCCAGTTTGGAGATGATGAAGATGTCCAGCTCACCATCAAGGAGTGGATTGAACAGCAGTCAGGAGATTTCTGGTTGTCGGGAATTCAAAGCCTCAGGGACAAGTGGTGCAAGTGCATTGAAGTAGAGGGTAGTTATATTGAAAAATAATAAAACACTTTTCCTCATATCTCGTTTCCTTATATCCAAATTGCAAAACTTATTGACCGCTCCTCATAGTAGAAGTTCTTAATGATTATTTTTTTCAGTATTTACACAAGAGAATCAAGATAGATTAATTGATGATAATTCTAGGTCAAGGGAAGTAGTGTTGAATACCATTAATGTGAACAGGGAAATAATTAAAGGGCTTATATTGGAGTTAAATACCAGTAAGTCTTCTGGCCCAGACAACACTCAAAGAAGGTGTAGATAGTATTGCAGTAGCTCTTGAGAAGTTATATACTAGATCATTAGAGTTTGGAGAAATACCTAATGATTGGAAATTAGCTAATGTAGTGTGGTAGGTTAATAAATGATGCTCAGCATGGGTTTAGAAGAGGTAGATCATGTTTAACAAATTTGCTGGATATTATGGATTATGTTAATAAATAATTAGATAAGGGAAGGAATGTTGATTTAATTTACTTAGATTTTAGCAAAGCTTTTGATAAGGTTCCACATAGGAGACTAATTCACAAATTAAAAATATATGGGATATGTGATAAAGTTTTGAATTGGATAACTGAATGGCTGAAAGACAGAAAACAGAGAGTTGTGCTGAATGGGGTGAGGTCACAGTGGAGGTACATTATCAGTGGCGTACTTCAGGGGTCCATTCTAGGCCCTTTATTATTCATAGTTTATATAAATGATCTTGTAGAGGCTGTAAATAGCAAGGTGCCAATTTTTTCTGATGACCCTAAATTGGCAGCTGTAGTCAAAGAAGTGGAGGGTAGCTTTAAAGTGGAGAGTGACTTAAATATAGTTATTAGCTTGGGCTCAGAAGTGACAAATGACTTTTAACCTTAAAAAATGCAAAGTTCTTAACATGACCTAACATACAACTTGTATGTTAGGCCACATTTAGAGTACTGTATACAAGCATGGTCACCATATTTTAAACATGACATCAACCTGCTAGAGTCAGTACAAATGAGAGCAAAAAAAATAATTCCTTCCCTGAAGCACCTTGAATATGAAGATAGACTGAGGGTTCTAAATATGTTCTCATTTGACAGAAGATGTGTGAGGGGAGATATGATTAAGCTTTTTAAAATTGTTCTGGGATGGATAAGTTGGATTTTGGCAAGTTATTTGAGTTGTAAGGTAGTAATAGGACAAGGGATCACCACTTAAAAATTAAAAAACAGAGGTGCAGTTTGATGGAAGGTAGTAATAGGACTAGGGGTTACCACTTAAACATTAACAAAACAAGGTCTAGGTTGGATATTAGAAAATATTTTTCACCCATAGAGTGGTAAATTACTGGAATAGTTTGCCATCTGAGACGGTAGACAGTCAAAACTTGAATATTTTCAAACTCAGATTAGATGATTATATGGGGAGGGAAGGTTAACTCTGGGGGGTATTCTGGACTCATTCCTGTGGATGTAGTTTTTTATTATTGTACATTATGATTGATTTGGGTTTTGACGAGTCTTGATGATTACTCTTTTTGTTTTTGACACATTCCTGTGGATGGTTCTAATAGTATATTATAGATGCATGATCTGACACAATTTTATTGATTGTTTAAATTGTATATTGTAGATGCATGATCTGACTCAATCCTATGGATGCATTTTGTGGGTGGGCTTTGACAGATGCAGATGACTTTTGATAGGCCCTTGTGGCTTTTGTCATCCGTGAAATTATGTTATGTTATGTAGCTTTTGTCTTCTATATTTTATTAAGTGTTTGCAGGTTTTGTCCTTTATATTTTATTAACTGACTAGAGTATATAGTTGGATTGGATAATCTTTAGATTCTGTCATGTTTTGGATGTGATGAGGAATGGGTGATTTTTCTGAGTGTGTTGTAAGCTTGTTAATAATTGAGAATTTATGTCTCAGGCTAGAATTGAATGAGTTAAGAGGTGAGATTTATCAGATAAATGATACAGGGGCTGGCCAAGATATTAGCTGTAGATTAGTTAGGAGTATAAATGGTGCTAGATGACAGTGGAAGGTAGTAATGAAATAGGGAACATTAGTTAGAGATCCAAGGGATGTAGGGCATCGGGTGAAGTGCCAGTGAAGCAAGGATGGTTGGATTGATAGTTTTTTGTAGGAAATCAGGTAGGTTGCACCATTCATCCCTTTCATCTAGGCTGAAATCCTTCTATCAGATCGTTAAATGTATATGAAAATTGGTGAGCCAGTCATTGGTGAGCCTTAAGGCACCAGTAGTAAGTCTTGTTACAGTTGTTTTCTGACACTATCCAGCATTATTGAGAGCACCCCTGGACCCATCCACATATATCCAAAGAGCTCTAAACATATTGCCTGAAGTTGATATGCTAACAGTTCATTCCACTGAAACTCTTGCAAGAGCTGGACCCTCTTCTTCACATGCACAACACTCGCCCCCAACAAACGCTACTCAAACACATAGCTCTGCTCCTCATGCTGTAGCTGGTCAAAAATCTAGACTAACGCCAATCGATCCAACCCGCTTCCTACACTAATTCGGACTTGAGAAATCAAAGGAGAAATGAAACAGATTGTATGTACAGTCCTTTACTTACAAAAAATATGGGTTAAATATTTACAATAGATAGGGGTAAAAAAAATTGAGATCTCGTTACTTATTTATATACAATTAATCCTATCTTATGAATACTATCAATCAATATTTGTAAACACTCAGACTATTATATTTAAAGGGAAAAAAACAAAACTACCACCAATCCGAAAAAACAATTCTATACAAAATCGAACAAAAGAAATATTTGCGACTACAACAACCAATAAATAAACAAACAAAAGGAAATGCCTCACATGGTACAAAGGGGGACAGTCCTGCCAGCCGCCACTCAAGTGGGGAAAAATGCCTAGGACTTATTAACAAGATGGCGCCTCCGAGCTTGAAATAATGTTAAGAGGCTATATAGAAGCCCTCCTCCTTACAAATGGGATGTACAATATCTCTAATTTGTATTTTCCAAATCTAGAATGCCAGCCACTTTTCAAAAGGCAGGTAATATTTATCTATTTTAATAGTGGCTTTATCCGTAAAAAGAATTTTATCAATAAACTTTTGATAAAAGATTATTTTAAACAAAGTACAATCTTGTAAAATTTATCAGAGTGGCACAGCAAATTACAAATTGTGAATAGCTGGGGGAGAGAAAAAATAACATTTTAGACAAACTTGAAAATCAATTTATATTATATATACCCCCCCCCCCAAAAAAAAAACATTCTCATTCATACACACATTCTTACAGAGGGAGGGAAAGGGTGGGAGAATGGCCCTTCACACACACACACTCACATTTACTCCACCACAACGCTCCCCCACACTCTTGTCCAATTCCTTCCACTTAGCCCACAATCCCTTTCATTTTCACTACTACCAATACCATCTACCCCCCCACTTCTCTACACCTCACCCTGATACAACAGTACTTAACACACCATATACATAAACTTAACATACTGGAACTGAATAAACTACACAACATTAACACTAAAATAATAAAAACCTGCAAACTACTTAAAAAACAACCTACACATTACCAACCTACAATAAAAAAACAAACTACAAAAGACACTTTCCTTCCTATACTTCAGGATTGGGCTGAAGGTATTAGCAGTGAACTCATTAACCTATTAAAGTGGGCACTGACAATAAGCTCCACCATATCACCACCCAACCCGACACATACAGAGGCCATGACATCTAGTCGCAGAGATACAAACTCACCTTATTGAACAATCCTCACTTTTATACTCACATCACCAGCAAGCCCTCTACCACCCATCACCACCTTTTGCACCTCCACTCTCAACCCCACAACATCCTGGAAAGTGGTCAAGAACCGATTCACTTAATGATCATTATTACAACAAACACAAAAATCACACTGGTCAGCCACAGATAGCTCCCTCTTGACCATCTAAGAACCAGGTTCAATATAACCCCTAGGGGCCCTGAAAAACACCAGGTGCCATGGCATCCTTCCTGTGTTTGAGTTTTACTGAAGAGAACCCAGGGAGTGACAAAGTTCTTTTATCAACAACCCAATTATAATAGACTTCACTCAAACATATGTGTGGTGCATATGCATCTGACACTCTCCATGGCTTATCCCCCCAAAAATTTGCCTTTCGCCACCATAATACACAACCACTTCATACATTTGGTTCACAACCATCATTGCCTCTTGAAATTGCAGAGCCCCAGACATATACATCACCTTCTTCTTACATAAAGTTCAGCACTTTTGTTGCACAAATTGTTTTTGACCTCTTACATACCTCAGTCATTATCTTCCTTAAATCATTGACCATATGTAACTTTTAAGCCATCAGCTTTTAAATCTTGCAATCCATTCAACAGAGTTTCAACCCGTGTATCATCTCCACTTATTACTATCTTTTCCTTTCACTATTCCTTTGTGTACTACTCAGGTTCATTTGTTACATTCTCACCAGTTGAACCAGGGAAACAAGGCAACTCATTCTGCTCACCCTGCAAATTTTATACTAAAATTCCCTAAATTCTTCCCATGTTCTTGCAATCCTCAGACCTCATTTGTTGCATATATGTATAGCCTACTACAGCTGTTGATCAGTGATAATAACAAACTTCACATATACAAAAAGAGCCTTAACACTTTCAGACAGTACCTTATTACTGCATGCTCTCTTTCAACTGTCCAATGCTTTCTTTCTGCTGCATTCAATGCTTTAGACACATATCCAATTATCATTCTTAACATTCAATAGGAGATAACCTGACATGATATAAACTCTCAGTGGAGGAAAAGCCAAAAGGGAGTTTCTGAGGCGATCCACCAAACTGACCACCCCTCACTTCAACCTACACCCAGCTACAAACCCAAGATTCCCAGCCTCCATGGAATATTCCAAATGTGGACTCTCATATGAGTTGTAGTTTAAGCACAACCTCCTTACGTTTCTTGTTAACTGCTTTACTTCCCTTAATTTAAGTCTCTATACATTAAATTTTTTTAATGAATTTCAATTATTACTCCAACAAAATTAGTCTTATTAAAAATATGGTACATAAAATAAGAGAAAAAAGGTATCTATATTTTGGATGTGTATTTGCCTCAAGTAGTTTACTTGAGGATTTTACTTGGCCTTTTGCAAGGCTTCTGGAAAAGATGCTTTTGTTCATTTTTGCTTTTTTTATTTAAAAAAAATATATATATATGATCTGATTGACTTTTAATATTTATAGATTTACAAGTACAATGGTACGAATCATGAACAAGGCCTTCATCTACAATTGTGGGATACAGCTGGTCAAGAGAAGTATGCATTACTAGTTTTGTTTCATAATCTCGGAACTGTCTCCTTAGAATCTTAGTGCCGTTGCAGCTTTTATCATCAAACATTGTTTTGCTTCTATAAGAATGTAAATAGTAATTATAGAGTACACTATAAAGCATATAAAATACAAAGTAATTTTTATTTTCTTAATTGATGCAAATTTGTATACAAACTTTTGAATATTTTCTTAATAGTATTTAGAATGCCGCCACACTCCCATAGTAAGTCCAAGAGGTCATTAAGAGAGGAGTTATCATATGTAGTGCATGCTTGTGTGAGGTTTGGGCAGTCTATGGGTAAGCATTGAAGTATATTTACAAGGCTTTGGTTGCATCAGTGCATGTTGATATTGGGGCATGGTTTATTCTGTGTTTGTATTGTTGGAGTGGAGTGGCCAGTGGAGTATAGTTGCATGGTTGACCTGAGTTGAGATAGGATTACTCTGTGTTCTATGTAGTGGTTTTTCTGATTGGTTTATTAAGGGGAGAGGCTTGTTTAGGATCTTGTTTGGTGGTAGTGTGTAAAGTGTCTTTAGGTGGTAGTGTGGATGTGTTTAATTAAGTTAGGGTTTGGTGGTGGGGGAGGAAGGTTATTGTACAGGTGTTGGAAGTAGTGTGTTGGGGTTCCTTGTGTCTGGGAAGTGGTTGCTTTGGTGTCAGGTGGTGATTGAGGTGGGGAGGGGTCAGTGCTCTGTTGAAGTGTTGGGTTCCAATCATGTCTTGGTATTTTTGTTTCAGCATGTAGTTGTTGAGTGGGTGGGGTTTATATACATAGTGATTGTTCTGTGTAGTTTGGGAGTTTGTTTGTGTGAGGTTTGGCTGTGGTTGAGTGCCATGCTGGTGCTACATAATTGAGGGTGGTGTGGATGAATTGTTTGTATAGAGAGGCTCTTTCTGTTGTCCAAATGTAATGGTTGATAGTGCTTTGAATGGGTTGATTTTCTTTGTAAAACTTGTTTGTAATGTTTGTTGTGTGGGTTTTGAATGTCATGTGGTGGGTGTTTAGTGCAAGTCCTTAGAGGAGGGGGGTGGGGGGTATTCTGATTTGGAATGTTTAATTTATGGTAGTTGGTTGTGAAAAACATTATTGTTGATTTGTTGGCTGAAGCACTCATACAGTTTTGTTTGAGCCAGTGTTCTAGTGTGTTTATATATATGTTGTTGGAGTGTTCTGCTTGTTGTTTTGATTGAGGGGTGTTGTGCCATGAATGAGATCTAATCTGTGTAGAAGTTAATTAATGGTGTTATGTGTGAATAGGTTGAATAGTAGGGGTGAGACAATGGCTTCTTGTAGCACACCATTGTGGAGTGGTTGGGTGTAAGAGTTATGGATTGGGTGGGTGACTTTGGCCCACCTACCAATGTTACAGAGGTTGGTGTTCAGGATTTTTTGTGCTAGAATGTGTTTGGGTACTGTGCTGAAGACTTTGTTTCTCTATTGCAGCAAGGATTGTACATGAGGGGGGTAAGGGCTGGTTGAGCCCATCACTTGTTATGTGAAGTTGAGTGAGCTTTCCTGAAACCATGCTGTGCCTGAGACAGGGGTACTATATAATGTTGAGGCCTCATGAATTTTTAAAACTTTTACTAACCATAATCTTGGCTATTTTGAAATTAATCCAACCTTTAAGATTAATGATATTTCTACTGATATTGATTAGTTATTGAGGAGGAAAAGGAAATGTAATTGAACAAGTTTGCTTGAGAAAGATTAGTTCTTTTGCAGCTCCCAACCCAGGAGCTAATTGGTATGTAATACACATAAGTATCTCTTAATACAATTGCATTTCAGTTTGTTCTTTTCCATTTCCTTTTCATACTGTAATTTTGTGCATGTCTTCTATTAGATTTAGTAAATAACTGCTTATTGGTTTCACTATTATTGAAGTATTTACTAACAATTTGTGATTGTTTTGTAGGTTTCGTAGCCTAACTACTGCATTTTATCGAGATGCCATGGGTTTTCTTCTTGTATTTGATGTCACTAATGAACAATCATTCTTGGACGTTTGTTGCTGGGTGGAACAGTTGAAGGTATTTTATGTTATGACATCTTTATTTTCATCATTTTGAAAATAAATATTTATAAACCTGACATTTTTAAAGCTAAAAGCCTATTCAAAAGATTTTTAAATCATTTATGCCTATTCTTTAACTCTTAAGCTGAAGAGATCACCTGAAAGCTTGATTAAATTGTATAACTATTTTACAATGTCTCCATGAAGAGCTTTATGTTGCTTGAGTAATTGTTTGCAGAGGCCATTTTGTGGTGAATTCATCATGTGTTCAGCTACTTTTTCACTCTCATGCACTACAACTATATCAAATGTCAATTAAATGAACTGCAAACTATCAACTTTGAGAATACAATTTTTAAAATACTTCTTAGAAAATATTCATTTATCTGGTTTGGAAAGTGATATGAGGTTCAGATTGGCCTAGTGCAAATGTTTTGTGGCCAAATCTGCTTGTCTTAATGTTAATGGCTCAGGTCAAGCAGACAGTTTAAGTAATGCTATTTCCTTTCGGAGGTCAAAGCCCCTACTTGAACCCAAAGGGAGAATGGTATCGTGGGGAGGGGTACAAAATAAATTTCTTTGACAATGAATGTTAATACATACTAATCAAAGCACACTAGAATGAATGCTCTAAGGGTATGGAAACTAAGGTAAATATGTCTTAAGGGGGATGAACAAACACACAAAGGATAGGGTTGGTGTTGCTGGAAACCCTATAAATGCTCCCTAAAAGGAGTCTTCTTGGAGGAAGCCTTATGGTAGAGGAACAAAAATAGGCTTCAAATCTCTCCTCCAGCATATTGTAGAGGCTGGACACTTCTAAGGAGAGAGGGAAAAGAGGGGAAAGACTCCTCCAATCTTGTCTGAGCGAACCTGGTTATTTTTGGATTTTATAGTAATCGGCGTGACTGATGGAGCCGAGCTAACCATTGGGCACACGTTCTGACGCTCCATAGAATATCCCTGCTTTCCTTCTTGTTGCCTTTTTGCTCTGGGTTTTTTTTAGCCTTTGTCCTATTTTATTATTTATTTTTAATATAGCCTAGTAGTAAACTGTAGTTAGTACATTTACTTATGCCCAAGTTGGCAGTCGCCAGATGGGCTCCTAAAAAAAATATATATATCCATAGAATATCAGCAATGGTAGGATCTGTCTGTGTTATAGCTCAAATGGTAGTGCGTGATGAGTGTACTAAAGGTATACTCACTACGGTACCACCTCTGTCAAGGTACCGGCAATAGGGTGGATGGTATAGCCGAAGGTAACACCCCTTCTGCAACTGAAATCTGGAAGCAGGCATCCCCTTTCACTCACATTTCTGAGATGTGGTAATAATAGGTGTTCCTTCCCCTCCTCCTTAGTGGACCCACCTATCTGTACTTCTGTTTATTGCATACCCTTGTCTATCCTCTTCTGATTTTGCTTTAACTACCCAAAAGAGGTTTTTGATGGCTCAGCCAACTTTGGTCCTCTTACCCTAACCTATCCAACCGCATGTTATACTGTGAGGGTCCTAAAGTCTGCTTTCTTATGGAAGTATTAAGTGCTGGGTTGCCGACTCTCCACTACTTCCATTGCACATATGAGGTTGCTATGCCGACACTATTTTTTTATGGTTCAAAGTCACAGGCTAAAGTAACCATTACAGTGACTTGTCAAGGCCCATAATAGCTTGGACCTGTGGGCTGAGTCTGAAAATGATCACATTCTGGACATTTCTGATCCTATGGGGACATTTCCCTTAACCTCTTAAGGTAGTGGGAGGTTATAGTATCTACTTAGCCATGTCTTTCTTACCTCTTTTTACAATTCTCATGCCTACAATAGAAGGGAACAGATTGGTCTGCAGGTGAAAGGAGAGCTGCCTCCAAGTGTGGTCTCATCAACCTTAGGTGCTCATGAGGTTGAGGTAACTTGGGGCAGCCCTTTGAATGGTCACAGGGCTCCTCTACCACAAGTAACTGGTAAAGAGTCTTCTTTAATTACTATCAGTTGCCCTTGGGCAGCTCTACATCCATGCTATCTCAAGGACCCCTCCACACTTAGCGGAGAGGAGGCTTCCCTGTCCCCAAGTAAGAAGGTTTTTCTTTTGCCCCTTCCTCAGAACTACCCTCTGCTATTGTCTTCTTTTTCTTAGGGGGCAACCACAATTTGAAAAGTACCTGGAACCACTAGTGCAGAGTTGCCCTTAAGATCGGAGCATTTAGAGAGGGCAAGTCCTCCTAGGAAAGGCTACAGGGCCTGTTGGACAGCCCCTCTCCCTTTTCAACCCATATATAGTGTCCTTTTTTGGAGCTGGTGTGCCCACCCCCTAAATTGTCCTGATGGAGGTCATCTAGCCAAGCCCCTTGACCTATATCTGACCAGCGGGCCACTGGCCTAACCAGTCTCTACTCAGGATCCCTGACACCTTGGAGAGGTGGTTAGATAGAGGCCCATCCTGAGATGGGCGAGGCCCGAAAGATACCCCTTCCCCAGATGACAGGTTCTTTCCTGGGAGTTGACACTGACTCAGTGAGAGACACCTCTGTGCCTAAGTCAGCTCCTCCAAGGGAAAGAAGGTACTGGAGCAATCAAAAGGAGGGGGGGGGGGCTTCCTTCCTCTTATGATATTCCACAGGTCTCAAGGCCTTTCTCCATCTAGATTAGGGTAATAATACCCCTCCCCCACAGATACTCTACTTCTGAGTGATGAATGGGTCCCCTGCCAATTTAGCAGAAAACTGGGCCAAATATGGCTCATCCAGCTTCGGGTGGAGAGGGCAAGACCTGAACTGCCAAGCAAGAAGCTATATTGTAACTTTGAGCGCACCAGCTTCAAATATTTTTTGGGGGTAATTTGCTCTACTGATGGGAGTTTGATGTCCAGAGGACACACCTTACATCAATGTCAAGCACTAGACAAGGCTCTTAGTAGGGTGCCAAAGGTTGCCTGTTTCTCAGACTGGAGCCTTTTGTTGAATGTGGCTTAGCCAGCCATCATGATGGCCATTGTGATTGCTCTTTAGATGCTCAATTGCCCTCTTGCCTTGCTTAGGTAGGTAACCATAATTTGATTATTGGTATCAGAACATTACTTGATGACAATGCCTATTAATTTGGTAAGCAAAAGATCATTGCTTTCATTGATTATATTTATTAAACTGAAAATTATGTTTCTGATATCAGTTTCCACATCTTTAACAAAATGGGGCTACAAGCAGATTACCTACCAGTACACTTAGATTGCTTGCTTGATTTTAGGTCTTACCCCTCTCCCCCGCCCCTATTCTGTCTGTGAAAACTAGCTTTGTAAATATCATAGCCTATTCTGAATATACAATGCTAAACTATAAAAAACTATAAATGTCAATACAATACATTTACTATTTTACAAAACCTGACTTTTCGTTTGTTGTCATAACGATGGATGTCTAGCTTATTTCTCTGTAAAAAATTGACAAATGCAGTTTCCCTAGCGTAGTTAGCCTGCAACCTTAGAATAAGTCTGTAGTAGATGTTCTGAGCTACTTTATTATTATGCCTCTTTTAATGGCTCTTAACAGCGAAAAAGATGAGAATAAGGCCCTATGCTTTCGAACATCACGATTTGTTGCCTTATTTTATGCTTGAGCTTATACGGATGATCAATTCCAGTATAATTTTTTACTTCTTATTTTAAGGTTCGAGTGCGGCGCTATTTTACCATCTTGAAACACAGACCAAGGAGTTTAACATATACACGAGTCAAAGGATTTTGAAATCCCACGCCAATAGAGAAAATGATTCGTTGGACCGATCCATTGATTATACGCTCTTTGGCACAGGTTTGGGGTACGTTGTATGATCGAGGTTATAATTATTGCAATCTCTCTTTCAAATAGCCGCATGTTATTATTAATTTTTGGCATGCTGCGCTATATTTATTATTGCGAGTTGCATTCCTAAACCTAACCTCGGTTGATGTGCACCCTTAGCGTATATGATAAGACCTGAAAGATGGTGATCTATGCCTGGAAAGGATAAAGCCGGATGAAAGTCTGACCTGTAAAATCTTTCAGAACTATTCCCGGTTTTCAGACAAATTTAGCCGGATGTTAAATGGGATATTGAAGAAAATTGCCAGTTTTTAGATCACCGGATCGGGGATCTTCAACCTGTAGTAGCAATACCTGTATATCATTATGTCAAAACTAGCATGCTTGCCTGTCAAAAATGTAGGAAATAAAGCTTGATAATGTATATATTCCTAACAATACTGAAAGTCAATATTTTACATTGTAATTCTGAATATGAAGGACTAATAATATATTTATGAATTATTATACCAGTCCTATATAGCTATAGGATATTCATATAGCTACATTTTATATATAAAATTTTATATGCATACCATATATTCTCATTTCACTGTGAAAATCAATTTCGCTCACAATAATCACATATTCCACTACCGCAGGGCTAAATTCTTCAGTTGACGTCATTTCAAGGTGGACGCTAGGCCAAAATCTCTTAGAAAAGGAGAAAGTGACAAGAGCTCTACTGAAGAATAAACTAGACAGCATCTCTTACTTATGTCCTAATGCAGATATTTGGTCAACTCGTCACCATAGTTTTTGGGGCCTTACAATTCATTTGGTATGATAAGATTTTGCTCTTTATGAAATTGAAAATGTCTTTACAATTAGGGAGTTATCAGCTCTTGGCTGAAAGCAGGCCAACCTATTTGTTGTGGAATTTATCTCAATTATATTAATATGCAAAATTGATGGAAACATTTATGAGACAAACATTGGACTGTTATTTCATTTTTTTTTTTTCAGCTTGAGGAAGCTGCTCTTGTCCGTCACAATGGAGTATTGGCATGCTGCCACTTCAAAGGAGAACATAACTACATCAAAATTGCTGAACATATGGAGAATATCATCAATGAATATGATATCCACCTGCAGAAAATCACGAGCACGGTCACTGATAACGGCTCTAATTTTGTTAAAACTTTTAAGGAATTTGCAGTCACTGGCTGCAAATATGTCCACAGATTCAGAAGATGGAATCCAGGTAGGTGAAGAAGATCAGGGTGAGCATGAGCTGGAGGGTAGTTTCTTAATGAGAAATGCCTTGATCAGGAAGAAGACCTTTCATCTAACCCATGCAGTTTCAGCCTACCTGTGCTTCACACACGCCCAGTCTCATCACCACAACTGATACAAAACGGGCACTGAAAATAACTTTTTCAAATATCAATCATGTTGCAATGGTGAAATGCTCAGCATTATGGAATAAAAGTGGTCATCCAAAATCAGCAGAGATTATCAAAACTGTTATCAACTGCTCATTAACGGTGCCTTGCATTACAAGGTGGAATTCTTATTGATGCATTGCCATTACTTTTAAAACAAGGACAAATTACTGCAATACATCAACTCATGACATCCCTTGAAATTCTAGTGTTCAAAAGTCACAAAATTGAATTTCTGGGGAGTATGTCTGTTTTGGCTCATATTGCAGTGGCAATTGATCGCCTACAGGGAGAACAAAACTGTTTTTATTGGAGAATCGCTCACTGTGGAGAAAAAGCTGAAGAGCCTTCAGTTACATTCCCTGAAATTTTGCCAACCTCTTCTAAGTACAGTCACTAAGGGCTTTGGAAAGCGCTACCTATCTTATTTGACCTTGGCAAATGAAGCCAGCGTTACAAATGCCATTATTGCATCAATAGCCATCCATTCTTCAAACACTGCTGGTTAGATATCAGTATTTCATGGGACAGTTCAAGCCACCAAGACTGTTAAAAATATTATGATTCAAGTGATTGAGAATTTAGCAGAGAGACCCGAAGCTGTATCGGACAGTGATGATTATTTTGGATTCACAAAACCCACTCAAACACGATCAACCGCAGATTTAGAATTGTTCAGTTATCTTCAGGATTCAAATAAAACACTTCAAAGTTTAGATAGATATCCAAACATAAAAAAGTTATTTATTAAATACACCACCCTTCCATCGTCAGCTCCTGTGGAATGGCTCTTCTCTTTAGGAGGATTGACCTTATCTCCAAAACAGAGTTCTTTATCTGATGAAACATTTCAGCAACTGATATTACTTAAATGTAATGCTGATATAAATAGATAACTGCAATTCCATTCTATGGAACTTTTCCTCTTTTTTTGTAGTACTTAAGTCCAATTGTCATAAAATCCTACATTAGTAATTATAATATACGATTTCATTTTATGGATATTTTTTTGTTGTGATACCAATGGTCCTGATCGATCGTCATTATATATCATGTATTTAAAAATCTATCTAAATATATTTTATGTATTTAGTATTTAAATACTAAATGCATTTTCAAAATGTATTTAGTATTTAAATACTTTAAATGTATTTAGTGCCACCTCTGGATGTATGTAACATGGTGTGAATTTGCCCAAAGGGAATGTTGACTTGCTGATATCTTGTTTGTGTTAATCATATTGCAATGATGTACTCTTAAAGTACTGTTGTGTTATTTGTAATTTTACTGATTTTAAATATCATTACTTCAAAAAATTGTAAGTCAAATGTTAAGTTGAACACTGCCTTTATATTATTTTGATTGGGTTGATTGTCTGCCCACATTGTTTCTCTTTCCTTCTTTTTCACTTCTATTTATTGGCGTATCTGGCTCTCATTCTCTTGGGTGGATATTTCTGTAGCATTACTCTAATTGATTCTAGTTAACTTTAATTTACTGAAAAAAGTCATAAAATACTAACTTAAGGTGTTATACAATGTCCAATTGTCCTTACATTGATGGGATCATTGTGTCATGCAATTATGTCCAGAGCAAACACTTTGTCTCTACAATCCTCGTTCAATAAACCATTGTGTTATATGTTCCCCCTTCCTCCTTTATATTTGTTCAGGTAATTGTGTATAGTATGGCCAGATGCGATTCTTAGCTTAGTTTGGGGGCTATTTTTCAGTGTTTTTCTGCCATCCCACTGGCCAATCACAGATCTGTATTCAGCTCCATCATTGACCAATCAGAAAGCTCTGTTTCAATGCTTTTTGTGCTTTTAATAACCCCAGCTTAGCCTCTCTCCTTCCTTCAGACACTTGTGTTTCCTTGCTTTTCATACAACCTCCCACAACTTTCTCTGGTCAGCCTCTAATTTCACAGGGTAGATGCTGACCTTCTTCACAGCCAACTATCCCGGATCAGGGCTGAAGGGGGAGGGGACAATGTTCCCTAACCCCTGAGCTCCGGTTTGGGATGGGAGTTTTTAACAACCTGCTTCATCCCCATCCATACCTTCCTCACATCCCTTTTCCTTTTCTCTTCACACACTATCAATTTTATGCCGTGCCCAAGGTGGAGCTGCCATGCTGAAGGGCTGCCAGGTCACCAGGCAGGAGGGATGGCCTTAAATAGCGGCACCTGGCTCTACCAGGCCCGTAAGCACCCCTCGCAGAGCAGGCTACTGTGAAGGGTGAAGAGCTATTGCTTCCCATAATAAAAAGAGCGTCACCATGCCCAATGATGTTGAATTAAAAAAATTCCCTCAATTTCCTCTGTTCCATCATTGGAGCCGCCCTCGGGCAGCTCCACAAAAAAGTGGGAGGTCCCCACCCCTGTGCTTGCGCAGGGGACCCTCCAAATTTCTCTAACCGGAGAGGAGGCTTATTCCTTCACCTATGGGTGTAGAGGACTCCCCCTCACCCCCTTCTCTGGAGGTGCTTTCGGGCACCTCCTTCTTCCCAGCCGCAGTCCCCCATTTTCTTTCCAAGGGGACTGCCAAGAAAGCCAGCAGGCAGCCCATAGCCAAATTGAAGCGGCTCAGTAGGGTAAATTCCCTTAGAGGGGAGAGGAAAGCCAGGCCCCTTCGGTCGCTTCCCTCAAAAGACCTGCTGGCAAAAATATTGAACCTTGCCTGGGCTCAAGGCCTGTGCCTCCCCAGACCTAACTTGTGACAGCCCTCCCAACAGGACCTGTGCTGCCCGGGGGATGGGGGGGCAACTGGAGGCCCCCCTGAGATAGACATGGTCCTTGAGGCACCTAAGCCTCAGACAGCAGGGCCTTTCATGAGAGTGAATCCGGGCTCAGTGCCAAGCACCGAACTCGAGTCGGCCCCTATGCAAGGTCCTCTTCAAATGGCTATGGTTTCCAGGGCTGTATAAGGAGGGGAGGGATCTCCTGCGACCGCCAGGACCTTCTCCATCTCTGAGATGGACCTGGCTGAATCCAGTCCATCTAGTCTGGGGGCTCCTGTCAGTGGAAGGGAGAAGCGGGTTCATTCCCCACCCTCTCCTAAAAAGAGAAAAAATAGGAAAAAGACTAAGAAAACTCGGGGCTCCTCTCCATCAGCAGGGGCTGTGGGGACGGATTGGTCTGCTGCCACTTCAGTAAGCGACCAAGCCAAGATCGGTACATCCAACCCCTCTGCCCCCCGGGGTACGAAGCCCCTGACTAAGATGAAAAGTGAGCAGGGCGGAGCCTCAATAACATCGGGGCCCCTAATTCAGAGGTTACCTGGCATTTTTTAGCCTGCTGGCTTCAAACGCTTCCTCGTTATTCGCTCCACTGATGGCAGCATGTTGGCCAAGGGCATCCTCTCTGGGGAGATTACTCAATAAATCCCAGGGGACAAGTCCTTGCCAATCTGATCGAAGAGCTTGAGATAGGTGTCCTAAATGTGGATGAGTTTGTGCATCACTGCCTGAGAACTGCTTCATTTTCTTGCCTTGATCTATCTTTGTGCTCTTCAGATGCACAGCTAGATTTTGATTGGGGAATGGTGGATGACCTCCATGGTAGTGATCATTTTCAGGGCAACTGCCGCCTGAGAGCCCACCTCGGTGGTGCTTGGCGTGGGTGCGGTGGCCTGCATTTCAGGAAATGACTGAATTCTCTATCACAGTTGAGTTTAGGTCGGTAGATGAGGCCGTTGAGTTCTTCGGCAACCTCATCGTCGCGGGCCTGCTACTATTCCCAGAACGTCTGGCCGTTTTGCACGATGACCACTCCCGTGTTGGTCGGCCGAGTGTGAGACGACCCTCAAACAGAAGCGTTATGCCTATATGCGCTATTAGCGCCGCTCGAACGATTTCACTATCGGTGAATTTCGTCGGGCTAGGTTCCGGGATATTTCGAAGCACGCCTGCCGCTCTTTTTGGCGGGCATACATGTCCTCACTTAACGGGAAGACCCCTCTAGCAGATGTGTGGAAGCGAGTCAAAAGGATTCGGGGCAAGTTCTCGCAGGACCCCCCTCCCGTTCTCCAGGAGAATGGGACCGCAATCTCGGACCCCGCATCCGTAGCGGAATCCTTCGCGACCGCTTTCTCTGCATTCTCTAGCTGGGATGCTGCTCCGCCAGCATTCAATGCACGTCTTGATATCGTGGAACGCCGCCAACTAGACTATACCTCCAGAGGCGGAGAACACCTCAACGACAGGTTTACAGTGAATGAGTTGCATTCCGCTCTTGCTTCATGGTCCGGACGATGTCCCGTACGCCATGCTTCGACACCTGGGTGAGCAAGGCATGGCCTTTCTGTTAGATTCCTGGTGAATCGCTACTGTGCTGACCTTTTGCAAACCGGAGCGAGATCACTCTACTCCTTCCGGTTTCCGCCCAATTTCTCTAACCTCTTGCGTGTGCAAGTTGATGGAGAAATTGGTAAATGTTAGATTAGCCTTTTTTCTGGACAGCGGAGGCCATCTGTCTTGTGCACAGTGCGGCTTCCGCAAGTTCCACTCCACTTCGGATGCTCTGCTCCGACTGAAAAATGCCGTCTTCGAGGCCTTCCTTCGTAGACCGCATGGAGACTCTTCACACGATGGGGGCGAGGGGACGCCTCCCAATGTTGATATCTGAATTTTTGCGAGATCGTCGATTCCGTGTACGGATAGGGGTTTTCCTCTCCGGCCCAATGGAGCAGGAAGAAGGTGTCCCGCAGGGAAGTGTCCTCAGTGTCACACTCTTTGCCCTGAGCATCAACGGCATCACCTCGGTGCTGCCGGAAGATGTTCTCGCTACGCTCTACGTGGACGACCTTTCGATCTCTTTTGGCGCAGCCCAGATGCCAACTCTAGAGCGTCGACTCCAACAGGCATTGAACCGCGTCTCGCTATGCCGAAGTGCACAGGTTTCGCTTTTCCTTGGCCAAGACTAAGGTGTTGCACCTCTGCCACCATCCACGGCTCCACCCAGACCAGACTTGTTTCTTAATGGGGTACGCCTGGAAGTGGTTGAATCGTACTGTTTCCTTGGTCTTGTATTTGATCGACGCCTCACCTGGGAGGCTCATAATATTCGCAGCCTTAGGGTCTGTTGTACCCGCGCCATGGATATTCTCTGTTCCATGACGTTCATTGCTTGGGGCTCTGATAGGACTACTGCCTTACTTTTTTATCAATCCTTTGTTTGTTCGAAGCTCGACTACTATGGATACGAGTTTTATGCATCCGCAGCCGAGCGTTTATTGCGGAAGATGGACTCGATTCTCCACACCAGCCTTATCCTGGCGATCGGTGCCTTCCGGACTTTCCCCATTGAGAGCCTACTAGTCGATGCTGGGGAGATGCCACTCGCATTGTGCCTGTACCTGCGAGCCCGGTGCCGCCCTCAGTCGCCAACAGCTCTCACTGCATCCGCAGCTGATTTCGACGGTGCCTATGCCGCCGAGAGACGCCAGTCATACCCTAAGCCCTTTGGGTTTAGGGCCAGGAAACTCCTTCAAGAGCTAGGTATAGCTCTTGGGCCGGTGGCGCCCCTGGTTCTGCCCAGGACCCCTGGAGGGTACCACATTTGGCTATTTGTCGCCACACCTCTGTTCCCAAAGTTTGTTCAGGGCTGGGAGTATTGCATTCGACTTTTTTGGACCACACCTCGTCACTCTGGAACCGTGCCAGTCTATACAGATGGCTCCAAGCCCGAAGAGGGGGTCGGCTTCCACGTTGTATCCCCTCCCTCTATTTGAAGTCAGAGTGGCTCTCTTCACGGCCGAGCTGGTCGCAATACACCACTGGGTACCGGAGATAATGCTATGTGCCCGGTTCAGAGACCCGATTGTGATCTATAGTGACTCACAAAGCGCCCTGAGTGCTCGTAGGGCATTAGAATCTCTGCATCCCCTGGTTCGCGATATCCATGATGCCCCGGTCTTGGCAAGCCTGGCGGATGTTGAGATTATCCATTGGGGCCCCTCATTTAGAGGTTACCTGGCATTTTCGAGCCCACTGGCTTCAAGCGCTTCCTTGTTATTCGCTCCACTAATGGCAACATGATCCATCAGAGGAGAGGATTAGCTAGTGCAATTGGTAGAAAGCCGAAGGTGACCCGTTTCTCGGACGGGAGCCTTCTGGCGAATCCCACCGAGGCGGCCAAGATAAGTTCTCTTTGGACACTTCATGGCACCCCGGTGAGTGTGACGCCGCACTCTATCATGAACTTTGTGAAAGGAGTAGTTTATGCGAGGAACTCGTTGACTACTCCATTGAGGACATCACCCTAGAGCTGGCCGACCATGGGGCGGTCAAGGTCGAACATGTGATGAGAAAATAGGGAGGGGCCTCGAGATTCACCCCTACACTCTTCATCACGTTCGACTGTGACAAGCTCCCTGAGTCGGTGCGTGCCGGTTGATACCACTACCGCGTGAAGGCATTCGTGCCACTGCCGTGGCGGTGCTATTACTGTCACCGCTTCGGCCATATGAATCGTTCTTGTAGACGTGCAAAGTCAGGGTCACCCGCAGTTTGTGGAAATTGCTCCAAGGCCGCACACAATAAGTCTTAATCGTGTGTGGCCAAGTGTGTCAATTGCAGAGAGCCGCACCCTGCTTCTTCGAAGCAATGTGGTGCATTTCTCCTTGAGAAAGAAATCCTGGCCGTTCAGGCCCAGGATCGACTCATTCCACGAGGCTAAGATGGCCTAGCGACCATCTTCAGGAGTTCCTAAAGCTGTCCCCCGAAAGGAGGACAGCATGAAAGGAGCTTCGGCTCCTTTCCCCACGCCCCGAGGTGGAGCGAGTGGATCGGAGACGGTGGTTCCTCGAAAAGAGGGCCCCCCGCCTAAGGTTTTGAGGCGGAGGGAGGAAAAGACTCGCATGCCGATCCCAACCTCCCCCAATAAGTCCTGGAAGGCGACAGCGCTTTGTCCGGCTAACAGCGCCCGGGGTTCTGCCCCCGGGAAACGTACGGCCATTCCCGTGAGGGTCTTCAGTTCAAGGAGGGCCCCCGCATCTCCTCCAAGCTAGGCCTGGAGGGCATATTCCTTCAATGGAATTGCCATAGACTCCGGGCCAACCGGGAGAAGCTGCGGAGGCTCGTCTCGTCCCGTTCCCCGTTAGCTATCTTTTTGCAGGAGACCATGCTAGGTGCGTGCCCCCTGCCTGCCCCTCCAGGGGTATAAGGGTCTTGCGACCCCAACACCGCGGGATGGCCGGGCTGGGGGATGCGCGGTTTACACCCGGCATGATGTCTCCGTTCTTCCTTTCTCTTTAGATACTTCCTTTCAGGCAGTGGGTGTGCAGCTGCACCTGGATAGGAGGTATACTATCATTTCTGCATACATTCCACCGTCAGCTGACTTCGACGCGGGGGACTTCCGCCGCGTCGTGGCACGGTTGCCGAGGCCCTATCTCTTGCCTGGAGATCTGAACGACAGGCATCCTCTCTGGGGAGATTACTCCATAAATCCCAGGCGACAAGTTCTTGCCGATCTGATTGAAGAGCTTGAGATGGGTGTCCTAAACGTGGATGAGTTTACGCATCACTGTCCGAGAACCGCTTCATTTTCTTGCCTTGACCTATCTTTGTGCTCTTCGGATGCACAGCCAGATTTTGATTGGGGGGTGGTCGATGACCTCCATGGTAGTGATCACTTTCCCATTCAAATATCATTTTCAGGGCAACTGCCGCCTGAGAGACCACCTCGGAGGTGCTTGGCGCGGTCGCGGTGGCCTGCATTTCAGGAAATGACTGAATTCTCTATCTCAGTCGAGGAGTTTAGGTCGGTAGTTGAGGCCGTTGAGTTCTTCTCCGGCAACCTCATCGCCGTGGCCCTGACTACTATTCCTAGGACGTCTGGCCGTTTTACACGCCGACCACTCCAATGGTGGTCGGCCGAATGTGAGAAGGCCCTCAAACAGAAGCGTTATGCCTACTTTCGCTATAAGCGCCGCCCGAACGATTTCACTGTCGCTGAATTTCGTCGGGCTAGGGCTAGGTTCCGGTATATTTCGAAGCACGCCCGCCGCTCTTCTTGGCAGGCATACGTGTCTTCACTAAACGGTAAGACCCCTTTAGCTGAGGTGTGGAAGCGAGTCAAAAGGATTCGGGGCAAGTTCTCGCAGGACCTCCCTCCCGTTCTCCAGGAGAATGGGACCGCAATCTCGGACCCCGCATCCGTGGCGGAATCCTTAGCGACCGCTTCTTTCGCATTCTCTAGCCGTGATGCTGCTCCGCCCACATTCAATGCACGTCGTGATGTCGCGGAAGGCTGCCGGCTGGACTTTACCTCCAGAGGCGGAGAACCCTTCAACGACAAGTTTACTGTGAGTGAGTTGCGTTCCACTCTCGCTTCATGCGCGGACACCGCCCATGGTCCGGACGATGTCCCGTACGCCATGCTTCGACACCTGGGTGAGCGAGGCATGGCCTTTCTGTTAGATTTGTTCAATAGGATCTGGGTGGAAGGTCTTCTCCCAGACTCCTATCGAATCGCTACTGTGCTCGACTTTCGCAAACCGTGGAGAGATCAGTCTACCCCGACTGGTTTCCGCCCAATCTCTCTAACCTCTTACGTGTGCAAGTTGATGGAGAAATTGGTAAATGTTAGATTAGCCTTTTTCCTGGACAGTGGAGGCCATCTGTCTTCCGCACAGTCCGGCTTCCTCAAGTTCCACTCGTCGTCGGATGCTCTGCTCCGACTGGAAAATGCCGTCTGCGAGGCTTTCCTTCGTAGACAGCACTACGCCACGGTGTTTTTCGATCTGGAGAAGGCCTATGATACCGCATGGCGATACAGTATCATGGAGACTCTCCACACGATGGGGGCGAGGGGATGCCTCCCAATGTTTATATCTGAATATTTGCGATATCGTCGATTCCGCGTACGGGTGGGGGGAGCCCTCTCCGGCCCAAAGGAGCCTGAAGAGGGTGTCCCGCACGAAGTGTCCTCAGTGTCACACTCTTTGCCCTGAGCATCAACGCCATCACCTCGGTGCTGCCGGAAGATTTTCTCGCTACGCTCTACGTGGACGACCTTTCGATCTCTTTTGGCGCGGCCCAGATGCCAACTCTGGAGCGTCGACTCCAACAGGCATCAACCGCGTCTCTCGCTATGCCGAAGCGTACAGGTTTCGGTTTTCTTTGGCCAAGACTAAGGTGGTGCACTTCTGCCGCCATCCACGGCTTCACCCCGACCCAGATTTGTTTCTTAATGGGGTGTGCCTGGATGTGGTTGAGTCGCACCGTTTCCTTGGTCTTGTATTCGACCGACGCCTCACCTGGAAGGCTCATATTCGCAGCCTTAGGGTCTGTTGTACCCGCGCCATGGACATTCTCCATTCCAGGACGTTCAGCGCTTGAGGCGCTGATTGTTCGCTCGAAGCTCGACTACGGATTTGAGTTTTATGCATCCACAGCCGAGCGTTTATTGCGGAAGGTGGATTCGATTCACCACACCAGTCTTCGCCGTCGACCGGTGCCTTTCGCACCTTCCCCATTGAGAGCCTGTTGGGGAGATGCCACTCGCTCTGCGCCGCGTGCAGTGCATCACTCGCCTGTACGCGCGAGCCCGGCGCCTCCCTCAGTCGCCAACAGCTCTCACTGCATCCGCAGCTGATCTCGATGGTGCCTATGCCGCCGAGAGACGCCAGTCATACCCTAAGCCCTTTGGGTTTAGGGCCAGGAAACTCCTTCGAGAGGTAGATATAGCTCTCGGGCCGGTGGCGCCCCTGGTTCTGCCCAGGACGCCACCTTGGAGGGTACCACATTTGGCTATTTGTCGCCACGCCTCTGCTCCCAAAGCTTGTACGGCGCCGGGAGTATTGTGTTCGACCTTTTTGGAGCTCACATCGTGTCACGCTGGAACCGTGCCAGTGTATACGGATGGCTCCTAGTCCCAAGAGGGGGTCGGCTTCCACGCCGTATCCCCTCTGTTTGAAGTCAGCGGGGCTCTACCAGGCGCTGCGTCTGTCTTCACGGCCGAGCTGGTGGCAATACACTACTCGGTACGGGAGATTACGCGACGTGCCCGGTTTGGAGCCCGGATTATGATCTATAGCGACTCACAAAGCGCCCTGAGTGCTCTCGGGGCATTGGAATCTCCGCATCCCCTGGTTCGCGATATCCGTGACGCCACGGTTTTGGCGAGCCGGGCAGATGTCGAGATTATCTTCTGCTGGATTCCTGGACATGTAGGAATTGCGAGGAATTTATTCTGTTACCCAATCCAATACTGGTGTTATAGTATTAATATTCTCCTTTATTTTGAAATATTTTATATTACTGATTAATATTACATAATCTTTCATTGCATCAATAATATTACTTTCACTTGTATTGTTTCCATCATCATATTCAGGATCCTTGCCTGAGCAGTTTCGTTCTGCCGCCCAATGACTTGACAACCCTTGTGTAAACAATCTAGATAAAATTGCCATCAAATTCCAGGTCCCATAATTATGTTTTAATCTTATTTCAATGCACTTATTATTATTCCCTTCACACAGGCACAAATCAAACTGCCTCCCTAACATCACACAACAAACTCACCACATCCCACTACATAAAATGCCTCCAATATTAGTTATCACCTATGATTGACCCATGACGTTCACACACCATATCACAAACATGCAAAATTAACAAAACTCAATGCCCTACATGCATTAACAGGCCCCACCTTTGCATCTCAAAAGGAAACACTAACCACCCTATACAGTTTATCCACCATGCCACTCTTAATTATTTATCACCAACCTGGCTCTCGACCAGTGCTAAAACTCTCATCTGCAAACTCAAAACAGTACAAAAAAGCCCTTAGGATAATTACTGGCTGCACAAAACCCCCCATCCCCATAACTCACCTACACTCAGAATTTTTTTTTCTTTTCATAAATACACCCTTGAACATGATAGAGACACACTTCTACACCAAGATATGTGCCCAATCACACTCATGCTGCAGCATTTAACACAAACCCACTATTTCCCTTAAGGACCATAAGGAACAACAAAGAAAATCCTTCAGTACACTCCAACAGAATCTATACCTCAATGCCCCCTTGTCATCTGTAACAAAATTACCCCAATTGCATCTAACACTCAAATAGCCACTACTTACACAACCTCTTAAACAACCCTATACTACACTCAACTTCTCCAGACATAGTGGAAGAAGAATTGCCCCTCCTCTTCCTAGAAGCGAAAGTCATTCTCTCCAGACTCAGATCAGGCCACTATCTCAACCTAGAATACTACAAATACCACCTAAACCAAGCAGACAACCAGCACTGGCTATGTTATAACCAGCAAGCAACCTTCTTGGCAGATGCAGGCTGACTGTACTAGTCACCCTGGGGGCAAACAAGTAACCAAGTTGGATAGTTGCCAAAAGTGACTATTACACTATTCTAAAAATAGAATTATAAACTTTAATAGTTTTGCCCAAATTAAGAATTAATTTAAAATAATCACAAAATTTAACATGTCTCAATTAATTTCCAGTCCTTTTAACAATTGAATGTAGTTCCTTTTTTTTCCCCCTAGTTTGCACTATTAGATGCTTATATCAGTGGGGAAAGTTAATTTGTGATAGATTTAACCTGAATTGTTGAGCAATTTCTTTTTTCCTCTTACAGTACATTAACTTCCTTTTTTTTATTACAGACACATGCCAATTGTGATGATCCTGAAATAATTCTTTGTGGAAATAAAGTTGATTTAATCAATGAGAGGATTATATCAGAAGACAGAGCTTCACAATTGGCTCTGAAGTATAGGTAAGATCATAATGCCATATCTAATTAAATATAATAAGACCAATTGAGTAATCTCTATAGGATTTTAAATGAGGTGATATATTTTGCATTACATGACAAGGCAGAAGTTCAATTATCCTTGCAGTGCAACAGCAATTAATCACACCGGGAATAAACTTTTAGACACACACATATGCAATACCTTTGTAAAAAAAAGTGAATCAGCCGCACCCCACTACAGAGTCAAACCGGCAGGAAACAAATTTGTGTAAGGTGGTCATGAAGCCATCCCTGAGGCTTCCTAGGTCTGCTCCTTGAAAGAAGGGCAGCAACAAGGGAACTTCAGTTCCATCACCTCTATCCAATGCTGGATGGGTTGCTTTGGAAAGACAAGACTTTTCATAGAATGAGGGCCCCCTGGCCCCAAAGCTGCCCAACCCACTATGTTTTTTGAGTTACCCCTGGAGATTTTCCTTTAATGGAAATTCTGTGTACTGAGAGCTAACTGGGAGGAGCTGCAGAAACTTTTCTTTTTCTACTCCTTTTAGGAGACCATGTTGGTTCTGTGTGCCTCGCCCATCCTCCCAGGGTATAAGAGTTTTGCAACCCTGCTTTCAGGGATATAGGAAAGTCCTTCACACAGCTGTTTTCTCATTCTCGTGCTGGGATGCTGCTTTGGCAGCATTCAAAGCACATCGCAAGCTTGTTGAAGACTACCAATGGACTTTACTTCCAGAGATGGAGAACCCTTCAACAACCTGTTTACACTGACTGGTGTTCCACTCTCGCATCATTTGTGGATACTCCGCTTGGTCCTATTTATATCCCATATGCCCTGCTTCAACATTTGGGTGAGCGAGGTATGGCCTTTCTGCTATTTCTGTTCAATAGGATCTGGGTGGAGGGTATCCTCCCAGATTCCTGGTGAATGGCTACTGTGCTTGCTTTTTACAAGCCTGGGAGGGATCAATCTACACCTGGTTTCAGCCCAATTTCTCTAACTTCCTGCATGTTCAAGTTGGTGGGAAAATTGGTTAACTTTAGTTTAGCTTAGTGTTTGGACAGTGAAAGCCACCACTCTCCTGCATAGGAGATGCCCTCCATTTCTCTAAAAAGAGAAATTTCAAGAACCCTTTTTGTAAGAGAGAGGAATTTACTTTAACAGGAAATGAGAGTGAGAATGTTCCCACAGTTCTTCACTTGAAGAATGTTCCCACAGTTCTTCACTTGACTTGAATATTATTGTTCAATTAGCAAAAATTAGATGGGTAAAGAGCTGTAGGAACATCCGCATTCTCATTTTATGTTAAAGTAAACGCTATCTCTTAGAAAGAGGCTTCTGGACTCCTCTCCTTCCGCGGGAGCTGGGGGAGACGGACGGTCTGCTGCCGTTTCGGTAAGTGACCAAGCCAAGATCAGCACGTCCAGCCCCGTTGCTTCCCCGGGTAGTGAGTCCCAGACTAAGACCAAAAGTAGGCAGAGCAGACCCTTCGATTATATCGGGGCCCCTCATTCAGATGTTACCTGGCATTTTTGAGCCCGCTGACTTCAACGCTAACCTTGTTATTCGCTCCACTTATGGTAGCATGTTGGCCAAGGGCAACATGATCCATCAGAAGAGAGCTTTAGCTAGCGTGATTGGTAGAGAGCCGCAGGTGACCCGTTTCTCGGACGAGAGCCTTTTGGCAAATGCGTCAAATCCCTCCGAGGCGGCTATGATTAGTGCTCCTCGGACACTTGATGGCATACCAGTGAGTATAACATCGCACTCTATCTACCATGCACTTCGTGAAAGGAGTAGTTTATGCGAAAGAACTCGTGGACTACTTCCTAGATGATATCACCTTAGAGCTCGCTGACCATGGAGCGGTCATGGTTGAAGGTGTGATGAGAAAACAGGGAAGCGCCTCTAGACCCACCACTTTTCTCTTTGTCATGTTGGACAGTAACAAGCTTCCTGAGTCGGTGCGTGCCGGTAGATATTGCTACTGCGTGAAGTCATTCGTGCCACTGCCGTGTAGGTGCTACTACTGCCACCGCTTCAGATATGCATCGCTCTTGTAGACACCCGAAGTCTGTGTAAATTATTCCAAAGCCACACACGATAAGTCCAAATCGTGTGTGACCAAGTGTGTCAATTGCGGAGAGCCGCACCCCGCTTCTTCGAAGCAATGTGCTGCGTATCTCCTTCAGAAGGAAATCCTACCCATTAAGGTTACGAGTCGTCTCTCATTTCGCGTGGTTAAGGACTTGGTCGTGGCCTGCCCGCTGCTGCCTAGGACGTCCTACGGTTCAATGTTAAGAAAGACACCTGCTGGTTCTACTAACCCCAAGCGCTCCCCCGCTAGAGCTCTGACAGCATAAAGGGTTCACACACAGCCCCAGCTAAAACCAGGATTCCACCAGCATAACTGTTTCCAGTAAGGCGAAATGGCCACGCGCAACTAGAGAATCGTTAAATTCAAGGAGGCAACACCCCTGAAGTTGGTCGTGAGGCCATCTTCCGGGTTCCTAAAGCTGGCCCCTGAAAGGAGGACAGCAGTAAAGGAGCTGCATTTCAGGAAATGACTGATTTCTCTATCTCATTCGAGGAGTTTAGGTCGGTAGATGAGGCCGTTGAGTTCTTCTCCGGTAACCACATCGCCGTGGACCTAACTACTATTTCTAGAAGGTCTGGCCGTTTTGCACTCCGACCACTCCCGAGATGATCAGCGGAGTGTGAGACGTCCCTGAAACAGAAGCGTTATGCCTGCATGCGCTATAAGCGCCGCCTGAACGACTTCACTATCTATAACTTTCGTCAGGGTAGGTTAGGTTCGGGTATATTTCGAAGCAGGCCCACCGCTCTTCTTGGCGGGCATACGTGTCTTCACTTAACGGGAAGAGCCCTCTAGCAGAGGTGTGGAAGAGAGTCAAAAGGATTCGGGGCAAATTCCTGCATGCCTCCCCTCCCGTTTTCCAGGAGAATGGGACCGCAATCTTGGACCATGCGTCCGTGGTGGAATCCTTCGCCACCGCTTTCTCCGCATTCTCTAGCCGGGATGCTGCTATGCCAGCATTCATTGCGCGACGTGATGACACGGAAAGCCGCCTCCAGAAGCGGAGAACCATTCAACAACAGGTTTAATCTGAGAGAGTTGCGTTCCGCAATCGCTTTGTGCACGGACACCGCCCCTGGTCCGGCCGATGTCCCGTACGCCATGTTGCGAGGCATGGTCTTACTGTTAGATTTGTTAATCAGGATTTGAGTAAAGGGTATTATACCACATTCCGGGCGAATCACTACTGTGCTCGCTTTTCGCAAACCGGGGAGTGATCACTCTATTCCGGCCTGTGGTCCGCCCAATCTCTCTAACCTCTTGCGTGTGCAAGTTGATGGAGAAATTGGTGAATGTTAGATTTGCCTTTTTTCTGCACAGCGGAGGCAAGTTCCATTCCATGTCGGATGCTCTGCTCCGACTGGAAAATGCCGTCTGCGAGGCTTTCCTTCGTAGACAGCACTACGCCACGGTGTTTTCGATCCGGAGAAGGCCTATGATACCCCATGGTGATACGGTATCATAGAGACTCCACACGATGGGAGCGAAGGGACGCCTCCCAATCTTTATATCTGAATTTTTGAGAGATTTTCGATTCAGCGTAAGGGTGAGGGAGCCCTCTCCAGCCCAATGGAGCAGGAAGAGGGTGTCGGGCAGGAAAGTGTCCTCAGTGTCACATTCTTTGCCCAAAGCATCAACGGCATCACCTCGGTGCTGCCGGAAGATGTTCTCGCTACGCTCTACGTGGACAACCTTTCGATCTCTTTTGGCGCGGCCCAGATGCCAACTCTGGAGCGTCGACTCCAACAGGCATTGAACCGCGTCTCTCGCTATGCCGAAGCGCACAGGTTTCTATTTTCCTTGGCCAAGTCTAAGGTAGTGCACTTCTGCCGCCATCCACGGCTCCACCCTGACCCAGACTTTCTCAATGGGGTTCGCCTGGAAGTGGTGTACTCGAACCGCTTCCTTGGTCTTGTATTTGACCGACGCCTCACCTGGGAGGTTCATATTCGCAGCCGTTAGAGTCTCTTGTATCTGCGCCATGGATATTCTTCGTTCCTTGACGTCCACCGCCGGGGCCGCTGAAAGGGCTCCTGCTTTACTTTTTTATCGATCCTCTGTTCGTTCGAAGTTCGTCTACGGATGCGAGTTTTATGCATCCACAGCCGAGCGTGTGTGTCGGAAGGTGGACTCGATCCACCACACCGGCCTTCGCCTGGCGACCGGTGCCTTCCGCACTTTCCCCATTGAGAGCCCACTTGTCGAAGCTGGGGAGATGCCCCTCGTTCTGCGCCATGTTCAGTGCATTATTCGCCTGTAGGCGCGAACCTGGCGCCTCCCCTCAGTTGCTAACAGCTATCACTGCATCCGCAGCTGATCTCGACGGTGCCTATGCTGCCGATAGATGCCAGTCATACCCTAAACCAGTGGCACCCCTGGTCCTGCCCAGGACGCCACCCTGGAGGGTGCAACTTTTAAATATTTGTCGCCACGCCTCTGCTCCCGAAGCTTCTACAGCGCCGGGAGTATTGCGTTCGGCCTTTTTGGAGCACACTTCGTCTCACGCTGGAATCGTGCCACTGTATTGGGATGGGTCCAAGTCCCAAAAGGAGTTGGTTTCCACGCCATATTTCCTCTTTGAAGTCAGCGGGTCTCTGCCTGGCACTGCCTCTGTCTTCAGGCCGAGATGGTTGCAATACAAAGCGGCCTGAGTGCTCTCAGAGCAATGGAATCTCCGCATCCCTTCTTGGTACGTGATATCCGTGATGCCTTGGTGTTTGCGAACCGGGCGGATGTTGAGATTATCTTCTGGTGGGGAATGAGTGCGCCGATGATGGCGCCAAAGATTACGCGAGGACTGGGTGACGAGACCTTGGTGTTACTCTTCCTCACACCGATTACATGGCAGGAATACGGGCGGCTTGGCAAAGAAGAGGGGAACTTAAAGTTGCGTGCCATTGCGCCGCGACTGTTCCCATGGATCTACCCCCTAATGCCGCGACCGCTTCAGGTTGCTTTCTGTCGTCTCCGAATGGACACACTCGCACGAAGCACCGCCATTTGATGGAGCGCTCTCCTGCCCCCCATTGTGACGACTGCGTCATCCCCAGACCGTTCGGCACATTCTTGTTGAATGATCCAGTCTGGTTGATCTTCGGGCAAGTTACCTGTCGCGGCAACAACAAAGCGAGTAGGGTCGCTACCGCTTGTCCCTTATACTCGGGAAGGGCTTGGCCACAGAGACTTGTGGGACCTAGGTCTTTTTGACTTGTTTTTTTTTTGTAGGTTGCATGTTCCTGCGCCTGGTGGGGGAGGGACTAGTTATTGATAGTGGTCAGGGAAATATAAGAATACAGTGTGGGCAAGGAAAGGAAAATGATGCAGAGGAAATAGTGGAAGGTATACATTCTAAAAGAGGTGCTTCAGGGATAGGAGGGCTGAGTTGTCTTAGGAATTATATTATGGATGAAGATATACAGTAGATATAATATGGGTAATATAATCATGGGTTAATGAAAATAAATTTAATGACAACATGAGTGAATTTGAACTACAGGGTTATGACATGTACATTAGTCAAAGGGAAGATAGGACTGGTGGTGGGTTGATTATTTATATCAGAAATAGGATTTCTTCAAATCTAAATAATTCTATAAAGCAAGGAGAAGTTGAGTCATTGTGGATAGATATTAGGGTCAATAAAAATAGGATAATACACAGACCAATCGGATAGACTGACTGTATCGATGAGCTAATGATCAGGGAAATAAGGAATGGATGTGAAGTAGATACAGTTATTCTTGAGGATAATTTGTTGACTCAATATGTTAATAAGCCAACAAGGGGTGCCAATATCTTAGATCTGGTTCTTTCAAATGATGATCACTTGGTTCAGGAATTGACTGTCCGAGAAGCATTAGGAAATAGTGATCATCAGATGGTTTGTTTTAACTTGGGAATAGTGAAAGGTAGAACATCAACAAACTCCACAAAAACTCAAAATTTGTATAGGGGAGATTATGATAATTTACGAAACTTGCTTAATCAGATTAGGTGGTATATAGAATTCAGGGGCAAGAATACTTATGAGATGTGCGACACTTTTAAGACTATATTCTACTACCTGATTCTGATCTATTGAGTTTGGTCCTGGTCGAGGGCCCCTTGTCCTCTGTAAATGCTTTTTTTTTTATCTTCCTTTCTCCGCTCCGTCTTTTCTCTGCTATTGTTATGCCCCCACCCATTTCCCTATCCCCGTTTTCCTAATTTGTCTCCTTGATTTCGATTTGTTTCACTGAGTCGAACGCATATGCGTCAATCTCCAGTCAACTTCTCCCCCACTCCTCCATTGCTAACCAAAAATACTCTGAAGTTTGAATTAAAATATCTTTTAATTTGACTCTTATAAAATACATCCATTTTTTTTGCTAAATAAAACTTGAATATAACAGAAAAATAAAGAATGAAAACAAAGCCACAAAGGCTTTTAAAGCCATTCCAGTCAGCATCCCAAAACAGACATTTCTCCTTTGAAAATTTCCACATTCAAAAATGTCAATTTTAAAATGTGTAATGATTTATAGGAAGCTTCTATATCTAAGAAATTAAAAACAAATAACTACCCATTTATTTAAGTTGGGTTATTTTTTATAGCCATTCTTATTTCCTAACAATTTTTATTACTCAAAGTAATAAGAATGATATTTGCCCATTTGATATATGTTGTAAGTTTAGAAATATTCTTTTATTGAACTGTTTCCTGTACGGGGAACAGGAAAAATACCATATCCAGGAAACTGCCCACTCGAAAGTTTTGTCCTGCGAACACAATGGTTCTAAGTTGATACCCGCTGACCCCCTCTTTTGGGGAAATCGGTTGAAGATAAAAGATACATGTTATTATAGAAATTATCTATTATTGAACTAATTTATGACTTTGGACAGCTTTCCTTATGTAGAGACATCTGCTGCAACAGGATACAATGTCGAAGCAGCAATAAATCTCCTGGTCGAGGTTATAATGCAACGTATGAACAAAGCCGTAGAATCAAGCTGGCTTCCAAGAAATAGATCCAAAACAAAGCTTGGGGAAGATCGATTGAGGCAAGAAATCTTCTACACCACACATTGCCTTTGCTAAAAAAAATTGTGATTTAGGAAAAATCGAACAAACTAGTTCAGATAAAATATTTTTGTATAATTTTCTATTTAGGGAGATGTTCACTTGTTAATATAACCATTTCAGACCTTTGGTGACATGGGGGACTCATTTTGCTTTAGATAACAGACGCGCAGTTGGTAACAACTCAAGAGGGATCGACTTCATACATTTTATTAACTTTGTTCTTTGTATTAATGTTAATGGGTTATAAATACACCACCGCACACTATTTAAGAATTATAAGGTTCCATATTCCATCCTTTGTTATTCCTAACCTTTGCTTCTATTCCTGATCCTTCCTTTTATCCACATTTATCCTTTATACTCAATCCTTTCCCCAGTGAGTGAAAACTAGCCATGTTTACATCAGGTTCGTCCCCTTCTTGAGGCGAAGAGGGGAGGGGGGGGGGGGTTGCAGGCTTGCCTGTGACTAAGAGGACTTTTAACATTCACGGCCCTTTCGTGGGGAGGGCGATCAGTCCTCACTTTTGTGTTAACTGGCAACTGGAATTTTATTCGCCCACTCCCCCTTCCCTTTATGTATTATTTATATATTATTACCGTTTATCTATGCATCATTTATGTACTCTTGCAGTTTCCCCTCTGTTCCTCATTCCCGCTATCTCACTAGGGGCAACCCTCTAATTCCCTGTGGCCCCCTTCTGGAAGTTCGGCCTCCCTACCCGAGTTGCAACCCACCTCTTTGACGGGGTAGTTTGGTGGCAAACGAGAGGCCCGGTCAATAGGTCGGTCCATCGGGAGACTTGTCCCCGTGAGTTTAAGGAGTCAATTCGGCACCTGTATTTCTTTCACGCCATTGGTCCGGTGCTGCCGTCTGGGCTCCTTGTGGTTACTGGAGTATACCAGGAGGTGTGGTATCCACTAGGGCCGCTGGGAGATGGGTTCTTTCCTGATCGGCACAGGGTGCCTCCATGTAGCACACCGAGGTGGGTGGTGCGCCTACCTGGTGAAGTTATTTTTACTTAGTTTATGGGTAAATCATCTCTCCAATCCCCCTTCCAAAAAGGGTTCTCGTTCTAAGTTTGTTCATTCTACTTTCCCTCGCTCGTTGGGTCCTTCTGCCAACGAACGGAATCAGATGTAGATTATTTTTTTATTTTTGTGGTTATTTTTATTTAGTTTATAGATAAATTCTCTTTCCATTTCCCCCTCTCATTTTCAAGGTTACTTCTAGAGTAGTCATCCTTCAAAGAGGATTTTCGCGATAAGCGCTTTAGAAGAGTCCAATCTAATTAAACTGATAAACATTCTTTTGAAAAGTTTTATTCTTCTTAAATATTTGAGATTAGTTAATTATGTATTTTCAGGCACTGAATCTAAATATCACCTTGAAAAATGCTTATTGGCTATAGGTTTAGAGATACGTGGCATGTAATATTTGATTATTTTATTATAATGTACAGTATGTGTCATTATGTTTTAAACTAATCCATATCTACTCTGCCTTTTGCTTGACACGTATAGTGGGCTGAAGAATCATCTCTTGCCAATGTCCAGCAATAGTCTGCAAGCATTGATGTGCTTTATTTACCCGCTTTTCCATGGTTGAAATACCTTGGCGAAACCTTTCACCATGTTCGTCACTTAGTGCCCCACAGTTCGCTAGAAAAAAGTCTAAATGTGAGTCCAAAAAGTGGATTTTAAGTGATATGTTACATCCCATGTTCTTGTAAGCCTTGATGAGGTTTTCCCCCAATTCTTCATAGTTTCCTTCCCTTCTCTTTCCGAGATATTCCTTCGCCACTAACTTAAATGCTTCCCAAGCAGCTTTCTCCTCCACATCAAAGGATGATTCAAAGTCACCATCTTTTAAGAATCTCTCGAATCTGAGGACCAATGAAAACTCCCTCTTTTATCTTAGCATCGCTCAGTGAGGGCAATTTTGAAGTTAAATACTTGAATCCCTGACCAGATTTGTCCATAGCTTTTACAAAGTTTTACATGAGCCCCAGTTTTATGTGTAGTAGTGGTTGCAAAATTTTGTTTGGTTCATTGAGAGGTGGATGTTGAACATTTTTCATCCCAGGATTCAATGAGGTGGCCACTCTCTCCTGATATAGTGGGAACCTCTTTCACGGCTGTCCCATTCACACAGAAAGCAGGAGTACTCGGTGTATCCGCTCTGCAAGCCCATCACAAGAACAACAACCTTTAAGTCACCACAGAGCTACCATTGATGTTCATCATATTTTATGCATTACAACATACGCTTTATATTCTCACGTTTCTTTCATATGTGGTGAACTGATGGTTCACTATTGTTGTTGTGCAGCAAGACACCTTTCAGACACGTGTTTGATGAATCAATGAACAGCCTCCAGTGTCTGGGTTCGTATTCGGTGCCAAGTGCTTCCATTGGACCATTAATATTGTTGCAGCCCACGGAATCACCTTCCATTACAAAGAAATCGTTGAGCTGCTGCTGACGGTAATGAAATTTTGAGATTTTCATATCCGCTGCTAGGAGATTTCACTGTTTGGTAGTTGCAGATCCCTGACCAGGTCATGGAGTTCCCCTTGGGGTATGAGATATGGCCTAGAGGAGTGTGCTTCATCATAATTTGGGTCACTGTAATCCAGCACTCATCCGCCTCTGCTTCCTCCTCACCACTTTTGCCATCTGAATCGAAGGATACCAAAGTTGGGGTTCATCAAGAACAGGTAATCCTTCTCCATGGGAACTGGGCCAATACCTGATGGAATGTTTGAATATTCAATGGACTCCCTTTTCTTCTTTGACGAGCCCTGTTGTACTGGAGGTACCATGCAAAAATACCAATTATTGGTATGGTCTGTTTGCTCCCGCCACGTCATTGGCACAGCAAAGGGCATTCCTTTCCTGTTAAACAATTGGCAAAGGTTAGTAGCACAAGTGTTGCAGCATATGTGAGGAGCCCAGTTATTATCCTGGTCACTAATCTTGCATCCAAAATATAGGTGATATACCTGAAAGAAGAAAACAAATAATTAAAGATAAACAGAAAGTTTATTTATAAATTTATCATTATAATGCAGAGTACGACAGCTTAGCAGAAGTATTTATATCATTCAGTCGGAAAATAAAATTAATATAAAATGCCTCGTACTTACTTAATCCCTTTAGCGTCAGCTCTTCTCAATTTTGGTTTCTTGAGGTTTGACGTCTGATGATTTGCTCCCATCTTTCTCTATTATACACCTCGTTTTCCTCCACTCCTAACATTTCTAAGTCTTCCTCTATATTCTTCTCCCATGTTTTCTTAGGTCTACCTTTTGGCCTTCTTCCATCTACTTCCAACACACTTACCCTACCAAGTGACTATTCTTCATATCTTCGCTTCAAATGTCTAAACCATCTCAATCTTCTCAGGACTACGTCCAGTCCATCAACACCACACTTTCTAGCCACCTTTTCTCTTCGAACTCTATCTCCATGTTACACCAGCCCTGTACCTCAACATTCTCCTATCAGAGCTCATCAGCACTTTTTCCAACCTCTGTGTGAGTCCTCAAGTCTGATCCATAAAGTAAGACTGGTCTGACACATGCATCATAAATCTTTCCACGGTTCTTAAGTGAGACCCCCTTATTGACAAGTAATCCAGCTCCTCCACGCTGCTGCCACTCTGCCACGGACTGCTCTCTCCACACCTCCCTCGCTATCCAGAAATACCACCCAAATAACAAAAATGTTAACTTCCTCCACCACCTGTCCATCAACAACAATGGTGTTCTGCACTCTAGGGACAGCGTTTCTCCTCCTTACACACGTTGCATAAACAAAATTTGGAGCTCGATTAATGTTCTCAGGCCTGAACACCACCTATGCACCCACTTGGAACATGCAGTGCACATAATGGAGTTAGCTCCAACTCCTTCACCATAAACTGCACAAGGGTACTTCCCCGATTGCCTCTCCAGTTACTATTATCTTACTCTTACCGATGTTAACTCAATCCTGCTTCCATTCTACAAACATTCGCTCCACTTCTTCTTTACTCTCTGCTGTTAAAACTAAGTATCTGCATACAATCGTTCCCATGGATCACCTCGCCTACACACTAGTTGCTTCCTCTATGACTATTATGAATAATTGTGGACTCAGTGTTGAACCTTGGTGTAGTCCTACTTCAATGCTGAATCTCTCCGACAAACCTCCTGCAACACAGTCTTGATTTCGTTCAAACATACAATTCCATTACATTATTAATCATCCTCTCTCGCACGCGCTGCCTTCATAACGTCCAAACCATTGCTTTCCTTGACACTATCAAACGCCTTTTCCAAATCCACAAGATAAAGCTTCTTCTCGCCATACTCTTCCTGGAGTTGTCTTGTAATAAACACAGCACCCAATGTTGACCTACCTGCCACATACCCAAACTGATACTAATCAATATTAACTATCTTACGCAGTCTCTTATCCAACACTTTCTTCCACACCTCCATTCCATGTTCTAATAGCCTTAGACCTCTGTGCTGGCTACACTGCAATGAATGACCTTTGCCTTTGTAGAGTGCTAGTTAAACTCTCTCGCCACTCCTATGGACACCCCTCCACCAACCACTGACTGCAATACTTTTGTTAGCTCTCTAATGCCCGCTCTCCTTGCCGTTTTTAACAAATGGCTAGTAACGCCTAATGCTTTGTTAGTCTTCATACTATTTAGGGCAGAAACACTGCCGCAAGCCTGTTGGAACCTGTTGACACGTAGGTGTATCTTGAAAAGTCGAGCTAACAAACAATTTTAACCATGATATTCAATATCAGCGAACTAAAATTAGTTGGAAATTGCTACTCTGGTCTCGGAAGCATTTTGGTTGAGGACCAGTGTTATCTTCGCTCGTTGGATTCCTATGCCAATGAAGTAGATCTAGGCCTCGACTATTCTCGATTCCTAGTTCTAAAATCTGTGCTCTTTAAACTCTACCATTGAATCTTTTTTCGATGGGCTCGTTGCGAAGGAGACTGTGGTGGAGTTCTCCTCCCGCATACAATATGATGCTGTTCGAAATATGTCTTTAGTTGCAGAAGTTGTCTTCCCTTCCATCGCAGGGTCAACTTTGTAAGAGGTGTGATAAAATCAAACAAGCTGAATGTTTGACCTATCTCGACTACAAAACAAGTTGCTAGCTTAACTTACTACCAATGTTTTTGAGGTAACCAGGCCATTCGGATCTACCCGTGTAAACACCTAAATTAATTCTGACAGCTGAGTGGCAGGAACTCCCACAATTTATTAATGCCAGATAAGAGGGGCGGTCAATAAGTTTTGCGAATCGGTAGGGTAAAACAGGAAGGGGTGTTAGGACAAGTCAGGACCTGCAGCCGCACGCTCCTGCCTCGTCTATTTAGGAAGCAGTAGCTGATCGCAGATCGTCAGTCACAAATTTTTCAACAATGGAGAAGTTGAGCGCCGCACAGTGATCAAACTTTTGACCAAGGAAGGCAAGAATGCAAAAAGAGATCCGTGAACGCATGGTTGCAGTGTACACCGACACCGCCCCTTCCTGTGCAACCATTGCTCGCTGAAATAGGGAGTTCCGCCATGGTCGTGAATCCCTTGAAGATGACGCCCGTCAGACGTGACCAACGAGGACAATGTGGCCCGCGTGGAGAGGATGATCCTCGAAAATCGACGGGTGAAGGTCGAAGAAATCGAGCGAGAACTTGGAATATCACATGGAAGTGTTATCAACATCATCCACGACAATTTGGCCATGACCAAGGTCTCTGCCCGTTGGGTCCCTAGAAACCTGACGCCCCATGATCGATTTCAACATCGTCAAAGTCCAAAAGGCCATTGCACAAGCTGCCCTGCGCGAGTGCGGATTCGAGGTGCTCAACCATCCCCCCCTACAGTCCAGATCTGACCCCTAGCGACTATTTTTTATTCCACCAGCTCAAGGCTGCACTGCGTGGAGGCTGGTTTGAGGACGATGAAGATGTCCAGCTCGCGGTCCAGGAGTGGATTGAACAGCAGTCGGGAGATTTCTGGTTGTCGGGAATTCGAAGCCTCAGGGACAAGTGGCGCAAGTGCATTGAAGTCGAGGGTAGTTATATTGAAAAATAATAAAACACTTTTCCTCATATCTCGTTTCCTTATATCCGAAGTGCAAAACTTATTGACCGCCGCTCGTATTTCCCAAACAGTAAGCCGTTGCTCTAATTGCCATCTGTTATGTACATGTAGGTCGTACGAGTCGACATGCATGTACATACCTGCGGTGAGCCTGACAATTCAATGTATAAGGTCTTTTCAGCTTCATTAGTTTGAGGAAAGTTCTCAATGGGCCTGGACATCAGGGAACCCTACAGTCAGGTTAGAAGCCAAATATCACCAGACCATCTTTATTCGGAGGTTCTCCGCAATGTTGAACAAAACTGCCCATCTCACCTTAGGTTTTCTCTGCCACTTAATTCTCCTAATCATCCTGCTCAACCCCAGTGAGGGTATCGCAAACAACCGGACTTCACAACGGCAACAATCGCATTTAGAGCATTCTGAGCTGTCTCCCCACGAGGTAAATGCCAACATCCCGCTCTTAACTCAAGCCAATTCAGGTCATTGCCCACCTCATCGATGAGCTGGATAGGTATTCTAAATATGGGTGAGTTTGTGCATCACTGCCCAAGAACTGCTTCATTTCCTGTCTTAATTTATCCATGAGCTCTCCGGAAGCACAGCCTTATTTAAAGTGGGTGATGACTACGGTAGCGATCTTGCCATTCAAATATCATTTTCTGGACTGCCGCCGTCCGAGAGACTCACATCCTACCCAAGTGGCGCTTTGCGCGGACGCGGAGGTTCGCATTTCAGAAAATGAGTGTGTTCTCTGTTCCAGTCGAGGAGTTTATGTCGTTAAATGAGGCCGTTGAGTTTTTCACCAGCACCTGCATCGCAGTGGCTCTAACCTAAAATGTCTGGCCGTTTTGGATGCCGACCGCTTCCGTGGTGGTGAGGCGGCCCTAAATGTGCTATAAGCACCGCCTGAACGATTTCATTGTCAGTGAATTTCGTTGAGCTACACCTTATTGAAATTTTTCTGTTTCTTAAAGTTCTTAAACCATTATGACTAGCAACAAATGTTTGCGCACTAGATGAGTTGTCGGCAAATTCATTTAGTCTAAAAAAAACAAAAACAAAAAAAAACAACTTATCCATAGTTTGAAATATTCGCTTAAACGTAAATCGTTTGTAGGTTTGATCTTCCCTCAAAGTTCCATGATCATTCCTTCAATTGGACCAATTCTATTTTTTTAAATATTGTTGATTTTAATGAAGCTGACATTTCTACAGAATCGATTCTTTGCGCCTGGTCTTTCATTTCTTTAATAGACACTAGCTGTAGGGAAATGGTCACTTCTTCCCGTCCCGTTTACTCTTGGTGCAGTCACAAGGTGGTTACCGCAAAGACATCTGTCGAAGGCATCGGCGGATTCAGTGCTTAACCGCAGTGTGGCACAACTCGGTGCCATGAAAGACCCTAAAGGTCAAAATGTAAGATCTCCCCCAGGAGAGTGAGATCCAGTTTCACGTCAAATAAGAAATTGGAGACTTGTTTCTCCCAAGCTCGAAGGCTAACGAGGAGCCGATGTTTGACTTCGTGTGAAAAACCGTTTGGAAAAAGAACTCTCCTGGGGCCGTCCTCAAGCCCCTCCCCCCCCCCTTACCACTCCCCCAGTGGGGTGACGAGGTATAAATGAGGAACTCTGAGGAAAATCGAGGTAGTATACGTCAGTCTCTAGGTGACGAAGTCTTCGGATCAAACCGAACTACCGAGACTGGAGAGGTGTACTTGGCTCGCCAGATCAAGAAGTACCCTGCAAGAGAGGCATGGCTACCTACCTTAAGGGACTAAGAAGAAGCTCATCCTCGAGCTAAGTCCCTGGTTATCAAACCAAACGATAAGTTAACTTTGGTAAGTTCAACTTACTCTCGCCAGAGAGACTCCTCATATCCTGATGCACCTTAAACACCAGGGGTATTCCTCGTCCTTGAGGAATTAAGAAAAGAAGAAGGAAAAGGCTCCCTCCTCGAGCCCGTTACTCGGTGGCCACACCGAACTCTAAGTTAACTTGGTAAGGAACCAAGTTCAACTTGTTCTCGTCAGAGAATCCCCCTCCGTTATACTCGCCCTTGAAGAAGACCCTCCCCGAGTTCAGTCCTCGTCCATAAGGAAATTAGTAACGAAGGAGAAAAGCTCCTCCTCGAGCTCGTTACTCGGTAGTCATACCGCACTCCAAGTTAGCTTGATTTAAGAACCAAGTTCGACTCACTCTCGCCAGAGAGACCACGACTGCCTAGGTGTTGCATAAAGCACCGTATTGGTTCTCGTCCTTGAAGAACCCCCAGCTGCCACCCTCGCCAAAACAACCGTGTGATTTCGCTCATCTACATCTGGCCGGCGGCACGCGTCGAGAGTAAATAACATTTCTGAGGGCTTTAAACTCCACATGAGTCCGTAAGCCTAATTCTTATATTATTGTTGTGTGTAGAGAAAACGTTAACCAAATTTTGTGGGTAAACTAATTTAATTAATTCTTGTTTAGGATAATATTCAGAGTATTGCTGTAGTTAATGTATAAAGGTTATGTATTCAATTGATAAAGATAAAATATAAGTTTATTTTGGGATTAATGTTCGTTTCTCTTATATATCCTTACGTGTTTCGTAACGGCTCTGTTCGTTAAGATATTCTTATAATATCAATATATTAGACACTCTTAGCACTCTTAGAGATAGAACAAAAAGGGGGGGGGAATTCTACGACACTAGCCATTTATCAAATTTAAGCAGGTTAAATGATTTTCATTTTCCCCTTCAATCGATTGTTCTCCTTTTCGTTATTCATCCACTTAAAGAATCCTGAGAACGCGCATTAGGCATGATGAGGAGAAATTAATATTTAAGTATTATAGGCGAATATAATTGGAACCGTAGCGGAAAATTAATGTTACTGCTTTGAACGCTTTAATACTTCACGTTGGCAACAACTTACTCCGCAAAGGTGATAGTAGCAGACGAGGACCAGAATAAAACAATAAAAACGCACTTCAAACAGTGGCGTAGCCAAGTAGGGGAAGCGAGACGAGTGTCCCAACCTTATGTTGAATGAAAAAAAAATAAATCAATATAAAGGCCCATAAAAAATAGAAAAATATTATTCGAGCAAAGTATAAGGAATTACTTGAAAGTGAATTTTTTGTGATGTTGTTACAGGCTTTGTTTTATAATTCAGTCTAAATCAGAGTTTTAATTTTTTTTTGTTTCTCTGTATTCTTTGGGCCTTTTTATAGTTCTATGAATATATGTATCCTTGAAATTAAAAAAGAATATAGCAAAAGTAGTTGTTTTCATGACATCAAACATTCGTATGTTAGGGGCCCCCAAAGGTGATAATGTCTCAGGGCCCGCAAATCCCTAGCTACGCCACTGACCTTAAACAAGATTCTCTTAGAACTAATCGGCATCGAAAAGAGTGACTATACGCTGTACTGACTTCACTCACCGTCTTACATCATTGTTTTTCTCTTACTTCATCATCGGCCTGGCTTAAGCTGATGGCTGCTTAAGCCCAGGACCACCCTCCCTGCGTGACCCTGCCACCCAATTTGAGTGAGGATAGCCTATCAGTCTCGTCCCATCTATGCCGTTCATTAGAATAGGCATAATCGGTGGCATTGGAGAAAGCTAGTTTGAGGAATAGCCCACAATAGATAACCATGTCAGAGACTTCCCGGGCAAAGGACGGGCTGTAACCCTCGCTGTGCAACTCAGCGGTGGCCCACCCAGGACCGCAAAGGGATACGCACCCGTCTCTGTGTATGGTGGAGGCAGCCGCGATAACCAAACTTAAGGAGGGGGGGGGGTGTCAATGTCCCTCATGAGTCACCACTGGAGGATACTCTGGGTTTATTCATCCACTTCTCAATCACTTCAACTAGGCGACTCCTTTATCCATTGAGGCGGATATGAACCGAGGGGAGGGTCACTTCCACCCTCAGGAGAATATAATAATAATGAAAGCTCGTCCTAAAACAAAGTAAATCACCGCCTGAAAAGATCTACGTTAACCAAAATCAAGACATCAGAAAGTAGGAGTAGACAACTGCACCCACACGGGAGGGGGGGAAGGGCAACCCATTCCATCACTAGAATTACTCTGGACTGAAATTGGGCAAGCAAAGCCATACCTAGACAAACTATTCGAAACTATCTGTGGAAAACTGAATGTGGCGATCCTCAGACTAAGCGTCATGACGACTGGCTACGTCGCCATGTGCAAGAGAGAGAATGACGTATAGGCACTAACCAAGGAAGCTGAAGGAAATTAACCTGCCTAGCATTCCCCCCAGATGCAGGCACACATAGGCGTGATAATGTGCCGCCTAGATCCGTGGGTAAGTCAGGACACAAGGCAGGAAATAGTTGCAGAAATAAAACGGGGGGGGGGGGGGGAATCACGGGCGAAATCAAATTAAAAAATAAACTTGATAATAGTGAATACGCAACTATTCAAAGTCGTGCTCGCTAAGGCGGGGATGATGCAGCAGGGCAGAGAACGTGGGCTCCTCATGTTCAAAGTCAAATTAAGTGGATACCAAATATAAAGGGAGAAATTCCCTTCCATTCAAGTCTACTTACGCTGCTATAAAATGGAACATCATGTCAAAAGTAATGGTACATGACCTGTTTCAAATACAGCGGGAGAGCCCACGGCTGGAGAGAATGTACATCTCCGCCAATTGCAGCAAGAAACACGACGCGATGGCCGTGTCTGAGCAACTAAAAAAGAGCTACTGAAAAGATGAAAACTGAAAAAATGAAGGAAGAACACACGTATGCCCAGGCAGAAAGATGAACTCAGGAGAAAAAAACTTACCTAAAGCTGGGGAACCAGAACTCTACCAAGATTTTCGCATCAATATTCTAAGCTTGCGTAAGAAATCTGACCTAACCAGGAATCTAGTCAAAAGAACAAACCAGATGCTAATAATCAATGGAATGAGTGAGATGTGGTTCCTTTATAGGGGTTGTTGCCCTTGTAGCGGTCTATACCCCTACAAGTGGAAATATTTAATCATAACTATATATATATATATATATATATATATGTACAGGGTGTCCACAAAGTCTGGGTACATAGGGGATAAGTACATACCTTTAGAACAAAACAATATTATTTAATTATAATGTTAAGAAATTATATTTTCAATATGATTTCCATTATTTGCAATGCCTAATTCGATGCGCCTTGCTAAATTTTTGTGAACTCGATTGAATAGGTAAACATTGCCGTCGATTTTAGCACACTGACTGATAATGCGTTCTCTCAAGTAGTTTAGATTTGCAATCTTCATTGAGTAAACTTTCTCTTTTAACCTACCCCAGAAAAAGAAATCAAGGGTAGAAAGGTCTAGCGAACGAGGGGACCACTCCACATGACCTCTTCTTCCAATCCAGTGAGGAAAAGTGCCATTCAGCCAATCTCTAACATTTGTAGCAAAATGGGAAGGGGCTCCATCCTGCTGAACCAGTCTGGAAGTCCCTCGCCTAGGCGCTCAATTTGAGGCATTAATTTGTCTCTCAACATGTTCAGATAAGTCTCACCGGTTACATGTTCATCAAATAAGAAAGGTCCTAGCACATGAGCTTTCCACAAACCACACCACACCATCACTTTTTGGCAGCCTTGCTGTTTGGATGGATCCATCCAATGTGGATTGTCTTGAGACCAGTATCGAAGATTCTGTCTGTTGACTTCACCATTAACATAAAACAAAGCTTCATCACTGAACAACAAAAGGTCTTTAGTAAAATTGATATTTTCATACAATTTATCTGAAAACCATTCGCACATCTGCATTCGTCAATCGGGGTCGTCTTCATTTAGGTGATGTAATATCTGTAATTTGTACGGATGGATATTCTGCTCTACCAGGATTTTGTGGATAGTTGACCTGGGAACACCCAACTCCATGGATGTCCAACGAAGTAATTTCTTTGGGTTAGCAGAAATCTTGGCCATGACAACCTCTTTCGTTTCGTCTGAAGTCTTTGGTCGCCCGGAACGGGGTTTGTCCAAGACACTGCCTGTTTCTTTAAACCTCGTGGCCAATTTCCCGACGGCAGTAAAATAAATAGGTAGCCGATCAGGGTATCGAAGGTTAAATTCATCGGCGATTTTGCGATAAGACCATCCTTCTCGTCCACTTAAGAGTACCAACTCGATTCTTTCTTCTTTAGACAGAGCCATCATTCGATCTGGGGAGGAAAAATAACATAAATAAATAAAATAATAAAATTCCTATGTACCCAGACTTTTTAGACACCCTATATATATATATATATATATATATATATATATATATATATATATATATATATATATATATATATATATATATATATATATATATATATATATATATATATTATTTCAAGAAGAGTTGGTAACTATAAATTAAATCGTGTGATTGGTACGCTCGATCTCTCGAGCGTGTTCAAATAAAATCACATGAGGCTCATTCATTCGTGTTTCTCGGCTGCTTCAGTAAACAGGTCTGTAATACTTGAATTATAAATTTTGGTTAAATATGTCACGAAAGAATCTCGTTTTAATGCGTGATTCTTCTCTCATTACAGACCTTTCCACCTCCTTTGTAATTATGTATGTACCCAAATTACAATGTAGTTTTGTATCCAATTTAATCCATACAATCTATTTATACCAATATTTATACATATCAATCTATTTAATATTGACCCATTCATTTAACTTTAACTATATAATCTATTTATTAATCCATATAAATATTTATCATACACTTATAATATTTACTCATTTAACATTCAACTATAATCTAATTAATAATTGTAAATCTAATTATCAATTATCATATGTGTAGTCTAATTCTCATTAACTCATGCAAAGTTAATTCACCCACGTAAAATTCAATCAAATCATAAACTGTATAATTTCAATTTTTAATCATAATTGTTCACTCCATAATATATATTTTTCGTATCTCTTTATTTTAATACACGTATTCCCACGACGTTGCCGTTTGGGTTTATTGTGACCTGAGCTATCTAGTGTATTAGCGCAATAACTACCTAACGACCTATACCCTATTATAAGTGGAATAGTAGTTAGGACTACGGCGATGCAGTTGCCTGGGAAGAACTAAACGGCCTCTTCCACCGACCTAAACTCCTCGACTGAGACAGAGAAATAGTCATTTTCTGAAATGCGGAACCTGCCCCGGCGCCAAGCACCACCGGAGCGGGCTCTCGGTCGGCAGCGGCCAAGAAAATGATATTTGAATGGGAAAGTGAACACTACAATGGAGGTCATCGACTATTCCCCCACCCTAAATTAGGCGTGCATCCGACAAACACAAGGCTAGATCAAGACAGGAAAATCAAGCCCGGCGCCCATCCCATGGTGATGGGGTTGCAAAACTCTTAAACCTCCGGAGTGTAGGTAGGGGGCACGCGTCCAGCATGGTCTCCTGTAAAAAGATATCTAAGGAAAAACGCGAGGAGACAAACCTTCGCAGCTTCTCCCATTTGGCCCGGAGATCAAGGCAATTCCATTGAAGAAATATACCTTCCACGCCTAAATTGTACGAAATGCGGGGGACCTCTTCAAAGACAAGACCCTCACGGGAATGGCCGTACGCTTCTCGAAGGCAGAACTATGGGTTATGTTGGCCGTATAATGCGCTGTCACCTTCGAGGATTTATCGGAAGAGGTTAGGCTCACCTTGCGTCTTTTCCTCCGTGTCAAAACTTTACACGGGCTGAGCGGCTTCGGAGGTGGGGTTCGGTCCTTTGTAGGATGCACAGTCTTCGAGCCACCCAGACTAGCACTAAGTTTGGGCGAAGGAGCCCAAGCTTCTTTAGTGCTGTCCTCCGTTGGGGAGTCAGCTTTAGGAACCCCGGAAGATGTCCTCACGACCAACTTCAAGGGTGTTTTCCCCTGTGAGTCTAGTGACTCGGTAGAGGCGCGCGACCGTTTCGCCTTACGGGAAGCGGTCACGATGAGGAAGGGAGGGGAACCTTGGTTTTATCTGGAGATGGGTGTGAACCCATTGTGCCGCCAGTTCTACCAGGCGAGCTCCCGGGGTGTGTAGAACCCACAGAAGGATTCCGAATGAGCGCGGAAACGAACGTGCTCATAGGCCTGGATGGGCCAGGAGCAGAGAATGTCTTTTTTACTATTTACGCATAAGACGTCCGAGGCATAGCTGGGCGCACCAGGACCAAGTCCTTAGCCTCGCGAAATCAGAAACGATCCTGGGCCTAAACGGTCAAGATTTAATTCTCAAGGAGACACGCACCACATGGCTTCGAAAAGCGGGCTGTGGCTCTCCGTAATTTAAACACTTGGCTGAACGCGATTTGGACTTATCGTGTGCGGCCTTGGAGCGATCTACACAGATTTCGGGTAACCTCGACTTTGCGCCTCTACAGGGGCCGATTCGAAAGGACGAAGCAGTGCCAGTAATAGCACCTCCACGGTGTTGACAAGAATGCCTTTACGCGGTAGCGATACCAACAGGCATAAACGGACTCAGAGAGCTTTTCACAGTCGAACGTGACGAAAAGTGTTGGAGTGGGTCTCGAAGCTCCTCCCTGTTTTCTCATCACACCTTCGACCTTGACCGCCCCATGGCTGGCCAGCTCTAAGTTGATATCCTGAATGGAGAAGTCCACGAGTTCCCTCGCATAAACTATGCCTTTCACGAAGTTCATGGTAGAGTGCGGCGTCACACTCACAGGCGTGCCATCAAGTGTCCGAAGAGCACTGATAAATGACCGCCTCGAAAGGATTCGAAGCATTCGCCAAAAGGCTTCCTTACGAGAAACGGGTCACCTTCGGCTCTCTACCAATCACACTAGTTAGAGCTCTCCTCTGGTCGATGTTGTTGCCCTGAGCTAATATACTACAATCGGTATAGGAAATAACGAGGAAACGCTTGAAGTCTGGGCCCTCGAAAATGGCAGTGAAGCATCTGAATGAGGGGCCCAGACGTAATTGATTCTCCGCTTTGAGTAGTTCTGGTTATTCGCATGGAACTTCCCACACGGGGGAGCAATGGGACCGGACGTGCCGATCTTAGCTTGGTCGCTTACAGAAACGACAGCGGCCCCGTCCGTCCTAGCGATAGGATATCAATTCCGAGTCTTCTTCGTCTTTTCCTTTTTAGGGGAGGAGGGCGGAGAATGAACCCGCTTCTCCAATCCGCCAGCAGGAGCCCCAAGGCCAGATGGACCGGCGTCAGCAAGATCCTTCTCCTAGATTGAGAAGGTCATGGCTTTCACAGGGGCAACAGCCGGAGGAGGAGATCCCTTCTCTCCCTGTACAGTCTTGAAAGCCCGAGCCGTCTGAGGTCCTTAAACAGGGGCGGACTCAAGTTCGGTGCTTGGCACCGAGCCCAGATTCGTCCACATGGAAGGTGCTACCGTCTGGAGCTGGGTTGCCTCATGGACCATGTCCATCTCAGGGGGTGCCTCCATGTCCCCTTCCCCCAGGGCATCACAGGTCCCATTGGTCTCAAACTTTTTGGTCGGATGAAGTGAGGGAAAAACGTACGGAGACCCCCTCTAAGCTCAAAATTCGAACCCGCAGTTTTGTGGAGGGAAGAGGCCGATTGGCCCGGTCTTCCCTCCTACCCATAAGGGGGTTGTCCCTATCGTTCCGCTCGCACCGAGAGCGGTCAATTAAGGGCCACTTGCCTTTCTTGGCAGTCCCCTTAGAAAGTGAAGGGGGGACTGCCGCTGGAAAGTGGGAGGCACCCGAGGGCTCCTGGAGTCACCTAAACCCGTAGGCAAAGGAGAGGAGTAAACTTCCTCTCCTGTTGAAGAGTTTTGGAGGGTCCCCCGTGAAAGCACATAGGGGGTGACCTTTATTTTTTTTCAGTGGAACTACCGGAGGGCGGCTCTGACGATGGTCGACGGGAAAATAAGGAAGATTTTTTTTATTTCATCATTGGGCGTGGGGACCCCGTTTCACCCCTCGTAGAATACGCGGTAGCCTGGTTTACGAGGGGTGAGTAAGGGGCCGGCAGAGCCAGCTGCTGCCATTTGGGGCCACTCCTCCCACCTAGTGGCCTGGCAGCCCATCGGCATGGCTTCTCCACCTTGGGCTCAGCGTAAAATGGATAGAGAATGAATGGAGAAAGAAAGGGGAAGTGGCTAAGGTGTGGATAGGGATGAAGCAGGTTGTTAACCCCCCCCCACACCGGAGCTCAGGGGTGAGGGAACGTTGTCCCCTCCCCTCTCAACCCATATCTGGGATAATTGGGTGAGAGGAAGCTGGTCGGCATCTACCGTGAAATTAGAGAGGCGACCAGAGAAAGTTGTGGGAGAGGTTGTAGGGAAAGTGAGGAAGTAGGGTAGAAAAGACAGGCCGTCAGCACGACGGCCAGGAAGGTAAATCACCGCGCCCCTTTACGGGGCCATGCAAAATGCGATATGAGCCATAACCTGATCGCCTACATCTTCCTTCTCAAGGAGATACGCACCACATTGCTTCGAAGAAGCGCGGTGCGGCTCTCCGCAATTGACCACACATGATTTGGACTTATCATGAGCAACTTAACAGAATTCGAGTAACCCCGACTTTGCGCGTCTGCAGGAGCGATTAGTATGGCCGAGGTAGCACCTCTGCGCCCGTGTCTCGAATGCCTTTACGCGGTAGCAATACAAATAGGCACGCACAGACTCAAGGAGATTGTCACAGTCCAAGGTAACTTAGAGTGTAGGGGTGGGTATCTGGGCCCTCCTTGTTTTCTTCTCATACGTACTACCCTGACCGCTCATTGGTCGGTTAGCTCTAAGGTGATGTCATCTAAGGAGTAGTCCACGGGTTCTCCTTGTGTCCTCGGAGAGCCCCGAGCCATCTGAGAAGCTTACACAGGTCCAGTGTTTGGCACCGAGCCCGGGTTTGACCCTATAGAAGATCCTACCGTCTGGGGCTGGGTCACCTGAGGGAAGGTCCCATGTGACCCCACCCCACAAAGGGCATCATGGATCCCATTTGAGGTACTTTTTGTTGTAGTTTCTGACCGGCAAACATCCATCCATCGGGGAAGAGAGCGGGGGTAGGCATGCCAACCCCTGCAAACTGTAGATGCAGGACGGCGGCCAGGATGTTGCGAGGGAAACCCTGATTTTCCTTGACACCTAGGGAGGGCGAGGCCTCGCTTGGAGGAGGATCTCTGTGCTCATGGAAACTAAAACCCCTCAATGCCTCGTGAGGTTAAGAGAAAAGTCTGCATAGGATCATAAATTCGAAAATGTGATCATTTACACATAATTAGTCCCAGTCCAGCTTGAGGGGGTGTTGCCAACCTGGCCCGCCATTTAGGTGAAATTGTCTTCGAACTTTAACCATAAAGGATGATGCCACGTAGTCACCCTATATGTGTACTGGAGGAAGGTGAGCAGAGTCGATAACCCAACACACACTGCACATAGTACTTGCTCTAGCCAGCGCGGTTTCAGGCCTAGCAGGAGGAAGGAACCTCTCTGCCTCTCATCTAAGCCTCATAAGAGGACGAAAGTGGGCCGGGCAGTCAGGACCTCTGTGGAAAGAGGTAGGAGGGTATGTAAAAAAGAGAAGTAGAGAGAGGCGGGTCCACTAACAAGTAGGGTGGATGATCACCTAGCCCTGGTGCTAGGTGATCCCAGGATGGGATGCAGTTCACCAGGGACCATGGCTACTGGACCAAACTCTGTCCAGGTGGAAACTCCTCCGGGTACAAATTGCATTTTTTTTTTTTTTAAGGGGCTATCTGGCGACTGCCGACTTAGGCATAAGTCGCCGTAAACAAACAGCCTAGTTCTAGGCTAAAAAAAATGAACAGGAAACAACAATAACAAAAATTAAACCTGGTTAAATGAAAGGGAGAAGGCCGGCCTCCCCCCAAAAGTCAAAAAGTCCACCAGTCAAAGTGCACGCACTCGTCCCGAGTACAAGGGACAGGCGGTAGCGACCCCGCATATCCCGGTACCGGGAAAGGTATCGTGCGCGAAGATCAACCAGACTGGGACATTCGACAAGAATGTGCCGAACAGTCTGGGGGACGACGCAGTCGTTGCAATAGGGCGCAGGCGAGCGCTCCATCAAATAGCGATGCGTCACACGAGTGTGTCAGATTCGGAGACCACAGAAAGCAACCTGAAGCCGCCGCGGCATTGGGGGATAGGTCCATGGGAACAGTCGCGGCGCAATGGCACGCAACTTTAAGTTCCCTTCGACCGTCTCCCATCTTCTTTGCGAAGCAGTCCGAAGAGCTGCCCGTATTCCTGCCATGTAGTCGGTGTGAGGAAGAGCGAAACGCTGGTCCGGTTGCAGAGTCCTCGAACGTGACGAAGAGTGTATGGGTGGGTCTCGAGGCCCCTCTCTGTTTTCTCATTCCACGTTCGACCTTGACCGCCCCATGGTCGGCCAGCTCTAGGGTGATGTCCTCAATGGAGTAGTCAACGAGTTCCTTCGCATAAACTACTCCTTTCACAAAGTTCATGGTAGAGTGCGGCGTCACACTCACCGGGGTGCCATGAAGTGTCCGAAGAGCACTTATCTTGGCCGCCTCGGCGGGATTCGCCAGAAGGCTCCCGTCAGACTCTCTACCAATTGCACTAGCTAATCCTCTCCTCTGATGGATCATGTTGCCCTTGGACAACATAGTGCCATCAGTGGAGCGAATAACGAGGAAGCGTTTGAAGCCAGCGGGCTCGAAAACGCCAGGTAACCTCTGAATCAGGGGCCCCGATGTCATCGAGGCTCCGCAACCGGGGGCGCAGAGGGGCCAGATGTGCCGATCTCGGCCTGGTCGCTTGCCAGAGTGGCAAGCAGATGGAAAGGAGCACCGTCTTCTTTGTCTTCCTGGTCTTGGTCTTTTTCTTTTTTAGAGAGGGGGGCGGGGAATGAACTTTCTTCTCACCCCCGCCGGTAGAAGCCCCTAGGCCAGATGTACCGGCCTCAGCCAGTTCCTTCTCCGAAATGGAGAAGGTCCTGGTGGTTGCAGGGGCATCATCCGGAGGAGATCCCTCCCCTCCTTGTACTGCCTCAGAATCCCCAGCCGTTTGAGGAGGACCTTGCTTAGGGGCGGATACGGGTTCAGGGCTTGGCGCCGAGCCCGGATTCCCCCCCCATGGAAGGCCCTACCCTCTGAGGCTGGTTTTCCTCAAGGACCATGTCTATCACAGGTGGGGCCTCCAGTTGGCCATCCCCTCCCAGGACATCGCAGGTCCCCTTGGCAGCGTCATGAGTCTTTTGTGGGAAGGCACAGGCCTTGACCCCGGCAAGGTTTAATATTCTTGCCAGCAGGTCTTTCGAGGGAAGCGACCTGTCTTCCCTCTTTCCTCTAAGGGGGTTTGCCCTACTGAGCCGCTTACACGAGGGGCGGACGGCAATGGGCTGCCTGCTGGCTTTCTTGGCAGTCCCCTTAGAAAGCAAAGGAGGGACTGCCGCTGGAATTAGGGAGGTGCCCGAAAGCACCTCCAGAGAAGGGGGTGAGGGGGAGTAAGCCTCCTCTCCGGTTAAAGAAGTATGGAGGGTCCCCTGCGCAAGCACAAGGGTGGAAACCTCCATTTTCTCGGTGGAGCTGCCCGAGGGTGGCTCCGTTGATGTTCTTGGAGTTGTTTTTTTTTTTTCATCATTGGGCATGGTGACCCTATTTGTGCTACGGGACGCAATAGCTCATCACCTCTTGCAGTTGCCCGCACTGCAAGAGGTGCTTATAGGCCTGGCAGAGCCAGGCGCCGCCATTTCGGACCACCCCTCCCGCCTGGTGGCCTGGCGGCTCCACCTTAGACATGGCGTAAAAAAGATAGATTTTGAAGACGAGAGGAAAAGGGATGTGAGGAAGGTATGGGTGGGGATGAAGCAGGTTGTTAAAAACCAACCACCCTAGACCGGAGCTTAGGGGTTAGGGAACATTGTGCCCTCCCCCCTCAGCCCCGATCCAGGAGGGTTAGCCGAGAAGAAGGTCAGCATCTACCCTGTGAAATTAGAGGCTGACCAGAGAAAGTTGTGGGAGAGGTTGTATGAAAAGAGAGGAAACAAGTGTTTTGAATGAAGGAGAAGAGGCTAACATGGGATCGGACGGGGTGTTGAGTCCCGTCAGCACGGCGGCCAGGATGGCAAATCGCCGCGCCCCTTACGGTACAAATTGCAGGTAGAAAAGGTCGAGGTGGGTAGGTTTAATGATAAATATTAAATAATTAATATTATTAAATACTAAAAAATAATAATATCATAATAAATACTAATAATATAAAAATCATACTAAATAAGAAGAATGATAATAATAAAAAGGTAAAGTAGTGCTGAATGGGGGGAAGGAAGGAAAAAGTGCACCAACAACTTTCCCAGGCCCCATCAGAGTTCAAGTGAAGCCAGGGACAGGACCTCCCTAATTTGAACTCTGACCGGGAGGATGTGCATCTCCTCAGAGTACCAATTGTAACAGGGTAAACATAGTACCCATGTTTGGTCAAATTCTTCTTAGAACTCGATATGTAGTATTAATTACGTACCCAAACAAATAAAAAAGTACTCTCGTTATAATTCTTAGTTACAACTATGATAAAAAGTACCTCCTTTTGTTTTCAAAAGACGCTAACTTTAAAAGTCATTCAAGTTGTTATGCAGCCTTTGGTTTCGGGGTTTTCATTGTTTGTAATCCTGTGAGATATACTACCAGACAGGACTTACAGTTTAATATGGTATCCGAACCACAGATTGATACAACGCAAAGTTGATCTGAATGCGACTCTATCCGGCCACTAATAACCCTTCATGACTCAATCTCAGAAAATCACTAATTTTTCAGTAACTTACAGTAAAAAAACGCACCAATATCTCAATAATATTTTATTGTAAAAATTACAATATTTGAAGCTAAATTTGCAGCGATACTTCAACTTCCAAGAACACATTGTATTATCTTAGCCTTCCCCATCCTCCTCCTTTCTTCTTCCAGTTTTGTGAACAAAGTGACTTACTTCTTCACATTTGGAAGAAATATAATCGAAATGTGACTGACTGAGAAGCCAGAATTTGATCTTCGGGGAAAAAATCAAATGATGATGAAAGAAAACGGGTATCTTCATGAAAATATAGTCTTCATCATCAAACTAAAATAAAAACAATGCATTAATAAGAATTAATAAAACTGCTAGACAAACTAATATTTTTGGCTTAAAGAAAAACATTACTGACTATAAATAAAATTAAAAACATCATACATATAATACAAGAGAAATTTGACATGAATGAAAGAAAAGAAACAAGATTTTTTTAAATGCAAGAAAGAGGAACATAGGAAAAAAACGAAGATCAAGGAGTGCAGAGGACAGCACAATAAAGGCAATCATACTTATTGCCGGTCGGGAGACCCGGGTTAGATTCCTGGCGAGGATATATATTTTTTTCTTTGTTGTTACGAGTATTTGTGTGTTCTCATTTGGATTGCCTTCATTGTGTTGTCCTTTGCTCTTACAATAACCCCCCCCCCTCGTTTCTGCTCTTGTGTGTTCATTCATGTCATTTATTTTTCTCTTGTATTATGTTATATTTATATATGTGGTTAGTATAGCAATGAGTAGCCACCTTCATACACCATTCCACATGCCACATTCCTCATCCGCACCAAAGAAGTGAATATATCCAATAGAAGAATTTAACAGCCCTAAAAAGAACTGTACATAGGATTGTTTTCACACTAGTGTGGGAATGTTATACCTTACAATAGTAATGAAAACTGCAATATACGCAGTGATGGTATGCGGTTTTTTGTTGTTTTTTTAAGAGCTCATCTGGCGACTGCCCACTTGGGCATAAGTCGCCGGAAATACGACAGCCTAGAACTAGGCTAATTTAAAATGAAATTATGAAAAAATAACAATGATAAATATTGGAAAAACTTAAAAATTATGAAGCAATCTCCGGCATCGGGAAGAGGTCCCCCTCACCCCGGTGCAGGAGCGTGCAACCTACAAAGAAAAACAAAATAGAACCTACTTAAATAAAGGGGAGAAGCCCAGCCACCCCCCAAAAGTCAACAAGTCAATGTAAACGAACTCGTCTCAAGTACAAGGGACAGGCGATAGTGACCCCGCCCATCCCGGTACCGGGACAGGTAACGTGCGCGAAGATCACCCAGACTGGGACATTCAAGAATGTGCCGAAGTCTGGGGGACGACGCAGTCCTCACAACAGGGCGAAGGCGAGCGCTCCATCAGATAGCGATGTGTCACACGAGTGTGCCCGATTCAGAGACGACAGAAAGCGACCTGAAGCCGCCGCGGCATTGGGGGATAGGTCCATGGGAACAGTCGCGGCGCAATGGCACGCAACTTTAAGTTCCCTTCGACCGTCTCCCATCTTCTTTGCGAAGCAGTCCGAAGAGCTGCCCGTATTCCTGCCATGTAGTCGGTGTGAGGAAGAGCGAAACGCTGGTCCGGGGGCAGAGGCCTCGCGGACTCTTTGACGCCCTCATTCCCCGCAATTCCTATATGTCCAGGAACCCAGAAGATAATCTCGACATCTGCCCGGCTCGCCAAAACCATGGCGAGCACTCAGGGCGCTTTGTGAGTCGCTATAGATCACAATCCGGTCTCCGAACCGGGCACGTCGCGTAATCTCCCGTACCGAGTGGTGTATTGCCACCAGCTCGGCCGTGAAGACAGACGCACCGCCTGGTAGAGCCCCGCTGACTTCAAACAGAGGGGATACTACATGGAAGCCGATCCCCTCTTGGAACTTGGAGCCATCCGTATACACTGGCACGGTTCCAGCGTGACACGAGGTGTGCTCCAAAAAGGTAGAACGCAATACTCCCGGCGCCGTATAAGCTTTGGGAGCAGAGGCGTGGCGACAAATAGCCAAATGTGGTACCCTCCAGGGTGGCGTCCTGCGCAGAACCATGGGCGCCACCGGCCCGAGAGCTACATCTACCTCTCGAAGGAGTTTCCTGGCCCTAACCCCAAAGGGCTTAGGGCATGACTGGCATCTCTCGGCGGCATAGGCACCGTCGAGATCAGCTGCGGATGCAGTGAAAGCTGTTGGCGAGTGAGGGAGGCGCCGGGCTCGCGCGTACAGGCGAGTGATGCATTGCATGCGGCGCAGAGCGAGTGGCATCTCCCCAGCATCGACCAACAAGCTCTAAATGGGGAAAGTCGCAAGGCGAAGGCCGGTGTGGTGGATCGAATCCACCTTCCGCAATAAACGCTCGGCTGCGGATGCATAAAACTCGCATCCGTAGTCGAGCTTCGAACGAACAAAGGATAGGTAAAAAAGTAAGGCAGTAGCCCTATCAGCGCCCCAAGCGCTGAACGTCACGGAACGGAGAATATCCATGGCGGGGTCGGTCGAATACAAGACCAGGGAAACGGTGCTACTCAACCACTTCCAGGCAAACCCCATTGAGAAAGTCTGGGTCAGGGTGGAGCAGTAGATGGCGGCAGAAGTGCACCACCTTAGACTTGGCCAAGGAAAATCGAAACCTGTGCGCTTCGGCATAGCGAGAGACGCGGTTCAATGCCTGTTGGAGTCGACGCTCCAGAGTTGGCATCTGGGCCGCGCCAAAAGAGATCGAAAGGTCGTCCACGTAGAGCGTAGCGAGAACATATTCCGGCAGCACCGGTGATGCTCAGGGAAAAGAGTGTGACACTGAGGACACTTCCCTGCGGGACACCCTCTTCCTGCTCCTTTGGGCCGGAGAGGGCTCCCCCCACCCGTACGCGGAATCGACGATCTCGCAAAAATTCAGATATAAAAATTGGGAGGCGTCCCCTCGACCCCATCGTGTGGAGAGTTTCCATGATACCGTATCGCCATGCGGTATCATAGGCCTTCTCCAGATCGAAAAACACCGTGGCGTAGTGCTGTCTACAAAGGAAAGCCTCGCAGACGGCATTTTCCAGTCGGAGCAGAGCAACCAACGTGGAGTGGAACTTGCGGAAGCCTCACTGTGCAGAAGACAGATGACCTCCGCTGTCCAGGAAAAAGGCTAGTCTAACATTTACCAATTTCCTCATCAACTTGCACACGCAAGAGGTTAAAGAGATTAGGCGGAAACTGGTCGGAGTAGTGTGATCTCTCCCCGGCTTGCGAAAGGCGAGCACAGTAGCGATTCGCCAGGAGTCTGGGAGAGGACACTCCACCCAGATCCTGTTGAATAAATCTAAGAGAAAGGCCATGCCTCGCTCATCCAGGTGTAGAAGCATTGCGTACGGGACATCGTCCGGACCATGGGCGGTGTCCGCGCACGAAGCGAGAGCGGAGTGCAACTCACTCACAGTAAACCTGTCGTTGAAGGGTTCTCCACCTTGAGGTAAAGTCCAGCCGGCGGCCTTCCGCGACATCACGACGTGCACTGAATGCTGGCGGAGCAGCTTCCCGGCTAGAGAATGCGGAAAAAGCGGTCGCTAAGGATTCCGCCACGGACGCGGGGTCCGAGATTGCGGTCCCATTCTCCTGGAGAACGAGAGGGAGTCCTGCGAGAACTTGCCCCGAATCCTTTTGACTCGCTTCCACACCTCTACTAAAGGGGTCTTCCCGTTAAGTGAAGACACGTATTCCCGCCAAGAAGAGCGGCGGGCGTGCTTCGAAATATACCGGAACTTAGCCCTAGCCCGACGATATTCAGCGATAGTGAAATCGTTCTGGCGGAGCTTATAGCGCATGTAGGCATAACGCTTCTGTTTGAGGGCCGTCTCACACTCCACCGACCACCATGGGAGTGGTCAGCGTGCAAAACGGCCAGTGGTTCTAGGAGTAGTAGTCAAGCCCGCAGCGATGAGGTTGCCGGAGAAGAACTCAACGGCCTCATCTACCGACCTAGACTCCTCGACTAGGATAGAGAATTCAGTCATTTCCTGAAATGCAGGCCCCCGCGCCAAGCACCACCGAGGTGGGCTCTCAGGCGGCAGTTGCACTGAAAATTATATTTGAATGGGAAAGTGATCACTACCATGGAGGTCATCGACCACCCCCCAATCAAAATCAGGCTGTGCATCCGAAGAGCACAAAGATAGGTCAAGGCAAGAAAATGAAGCAGTTCTCGGACAGTGATGCGTAAACTCATCCACGTTTAGGACACCCATCTCAAGCTCTTCGATCAGATCGGAAGGAGCTGTCCCCTGGGATTTATTGAGTAATCTCCCCAGAGGATGCCTGCCGTTCAGATCTCCAAGCAAGAGAAAGGGCCTCGGCAACCGTGCCACGACGCGGCGGAAGCCCCCCGCGTCGAAGTCAGCTGACGGTGGAATGTACGCAGAAATGATAGTATACCTCCTATCCAGGTGCAGCTGCACAGCCACTGCCTAAAAGGAGGTATCTAAAGAGAAAGGAAGAACGGAGACATCATGTCGGGTGTAAACCGCGCATCCCGTGGTGGTGGGGTCGCAAGACCCTTATACCCCGGGAGGGAGGGCAGGGGGCACGCGCCTAGCATGGTCTCCTGCAAAAAGATAGCTAACGGGGAACGGGACGAGACGAGCCTCCGCAGCTCCTCCCAGTTGGCTCGGAGTACACGGCAATTCAATTGAAGGAATATGCCCTCCAGGCCTAGCTCGGAGGAGACGCAAGGGCCCTCCTCGAAAAGAAGACCCTCACGGAAATGGCCGTACTCTTCCCGGAAGCAGAACCCCGGGCGCTGTCGCCTTCGAGGACTAATTGGAGGAGGTTGGGCTCGCCATGCAAGTCTTTTCCTCCTCCCGGCTCGAAACCTTAGGCGGGCGTTGCAGCTTTGGAGGCGGGGGGCCCTCTTTTCGAGGAACCACCGCCTCCGAGCCACTCGCTCCACCACTAGACGTGGGCGAAGGAGCTGAAGCTCCTTTGTTTGCTGTCCTCCTTTCGGGGAACAGCCTTAGGAACCCCGGAAGATCGCCTAGCGACCAACTTTAGGGGTGTTGCCTCCTGCGAGTCTAACGACTCACTGGAGGCGCGTGGCCGTTTCGCCTTACGGGAAACTGTCACGCTGGGGAAAGAGGGGGGAGCCCTGGTTTTAGCCGGGGCTGGGTGTAAACTCTTTTTACCAGGGAAGCACCCGGGTTGAGTAGAGCCCGCAGAAGGGCTCCGAATGGGCGCGGAAAACACGGTGCTCATTGGCCTGGATGGGCCAGGAGCAGAAGGTGCCTTTCTAACTATCGAGGCATATGACGTCCCAGGCAGAGCCGGGCGCGCCAGGACGAGGTCCTTAGCCTCGCGGAATGAGAGTCGATCCTGGGCCTGAATAGCCAGGATTTCTTTCTCGAGGAGATATGCAACACATTGCTTCGAAGAAGCAGGGTGCGGCTCTCCGCAATTGACACACTTGGCCACAGATGATTTGGACTTATCGTGTGCGGCCTTGGAGCAATTTACACAGACTTCAGGGGACCCCGACTTTGCACGTCTACAAGATCGATTCGTATGGCCAAAGCGGTGACAGTAATAGCACCACCGCGGCAGTGGCACGAATGCCTTCATGCGGTAGCGGTACCAACCAGCACGCACCGACTCAGGAAGCTTGTCACAGTCGAACGTTACCAAGAGTGTAGGGGTGGGTCTCGAGGTTCCTCCCTGTTTTCTCATCACATGTTTGACCTTGACGGCCCCATGGTCAGCCAGCTCTAAGGTGATATCTTCAATGGAGTAGTCAACGAGTTCCCTCGCATAAACTACTCCTTTCACAAAGTTCATGGTAGAGTGCGGCGTCACACTCACCGTGTTGCCATGAAGTATCCGAAGAGCACTTATCTTGGCCGCCTCAGCGGGATTCGCCGCATTCGCCAGAAGGCTCCCGTCCGAGAAACGGGTCACCTTCGGCTCTCTACCAATTGCACTAGCTAATCCTCTCTTCTGATGGATCATGTTACCCTTGGCCAACATGGTGCCATCAGTGGATCGAATAACGAGGAAGCGTTTGAAGCCACCGGGCTCGAAAACACCAGGTAACCTCTGAATGAGGGGCCCCGATGTCATCGAGGTTCCGCCCTGTGCACTTTTGGTCTTAGTCGGGGGTTCCGCAACCGGGGGGGGGCAGAGGGGTAGGATGTGCCGATCTTGGCTTGGTCGCTTGCTAAAGTGGCAGCAGACCCCCCGCGGATGGAGAGGAGCCCCGAGTCTGTTTTGTCCTTTTCTTTTTTGGAGAGGAGGGCGGGGAATGAACCCGCTTCTCGCCTCCGCCGGAAGGAGCCCCCAGGCTAGATGGACCGGCCTCAGCCAGGTCCTTCTCCGAAATGGAGAACGTCCTGGTAGTCGTGGGGGCATCGGTCGGAGGAGATCCCTCCCCTACTTGTACTGCTTTGGAAACCCTAGCCGTTTGAGGAGGACCTTGCATAGGGGCGGATTCGGGTTCGGTGCTTGGAACCAAGCCCAGATTCTCCCCCATGGAAGGTCCTACCGTCTGAGGCTGAGTTTCCTCAAGGACTATGTCTATCTCAGGGGCGGCCTCCAGTTGGCCATCCCCCCACAAGATATCGCAGGTCCCGTTGGCAGTATCGTCACTAGTCTTGTGTGGGAAGACACAGGCCTTGACCCCGGCAAGGTTCAATATTCTTGCCAGCAGGTCTTTCGAGGGAAGCGACCGAAGGGGCCTGGCTTTCCTCTCCCTCTTAAGGGGGTTTGCCCTACCGAGCCGCTTCGATGTGGAGCAGCTGGCTTTCTTGGCAGTCCCCTTGGAAAGAACAGAGGGGACTGCCGCTGGAAGAAGGGAGGTGCCCGAAAGCACCTCTCCGGTTAGAGAGATATGGAGGGTCCCCTACGCAAGCACATGGGGGAGGACCTCCATTTTTTCGGTGGAGCTGCCCGAGGGCAGCTCCATTAATGACACATGGGAAATTAAGGCGAGATTTTTATATTTATCATTGGGCATCGCGACCCTATTTGTTCCACAGGATGCAATCGCCCTTCACCTCTCGCAGTTGCTTGCACTGCAAGAGGTGTTTACAGGCCTGGCAGAGCCAGGCACCGCCATTTGGGACCACCACTCCCGCATCTACCCTGTGAAATTAGAGGCTGACCATTGAAAGTTGTGGGAGAGGTTGTATTGAAAGCGACGAAGTAGGGAAGAAATACAGGCTATCTGAAGGAAGGAAGAGAGACTAAGCTGGGGCCGGACGAAGCGCTGGATCCCATCAGCACGGCGGCCAGGATGGCAAATCGCCGCGCCCCTTACGGGGGTGATGGTATGTGATTAGTGTAGAAAAAGTGAAGGTGAAGACTACAAAACCTCCGCATTAAATGTAGCCCCAATTACACCTGTCAATCATTTTCTTTTTTTCTGGCATCGAATACAAGCTTAGACTCGGTACTCATTGGTTTTGTCCCAACCTGTCGTTGCACCTGGATGATCCTTCTGATGTTGCGCTGAAGGAAGTACCGATCTTCCTGGTATTTAACCAGGCTCTCACAATCAGCATTGGTGATGCCAAATGAACAATTGACATTTTCAATGAATTTTTGTTCTTTCTTTTTATGTAGATCATTCATCCTCGAGTTCTTTCGATTCCTCAACAACTTTCTGCAGTTTGCTGATGGTTTTCCTCAAGCCTGGTTGGAATGAGAGCCTTCTTTCCAAAAGGACTGTCCAGTTTAAACCAATTTCCTCCAGATATCACACACTGCTACTTTCTTTTTATGGTGATGGTAAAGGAAGTACCTGAATGCTTGCCTGTACCAGTATGAAGGAAGCTTGCATCCTTTCCCATTATCAACTGTGGCTCCAAATAATGAGATACAAGTGCGGGGTTCTATCTCCAAAAATCAAATAATTGAAATTAAAATTGATAAATAGTTAATGTAACATTGTCTCAATAACTGACACACAAAGAAAAATGGGAATATGTAATTAGTTAAGCAGAAACTGAAATGAGAATCGGTGAATCGTAAATTTACTTTATACGCCAAACTGTCTCACTATGAAACACATATGGACCATTCACAGCAAAGGTGGTAGACCTATCACACGCAACTCTCATCATTAATGGCCACATATGTATTGGTCGTATCTGATTCCAGTTTAGGCCATGATGCCATCAAGTACAACATTAATTGCAGATCCATTCATCATTAGGCTTAAAAAAATTAATGTACTCTGATGCCTTAGTGGCTAAAGAGCAAGTTCCAAGGCAATGGTTTCATTGAATGTTCAATGCGAAGGAAAAAACATTCAAAATCTGATGTTCCAAGAACATCCTGACCACTTACATTTTCTTGTATGCAGATTTTGAATAGAGCAGCTTCATGGGGGTGCCGCAACTTGGGTCAGGCACAGGTACTGCCACAATCAAATACCAATGTAGAATCCCTCACTGATTAAGAATGTGGCCAAGATGTCAAAGTCATGTGTTTTGATATAGGCCATGATGTAGAAACTTTCTTTATGCCATTCTGTGCCGTGGGATCAGTTTCTTGCTGGATGATACACATGTCCCCTGGCACTCACTGCGAAGTAATTGCACTGCTGCTGGATGATAGTGGTGTGCTCATTTAACATTCTTTGTATAAGTTATGACATGGATGGATTGGGTGTAGCGTCTGATGACGCTGCACCGGATGTGTGCACCTCTTGAAGAAAGATTGGCAGCTGTTTTTCATCACAAGCTGAGTATTTTCTTGTTTATGTAATAAAAGACAAGGTTTAGTTTAGAATGAGATGCTGCTAGGGTGAAATTCATGTTGATTATTGGCTTATGTGTTTTCTCATCTGCCTTGTAGTAGGTGTTCATACTCTATAACAGGCAGATTATGTCTGGTTTACCATGGAGAACGACTTGGCATAGAGATATAAAGTCTTCTTCCATTCTCTTGCATACAATGATGTAAATTTCTGTCTGAGGAGTCATTATTCCACAGAAGTTTATAAATACACAGGAGCTCAGCAGAAGTGTCCATATTGTGCTTGATATTAACTTTTGAAGTGAATGTAATAGTGCTTTCTTTGTTCATTTATTTGAATATGATCAGCTTATTAATTGGAATTCTGCCAAATTTATTTATCATTCATAAGATTATGTCAAGTGCAATAGTGTAGAATGATCCTTCAATAATACTTCTCAATTTTAATATTTTCCAATCTCTTATTTTAAATGAATTTGTGTATTTTAACTAATAGTTCCATTCTTTATTTTCATTATCTTGTGCTTATTTAATAATGTATGTTTATTTATGCATCTGTGTATTTATATTTTGTGACATCTCCATTTCAATTTATCTCTGTCTCTGGTATTTCGGTGGATATTTTATCTGATTTTACCCTTTCTGTACCTGCTATTAATCCCTCTTCTTGATAATCTTGTCATTATCATCATCATCACTAACTCTATAATTTAAGAACAGGATTTTTTTGGAGTATTTGAATAATAATTTCATCTTAGTTTGGTTATGACTTAAGTATATTTAAAATTTGTTATCAAGGTAATTTCTAAGAATTTCTTTAGAGTTTGAAAAAATCAAATAGTTTAGTTTAGAAAAAATAAATATGATTAGCCGATGCTTTATAATGTTGAAGTTCAGAAAATTTATTAAAATTTAAGTAAGGCTGCTTTTTTATTTTATCTATAACTATATTTTAGCAATGTGATTTTTTGAAAGTGGGAAAATAGTTTAGAATTCCTTTTTAAAATTATTATAATTGGCAAAAATAGTTAAAAAAATTTAACTATGGCTTCTTTTTTTAATTTTAAATTTTAATCTTAGTAGCGAAGCGCAAGCTTCGTCCCCCCTTAGAGGGAGTGGTGAAGCCATTGCCTGGTCTTTTTATATATATATTTTTTGTCTCATTACCCATGTCTTATGAGTTTTTAATCTTCAGTTTTGGCTTCTGTAGGCAGATCTTTGCTTATTTTTCATCTCTATATATACTGACTCTTGTCAACAATTTTTACTATATTCCTCGATAATGAACTAAATAAAGTTTGAAAGTACTCAGAAATAGCTTTTCATTTTTTCCTGTGAGATTTGTTTGCATATATATATATATATTACAAAGAGCCTAGAACGTAATTGTCATGACTGTTGGGTTGTTAAGAAAACTCTAAGCAACATGTTGCTTTAATTTACTAGAAAAAGAAATACCATAACAACATTATAACAAGGCAGTAGACAGAATGCACGCAGCAAAAAAAAAAGAGGTTAGCTATGATAACGATACAACAATAACAGGCATCCTACCTTCAAGGAGAGCAGGTGCTGTATTTCACACATTGAAATTATACATGTGGTTTAAGGCATAAGTCTATATAACTTCTGGAATAACAGAGTAAAAAAGAAATCACAACACTCTCCCCACTCAAAAAAGAATGTACATAATGAGCAGTAAGGTGGCATGTAGCGCTTGATGGGTCTTTGAACACGTGCCGAGCGACAAGGAAAGCCTTCAAAGTCAGGAATCTCAGAAGCGACCTCAATCGATACAGAAGGAAGTAAAGTTGAAGGTTTTTCAGGGGTTGGGGCTGGAGGTCTTTCTGGAAATTCAGTTTAGTAGTCATCTGGTGGGCGGATCACATGATGCTAGACATCTGAGGGGGAGGGCCTCCATAATATTGTTCATGAGACATCTATCCTTTGTGCTGTGTTCTCTACAGCCGGGGCAAGGGCACAGAGGGCGAAGGTATTATAGCAACCGTTGAGGAAAACAAATGTGGGTGTATCCGGGGTTAGCCTCGATTAGCTCCAGTGCCTGCACAAAAGGTTTGTCCTTTGGGTGGATATGGCTGTGGAGAAAAACCCTACCCTGAGAAGAAAGACAGGTAGGTATACTCTGTCTCGACGAAGTTCTCTGCAGGTAGGAAAATAGTCTCTTGAGTGGCATTGGTCAGGGTCAAAGAAAAGAGCGAATAGAATGCAAAGTGCTCCAGCTAATACCAATTTCTAGGCTGAACTAGGGAGTTTGCTAGAGTCCAATGCAAGAGTCACTGTTTTACAAATGATGCCCACATAGCGCTCGCATTGTCCATTTCCAGGGTTATATAAGGAGTGGCGCAACTTGTAGTTACTCCTTTTAATTTGGAAGGATCTTCATTCCGAGGATATAAAGGATGTCCCTCAATCAGAGTGGACATATGCTGGCACGCCGAATATGGAGAACAAGTTAGCTAAGCACCAGATCACTGTAGATGACATATACGTAAAAGGGGTAAACAAAAGAGAAATGCAAATACTCGTCGCTAATGATCAGAAAATACTAGTTCTGCGAAAATGAAGGGGTCCTTGAAATCTATGACCAACCAATCAAATGGGCCGGGGGCTCGAATGAGCTCTTCCCTATATTGTCAATGCTCCTAACTTCTATAGAGTAAGGCAATTTTTTTGTCCGACAAAATGCATCAGTCATGCAACACCTGGATGGCAGAGAGACTGATGTAAATGGGCGAGATTACGTGCAAAAGTGGGAATGACAGAGTAGCAAACTCCCCGCGAAAGAGTATCAGTGGCCGTATTCTGGGATCCAGGCCTACACAGGACCTCGTATCGGAAAGGCATGAGTTCCAAATGCCACTGGGCGATTTTCTCATTCTTGATTTTACTCTGGTGCTGAGTGTCAAATATGTAAGAGACTGAACGCTGATCTGTGATTAATGTAAACTCACATCCAAGAAGGAAGTAGCTTCATCATTTAACTGATTCAATGATTGCATAGGCTTCTTTCTCTTCTGCACAGTACCTTCTCTTAGACAAACTCAGGGTTCAATGCGACAGGCCATCTACTCTGGTTTAAAGTAGCTCCAATCTCTGATTCAGAGGCATCAGTTTCATCATTGAACAATTCCTTTTCATTTACCTTCGCTCTGACTGCTGTGATAATGGGAGTTTTTAGGTCCACAATGGAGGCTTTAGCCTCATCTGACAAGGGGAATGAGGCATCGACTAAAGGTCATATCCTTTGGGAGAACCATGGGCCCCATTGGGCATAATATGCAGAGGCAGAGCAGCTGCGACAAAGAATTTCTATCAGATGGGACTGACATGTCAGGAGAAAGGTCAAGCGAGTAGGGTTTGGTCAGAGGTCCTTGTAGCTCACCTGGTACCACAGTAGGTTGACAGTGCCAGAGGAAAACTTACATTTTTCTTTGTATGTGAAGCTTCAAGGAAACAGGCTAGAGTAGTCATGCTCTTCTAAAGTACACCCACAAATCGTCCAAGTAAGCAAAGGTGGCTTTAGGCCGGTTAGAGAGGATGAAGCAGGGTGTCTACTTGTTTGATGATTTTGAATTCACAGACTTTTCAATGATGTCAAGGACTTTTTAAAAAATAATCAAGGACTGGTCTTAGCCATTGCTTTTTATCTTTAAATTATTAGTTACATGACCCTTTTATGTTTTATGACATTTATGAGACATTATTTTTTTAATTAAATAATTTCTATCATCAAAAACTATCCATTTCATGAAAATTTAGTACCTACATTTGGACATGCTTCCATTTTCAGGTATAAAAATATATTTTAAATCATTTAGGATTAAATAGTTACAAGCGAATGGCAACTTTTTATTTCTAATGTAGGGTAAGTAGAGGTTTGAGCTTATTTTTATTATTATTTTAAATGATATCCATTACTTTTCACTCTTCATAACAAAGAAATTTTTTTTCAAAATGACCCCCAAACACTGAATCATGAATCATTTAGGCCAAACTCTGAAATATTTCAATTGAAAATTAAATGTATTACAAAACAAAATGAACATTCATGATTCAGAGGTTACCTTTTAATTTAATTTTTTATTTAATCATGCTTGATGGTTACAATTTCCTTCTTCTTTTTCTTTGATCAGAGCATGAGTTCGTCTTTTCTTGGCTTCCATGTCTGTAAGATTTTTGTCCTGCTTCTTTTTCTTTCCAAGATTTTCTTCGTACAGACGAGAAGAATTCCTAACTGCGTGCATAAGTGACTTAGTCCCTTTTAACTCAGTTTAAGGCTTCTCAGTTGCAACCAAGGCATCGTGTACAACTCTGAGCAATCATAGACTTCAGTTGATTTTCAACTAAGATTTTTTTGTTAATAGGAAACCCCATTCGACAGCTGCTTGTCTGTGAGTGAGGCACAATAAATAAAGCTGTTGAAGATGGAGGTTACCTTGAAATTCACTACCTGGAATAAGTGCTCAAAATGAGCATCAAGACGAGTTTCTCTGGAGAACTTCTTATTTGATTCACAGACATTATTGTCAGTGACAATAATCTATTTTGATGTCATCAGCAGCTTTTCCGGACAGTTTTTCTAGACACAAGTTCTCTCAGAAGGATCTCAAACCTGGACTAGTATTTGGATGTATTCAAAATCACATTTGGATTCAAACAGCTGAAGCTTTTAACAACCAAATACATAAGAGGGCTTCTCTTGTTGATTTATTTTACTACAGCTACGAAGAAGTTCACTGCTTCCTTCCAAAACTGAAAAACTAAAGAATGTATGTTGGTCAGATGTTCTTGAACTTTTCTAATCTCTTCTTTAATAGCGAAGCTGAGATCCACTTTTTCAGCAGGTAATTGGTGAGACGGATTGGTTAAATCCAGCTGCTTGAAAGATTTTCCCTCAACTAAATCTTTCTTGATAAAATGTAGCAAGAGAGTTAGTTGACAGTATGGCACACAAATCCTCGCAAAGGAATGGCATCATTGGGAAGTCAGTTTGATACTGGATCAGAAATCCTTTCATTTCCGATGAAATCTTCAGAAAAAAAGTGATCTTAGCAGATAGAAGCTTATTGAACAGAGCCTCTTTCATTGTGACATATGATGCACTTTTTGGTTCTTTGTGAGTATTCTTGATTGTTTTAACAAACATCTTAACTTTGGGGAGAAGACTAATCGCCTTTGTGCAACTCTTGTATTTTTTGAGTAAAATTTCATAGGGAAATAAGATTGATTAACTTCATTTGCTTGCAAAAACAATGTTCGTCTCATTGGAGAATCTTTGAAAACATAATATAATTTAGACAAAGATTTGCCAACATTGCAAAAAACATTCTCATCAGAAAGGAGGAGAATTGCCACTTCTTTCAGCATTCAACAGCTTCAGAAACTTATGGTTGACGTTCGGGCTGTCCATTGATACCCAAATAATTTTTTATTGGTCGAGATACGATACCCCTTCGTTAAAAGCAATAGTCACAGAAGTATAGTGAACATCGAGAGTATGCGAGCATCCATCATAAAGCATCCAAAGCATATGTTCACTCACATTAGTGAGTAGATTAACTTAAATATTAACTTATAATATTACTATTTTCCTAATACACTTTAAAAAGTATATATATAGTGAATTTGAAAAATCAAATTTAAACAATCACTCAATGATTTATTTTTAAAATTTAAGGTCCATCAAATTCACAGACTTTTCGGGGATTTCAAGGGCAGTAGACACCCTGTGAAGTCATCCATGATTCTTTGGAACCAAGCCACCCCCTTTGTGAGTACAAAGCTTAGGCGCTGAACTGGAAAAGTCATTTGTCAACCTGGAAGGCAGTATAGAATTTATCCTCCCTACGCAAACTGATTGTGCTAAAGAACTAATAGCCTGAAATCTCATTGACAAGATCGTCATGGTTGGGCAGTAGGTAAACCTAGTGATAGTTCGAGAGTAGGCAACGACCAACCTTTTCTTTCGTTTGTTACTCTCAACCTGAAGCTGATGGCTCAATGATCCCTTCGAGCATTCTGCAATCAGACTCCCCAAACTGTCGGGACTTGGTAGCAATGGGCTGCAAATCGGGATAAGACACTCGGGGGATCTATTCACAGTGCTGCCAAAGAACAAACTTCGCAAAGTTAGAATGAGGGCGTCCAAATGCAAGCCTAAGCGACGAATGCTGACGGAGGAACGTGATCGTGTGGATGATATGAGAGCAACAGTCGTCCTGTACCAAGAAACAATCTTTCTCATAGCTTCGATCCCTGGTTTTAACATTGAGATAGCAACACTGTAATGTGGGTTACCAGTTTACTGGATACCATGGTAATTGCTCCATCAAATCTGCTGATGGGAGCTTAAGAATGCGCACGAGTCTGCTAGACAAAGTTCTCCTAGCTTCCTGTGTCCAACATGGGTCTCCATGTCAGGCCAGCGAGGACTGCCTTCATAGATGATTCCAGGAGTGAGGAGGGCACAGAAGGCAAGGTACCTGTTTGAACCACAACTCGTTTGCCAGGGTTACCTGGGAGTTTAACCTCCATATTTGACTGCAGTTGGAAGCCAGGCCAGTTATAAAGGCGTCACAGACACACTCATTCCTGTAGGTGCCCGCAGACTGCATGGAAATTGCACTTCAGGCTGAACTTTTGAAGGGAGTGCAAAAACTTCCAATAGACCTGCCTGCGAGTGGCCAGTCGGTGGCGAGCAACAAGCTCTGGATAAAGAAATTCTTTAGGGTTTTGAGGGCTTTGGAGTAAGTCTGTGACATTCGGCAATTACCTTGAAGTTCCCAGGAGAAACTAGGATCCCCAGCTTCGCAGAGTCCACAGTATCACCCACAGTCTTCATGCAGCAAATGACTATGAAGAGGAGCCAGTGCCGGAAGAGTCAAGTGGCTTCTGGGGCAGACACCTGCCCAAATCTGTCCTCTCAAAGTCAATTAAATTGTCGCAGCCATCGGGAAGTTAAAAAACTCCAAGCAACATTTTGCTTTAATTGACTAGAAAAAGAAATAACGAAACATTACAAGGCAATATACAGAATGTACCCTGTAAAGATGTTAGATATGATAACAATACAGGCATCCTACCTTCAAAGAGAGCAGGTGCTGTATTTCACACATTAAAATTAAAATGTGGCTTAACGCATAAGTCTATATAACTTATGGAATAAGAGAGAGAAAGAGTAAAAAATCACAACAGTATTATAAAAAAGGCTTTTTATAATTAAAGTTATTTTGCTTCTATGCTGTATTATATGAAAGCATGAATGTTGATAATCATGTAAAATTAGCATTGATATTATTGCAATTTGGCAAAATACTTCTGTTAATACATTAAGTTTTTGGAAGCTATTTTATTTTTTACCTTGAACCTACAAACAATTTCAACATTAGTTATGAAATCATCACAAGAGGAGATTAATTTAAGTAAACATTACCAACAAATGAAGTTACTTGCAGAGAAATATCAGAAGAGTAATAATAATCACTATGTGTGGGCTGAAAATATTGTGAGGTCCTGAAATGAAGAAAAGATAGTGATCATTTAAGAGCTCATCTGGCGACTGCCTACTTGGGCATTAGTCGCCATATTGAAAACCTGCCTAGCACTAGGATACTTTAAAATCAGATTAAAAAAACACAAAAAACAAACAAACCCAACCCTAAAAATAAAAAAAAGGGGAAAGGCAACGAGCAGGAAGCAAGTTACTGCGTCACGGGGAGGACCCCTGGCACCGGAACGTGTGACCTATAAAGGGACCCCCCCCCCAAAAAAAAACTCAACAAACAAAACAAAAAAACTGGTTAAATAAAAAGGAGAAGGGCAGCGCCCCCCCCCCCCAAAGTCTACAAGTCCACCAGTCAATGTGCACGCACTCGTCCGGAGTACATGGGACAGGCGGTAGTGACCCCGCCCATCCCAGTACCGGGGCAGGTAACGTGGGCGAAGATGGCCCAGACTGGGACATTCAACAAGAATGTTGCGAACAGTTTGGGAGACAAAGCAGTCTTCACAGTAGGGCGCTGGCGAGCGCTCCATCAAACGGCGGTGCATCCCGTGAGTGTGCCCAAATCGGAGACGACAGAAAGCAAATTGAAGACTTCGCGGCATTGGGGGATAGGTCCATGGAAACAGTCGCGGCGCAATGGCACATAACTTTAAGTTCCCTTCGACCGTCTCCCATCTTCTTTGCCAAGAGCTGCCAAGTAGTCGGTGTGAGGAAGAGCGAAACGCTGGTCCGGTCTCGACATCCACCCGGCTCACCAAAAACGTGGCGTCACGGATATCGCGAACCAGGGGATGCGGAGATTCCAATGCCACGAGAGCACTCAGGGCGCTTTGTGAGGCGCTATAGATCACAATCCGGTCTCCGAACCGGGCACGTCGCGTAATCTCCAGTACCGAGTGGTGTATTGCCACCAGCTTGGCCGTGAAGACACGCAGAGCCTGGCAGAGCCCCGCTGACCTCAAACAGAGGGAAAACATCGTGGAAGCCGACACCTTCTTCGGACTTACGTATACACTGTCACGGTTCCAGCGTGACACGAGGTGTGCTCCAAAAAGGTTGAACGCAATACTCCCGGCACTGAACAAGGTTTGGGAGCAAAGGCGTGGCGTCCTGGGCAGAACCAAGAGCGACGCCGGCCTGGCCCTAAACCCAAAGGGCTTAGGGTATGACTTGCGTCTCACGGTGGCAAAGGCACTGTCAAAATCAGCTGCGAATGCAGTGAGAGCTGTTGGCGACTGAGGGAGGCACCGGGCTCACGTGTACAGGCGAATGATGCACTGTACACGGCGTAGAGCGAGTGGCATCTCCCCAGAACCGACTAGTAGGCTCTCAATGGGAGAAGTGCGGAAGACACCAGTTGCCAGGAGAAGGCTGGACTGGTAGATCGAGTGTACCTTCCACAATGCACGCTGGACTACAGATGCATAAAACTCATATCCATAGTTGAGCTTCGAACGAACAAAGGATCGATAAAAAAGTAAGGCAGTTGCCCTATCAGCGCCCCAGGCGCTGGACGTCAAGGAATGCAGAATAGGAGCTTCCTGGGTGAGGTGTTGGTCAAATATAAGATCAAAGAAATGGTGAAGTCCACCACTTCCAGGCGCACCGCATTTAGAAACAAGTCTGGGTCAGGGTGGAGCCGTGGATGTTTTTTTTTTTTTTTTTTTTAATTAAGGGGCTATCTGGCGACTGCCGACTTAGGCATTAGTCGCCGTAAACAAACAGCCTAGTTCTAGGCTACTTTAAAAATTTAACAGGAAACAATAAAAAGAGATAACAATAACAATAAAAAAGCAATAACAAAAACAATAACAAAAACAACAACAACAATTAAACTGGGTTAAATGAAAGGGAGAAGGCCAGCCTCCCCCAAAAAGTCAATAAGTCCACTAGTCATGGTGCACGCACTCGTCGCGAGTACAAGGGACAGGCGGTAGCGACCCCGCCCATCCCGGTACCGGGACAGGTATCGTGCGCGAAGATCACCCAGAATGGGACATTCGACAAGAATGTGCCGAACAGTCTGGGGGACGACGCAGTCGTTGCAATAGGGCGCAGGCCAGCGCTCCATCAAGTAGCGATGCGTCACACGAGTGTGTCCGATTCGAAGACGACAGAAAGCAACCTGAAGCCGCCGCGGCATTGGGGGATAGGTCCATGGGAACAGTCGCGGCGCAATGGCACGCAACTTTAAGTTCCCCTCGATCGTCTCCCATCTTCTTTGCCAAGCAGTCCGAAGAGCTGCCCGTATTCCTGCCATGTAGTCAGTGTGAGGAAGAGCGAAACGCTGGTCCGGTCGCAGAGTCCTCGCGGACTCTTTAGCGCCCTCATTCCCCGGAATTCCTACATGTCCAGGAACCCAGCAGAAGATAATCTCGACATCTGCCCGGCTCGCCAAAACCGTGGCGTCACGGATTTCGCGAACCAGGGGATGCGGAGATTCCAATGCCCCGAGAGCACTCAGGGCGCTTTGTGAGTCGCTATAGATCACAATCCGGTCTCCGAACCGGGCACGTCGCGTAATCTCCCGTACCGAGTGGTGTATTGCCACCAGCTCGGTCGTGAAAACAGACGCAGCGCCTGGTAGAGCCCCGCTGACTTCAAACAGAGGGGATACGGCGTGGAAGCCGACCCCCTCTTGGGACTTGGAACCATCCGGAAACACTGGCACGGTACCAGCGTGACACGATGTGTGCTCCAAAAAGGTCGAACGCAATACTCCCGGCGCAGTACAAGCTTTGGGAGCAGAGGCGTGGCGACAAATAGCCAAATGTGGTACCCTCCAAGGTGGCGTCCTGGGCAGAACCAGGGGCGCCAACGGCCCGAGAGCTATATCTACTTCTCGAAGGAGTTTCCTGGCCCTAAACCCAAAGGGCTTAGGGTATGACTGGCGTCTCTCGGCGGCATAGGCACCATCGAGATCAGCTGCGGATGCAGTGAGAGCTGTTGGCGACTGAGGGAGGCGCCGGGCTCGCGCGTACAGGCGAGTGATGCACTGCACGCGGCGCAGAGCGAGTGGCATCTCCCCAGCATCGACCAACAGGCTCTCAATGGGGGAAGTGCGGAAGGCACCGGTCGCAAGGCGAAGGCCGGTGTGGTGGATCGAATCCACCTTCCGCAATAAACGCTCGGCTGCGGATGCATAAAACTCGCATCCGTAGTCGAGCTTCGAGCGAACAAAGGATCGATAAAAAAGTAAGGCGGTAGCCCTATCAGCGCCCCAAGCGCTGAACGTCACGGAACGGAGAATGTCCATGGCGCGGGTACAACAGACCCTAAGGCTGCGAATATGAGCCTCCCAGGTGAGGCGTCGGTCGAATAAAAGACCAAGGAAACGGTGCGACTCAACCACATCCAGGCGCACCCCATTGAGAAACAAATCTGGGTCGGGGTGAAGCCGTGGATGGCGGCAGAAGTGCACCACCTTAGTCTTGGCCAAAGAAAACCGAAACCTGTGCGTTTCGGCATAGCGAGAGACGCGGTTCAATGCCTGTTGGAGTCGACGCTCCAGAGTTGGCATCTGGGCCGCGCCAAAAGAGATCGAAAGGTCGTCCACGTAGAGCGTAGCGAGAATATCTTCCGGCAGCACCGAGGTGATGCCGTTGATGCTCAGGGCAAAGAGTGTGACACTGAGGACACTTCCCTGCGGGACACCCTCTTCCTGCTCCTTTGGGCCGGAGAGGGCTCCCCCCACCCGTACGCGGAATCGGCGATCTCGCAAAAATTCAGATATAAACATTGGGAGGCGTCCCCTCGCCCCCATCGTGTGGAGAGTCTCCATGATACCGTATCGCCATGCGGTATCATAGGCCTTCTCCAGATCAAAAAACACCGTGGCGTAGTGCTGTCTACGAAGGAAAGCCTCGCAGACGGCATTTTCCAGTCGGAGCAGAGCATCCGACGTGGAGTGGAACTTACAGAAGCCGCACTGTGCAGAAGACAGATGGCTTCCGCTGTCCAGGAAATAGGCTAATCTAACATTTACCAATTTCTCCATCAACTTGCACACGCAAGAGGTTAGAGAGATTGGGCGGAAACCGGTCGGAGTAGAGTGATCTCTCCCCGGCTTGCGAAAGGCGAGCACAGTAGCGATTCGCCAGGAGTCTGGGAGAAGACCTTCCACCCAGATCCTGTTGAACAAATCTAATAGAAAGGCCATGCCTCGCTCACCCAGGTGTCGAAGCATGGCGTACTGGACATCGTCCGGACCATGGGCGGTGTCCGCGCACGAAGCGAGAGCGGAACGCAACTCACTCACAGTAAACTTGTCGTTGAAGGGTTCTCCGCCTCTGGAGGTAAAGTCCAGCCGGCGGCCTTCCGCGACATCACGACGTGCATTGAATGCTGGCGGAGCAGCATCACGGCTAGAGAATGCGGAAAAAGCGGTCGCTAAGGATTCCGCCACGGACGCGGGGTCCGAGATTGCGGTCCCATTCTCCTGGAGAACGGGAGGGGGGTCCTGCGAGAACTTGCCCCGAATCCTTTTGACTCGCTTCCACACCTCAGCTAAAGGGGTCTTCCCGTTAAGTGAAGACACGTATGCCCGCCAAGAAGAGCGGCGGGCGTGCTTCGAAATATACCGGAACCTAGCCCTAGCCCGACGAAATTCAGCGACAGTGAAATCGTTCGGGCGGCGCTTATAGCGCATATAGGCATAACGCTTCTGTTTGAGGGCCGTCTCACACTCGGCCGACCACCATGGGAGTGGTCGGCGTGCAAAACGGCCAGACGTCCTAGGAATAGTAGTCAGGCCCACGGCGATGAGGTTGCCGGAGAAGAACTCAACGGCCTCATCTACCGACCTAAACTCCTCGACTGAGATAGAGAATTCAGTCATTTCCTGAAATGCAGGCCACCTCGCCCGCGCCAAGCACCACCGAGGTGGTCTCTCAGGCGGCAGTTGCCCTGAAAATGATATTTGAATGGGAAAGTGATCACTACCATGGAGGTCATCGACCACCCCCCAATCAAAATCAGGCTGTGCATCCGAAGAGCACAAAGATAGGTCAAGGCAAGAAAATGAAGCGGTTCTCGGACAGTGATGCGTAAACTCATCCACGTTTAGGACACCCATCTCAAGCTCTTCGATCAGATCGGCAAGGACTTGTCCCCTGGGATTTATGGAGTAATCTCCCCAGAGGGGATGCCTGCCGTTCAGATCTCCAAGCAAGAAATAGGGCCTCGGCAACCGTGCCACGACGCGGCGGAAGTCCCCCGCGTCGAAGTCAGCTGACGGTGGAATGTACGCAGAAATGATAGTATACCTCCTATCCAGGTGCAGCTGCACAGCCACTGCCTGAAAGGAGGTATCTAAAGTGAAAGGAAGAACGGAGACATCATGCCGGGTGTAAACCGCGCATCCCCCAGCCCGGCCATCCCGCGGTGGTGGGGTCGCAAGACCCTTATACCCCGGGAGGGCAGGCAGGGGGCACGCCTCCTTCCAAGTTTAAGTGATTACCCTATCCCATCTTTACCTGGTCCCCTGGAATCATCATCTGCAGCTGACTCTTCAAAAGAGTCAGCTGCAGTTATTGATAAATGGATTCGAAGATGTCATCTCTGAGACCCCTGGTTGCTCCAATCAATTTGAGCATGAAATCATTCTCACCACTCAAACACCTGTTCGATCGAAGCCCTATCCTCTTCCCATCCACCTTAGGAAAGTGTTTAATGAAGAAGTGGACAATCTTTTAGCCTTAAATATCATCGAGCCCTTGAATTCAGATTACTGCTCCCGGATAGTCATAGTTCGCAAGCCTGACCAAACTTTCTGCATGTGCGTCGATTTTCAAAAATAAATTCAGTCATGGTGTTTGGTGCAGAACCTATCTCCCTTATAGATGTAAACTCCACCTTTTTGAGGAAGCTAAATTTATTTCAGAGTTGGACCTCTGCAAAGCCTACTATCAAATCCCCCTCTGTAAAAACGTGCATAAGTATATAAGTATACTTCCTTTCCCACCTACAAGGGCCATATACAGTTTAAAAGACTTCCTTTCGGGTTAGTCACTGCATATAGCAATTATAATAGGATGATGCAAAGGATTGTGGATGACTTGTCGCAAATCTCCTTCTACTTCGACAACCTTTATGTTGCTACCTCTATGTGAGACCAACACGTGATAGCTCTCTGCGTCCTACTTACTAGGCTTTGTGAGCACGGACTCACCCTTGGCCCCAGTAAGTTCCACTTTGCATACGATACTATTAAGTATCTGGGCTTCAATGTTGGGAAAAATCAGATGGGCCCCCAGGACAAAAAGGTCAGAGCCATTGTTGAGTGCCCCTTCCCTGTATGAAGAAACAGCCGAGGTCATTCATGGGATCAGCCTCCTTTTACCATAGATATACCTAACTTCACGTATATTTCCGCCCCTTTAAGTGCCCTCCTTCAGAAGAGATCCCCAGATCCCCTTTCATGGAATCCTGAAGCTACTGCCAAATTCTAGGTGCTCAAGGACAAGCTAGCATCTGCCCCCATTTTGAGGCTCCCTAATCCCTCTAAACCCTTCGGCATCCGGACGGATGCAAACGACGAAGAAATTGTATGCGTGCTGCTCCAATACTCTGATGAAGGTGAAAGCCACCTGGTGGCTACTGCCCCATGAACATAATTACTTGGTAATAGAACGGGAAGCTTTAGCTATAATATGGAGTATTACCAAGTTTAGCATGTATTTAATAGGGAAGAGTTTATTGTCGAGACTGACCATCGCCCTTTGTCGTACCTCCGAAATACTAAGAGCAAGAACAGACATATAATGTAATGGCTTTTGATACTCCAACAATATCAGTTTAAAGTTTGGTATATATGTGGTACCAAAAATTGTATAGCTGATAATCTTAGCCAGGATCCATTAGCCGATAATGCTGGCTAATCCACTAAATTATAGGTCGCCTGTAAACCTGTCAGCTAATCATGTATATATTATTTTTCTTTAACTCTGTACATATATCTATGGTCCCTGTAGATACTTATTTAATATAGTGGGTTTTTTTTCGTATGTTGTTGTTCCACTACCCTTTTGACAGTTCTAATTTTGTTCTTTAATTTAAATGTATTTTTTTTGTCGACCCATTTATATTAATTTTGGTCCAGATCAATATCATAACCTTTTTGTAAGCCTGTCAAATACAGGTGAGGTCCCCATCTTTTTTTTTATCAGGCTGATGCCTTAATAATAATTCCTCCTATCCAAATTTACAATGTCCCTTATTCTTCCCTCTCTCTCAGAAAAGTTCCATCGTATGGGAGGGAGGGGGTGTAAAAGAAAAACCTCTGACCCCCCCCCCCAATTTATCAGAGACCATGTGCTATGGTATCCCATCATGGACAACGTCATTTCCTGTTCAAACATTCTCGGTCTTGCCACTTGCTGCTAAATGATGAATTGACTCTGCCTCCGGATTAAGATGTTTGGAGCTTGTGACTCCTTTCTCCAAACTCCCCCTTCCCCTCCAGAATCGGGTATAGAAATACTCAAGTTATTCTGTAGTTCAAGGAGTCCAGCCTGCACCTCAATGTCGTCCTTATAGTCTCGTCCCATGAGCATTCATCAGACAGCAGACTTCTTCAGCCATGATTCTATCCAAGTCAATTGGTAGCTTCTGTGAATGGCAAGCCTCTGAATTTGCGCAACAGTCTCTCTTTGTTTAATCAAATTGAAGAAAATCTCCAACAATTACTTTTGAGGAAAGAGAAGTTACCTCTTCCAGTGGAATTACAAGAATTCCCACCTGCCTCATTCGGATCATGCCCTACTTGCCCCATCTGATCATTCCCCACTCACTTCATCGCAAGAAGGAGATTCCTCAAAGTCATTGACCCGTAAGACTGAAACCCCCTCCATTATTAGTATTGTTAAGTTCCCCCTTTTTGATCTGAGCCTAGTTAGATTAATCAATTAATTCCATTTGAGAATCCCTCCTCATAATAATTATCAAGAGACTCTTTCAATTTAAATAAGTCCCCTTTGCTTATTATTATTCTTATTTTGATCTTTGTAAATAAAATTATATTTTTGTTGTTTCATCTTTAACTAACCTTGAACAATATTCTCGGCCTATTCAAGCAAATCTTGCCAACCATTTTTGCACTCTGTTTTATTATTAAGGATTTGAAACCCAACACCTCAAGTGTGACCTCCTAGTCAGTCATTAATCCCTGCAAACAGTCCTTCAATGGTTCGCGTTGCAGTAGGCGATTAAGTCACCCCCCCCCCACATAATATAGGACTAGTGTATGGTATAGGGTGGTTGTACTACAACACTGGACTTTGAGAAGGTCATTTTATCACTTTCAAGCGTTGATTGGCAAAATATTTCTGCGTTGATTTACTTGTGTGCTTGGGATCATTATCTTGTTGAAAGACAAACCCTGTACCAAGACTATGCTTCCTCGCCGATTGTTTCAGTTCATCCAAAGTTCACTGATATCCCTCAGAATTCATAGTGCCTTCTATTGCATAAATTGAACCAGTGCCTGCAGTAGCAAAACACCCCCACAACATGATGGAACCACCTTCATTTTTCACAGTAGATATGATGTTCTTTTCCAGCAGAGCTTCTCCAGATTTTCTCCAAACATAATGGGTCATTTATGCCAAACAGCTCGAGCTTAGTCTCATCTGACCATAATATTTTACTAATTTCTGCTTCAGTGATATCAAGATATTCTATGGCAAACTTTAAAAGTCTATTTTTGTAAAACGTCAACAGTGGTTTTCTCCTTGGTACACATCCATGGACAGTGGACACCCTCAGGATTCAGGTAACGTTGCACTGTTGACACATCCACAATTGTTCTATTTCTAGCCAGATTTGCTTTCAATTCCTTCAAAGTGACTTTTGGCTTCTTGGTGACAATTCAAACACGCAAATGCACATCTCTCAGTTAATTTTCTTGGTTGCCCTTTCCACACAGGATTAACAGTAGCCCCATCAGCTCTAAATGTTACAATAATATTCCTTACAGATGAAATTGGGATATTCAAACTTGCCGAAAATTTTCTATATCCATTTCTTTGGTTGTGCAGCTCAATTATACGCTTCCTATATGCTTCTGAGTATTCAGATGTCTTCATGTTGCTATTTCAAAATTATTGTAGAGATGATTCTTCAGCTAGGCTAATACCATAATGAACACCCCCAAAATTAGCAGTGCAAAGTAACCTACTGTCCTGGATTAGTCTAGAATATTCCATTTGTTAAATCAGTATTATGTAAACGTTGCCAATACTTTTGCTTCTTGTGGTTTCCTAAGAAACACCTTGTTTAATGTTAATAATGTTTTGTTATTATTTATACATTATAATATATTGCTTTTAGGCTAATAGAAACATATAAAAATTCATAAATTACAAAATTTGAAATATGTTGCCAATAGATATGCGCACAACTGTAGTAAGTCATATTTATAAATATGTAAGATAATTGCAAAAAAACAACAACAACAACCTGAATTGCCCTGACCCTTTGAAACTATTCTGAAATCTTTCTGCCATGAATTCCACTTAAAAAGTGTTATAATTATAGGTAATTAATTAAGTTCATAACTAACCTGTTTCTTTATTTAGGTTGAATATTAAATAAAATTAAAACATATGTAGTGTCATAACGTGCGATGGTGTGCATAATGTATGGAGATGAAGATCTTGCAGTTCCTCTACAAACTGGACTCCTAGGTTTGTGAAATATACATGTGCCTATATTATGTGAGTGTGTGTTCATTACATGTATTATTTTCTTTGTATACTTATGTTCTGTAATTGTTTATTTCAGTGAAATAAAGCCAAACTTTGGAACCTTCCTTAACCTTTGGGCTACTTCAAAAAGTATTAAAATTGTGCCTATTTTAGTTCTTGGATCACAAACATTGTGAGATTTTTATCCCAAACTTATCAGTAAATAAAAAAAAAGTTTTAGTAATTAAAATGTGTTAATATTGCATTAGAGTGGGCAACTAAATCTAAATAACACTCTTACTGACCTTTAGACATGGAATTATTTACGATGGTAAATGGTCGATGCCACACACGAAGAAGTGTGGAGGTTCTTTCCTGATGATTACCCAGAAATAACCGACATTCGGCCTCACTTGTGCCTCCTACATCTAACACCTGAAAAGTGTGACCAAAAGACAAAGTTAGAAGCTTTTTGCATCAAAGACATTCTATCTATTCTATTTATAGAGCCGCATCCATACTTTAGACAAATCTGTACTTTAGACAAATCTGTGGGTTTCAGGCTCCACTTGCTTTGTTTGATTCAACTCCAATACCAACAAGTCCTTTGTTTCATATTGATAATATACTTTCTGGAGGACACAAGAAAAAAAAAAGATGGATTTTGGGTGCTTTATTATTAGTAAAAATTGAATTGTATTGATTAATTATATAAGAGCTATAACACTTAAATGTGCAAATGAAACTCTGGATACACAAAGTTATTGATTGATAATAACATGCCAGGAAAGGTGGTACGAATAATGCAGACTGGTTATATTATTGTAATGCACTTCACTTATTGGCACTGCAGGAGCAAAAATAAGTCCTAGGTGCAGGCATAAATTAAGAGGCCTTAGGTCAAATTAACTTTCTCAGTTTGTTAAGACCCAAAACCCCCTGAAGTATGTTTGCATGCAAGGAAAACCTTAAACCTAGTACATTCAACTTACATAAATAAGGCGCTACCGATGAAATGATTTAGGTAAAGGTTTAAGTCAAATTAAGCTCATACTAAAAACAAGAGAACAGACCAGAAAGTTATCAGTGAAGGGATATGAATCTGAATATCAATAAAGTTAGAAGTGCTAAATATGATTGTATCACAGATCTCTTGCAAGCCCTAGGGCCCAAATTTAAGTGAATAATATCAACTTGAGGTTGATCAAATTTATCTGCCCAAGACAACAATAACAATAAGAGAATTTGTTCCACTACCAAGTTTTGCAATAATCTATGTATATCCCAATTAACCTCAGGAATACACATTGTGAAATACTGGTCATTCTTTATGCACTTAATTACCCAAATATTGGGACAATAAAATTTTCCTTGCAGTTTCCTACACAGAAATTACTCAGTTTCCAATATATGAAACTCGAACTTACAGAAACCTAAATTAAATAAATAATAATCCTCACTGGATTTTAGAAAACTTTTCACTACAAATGTTTGAGCAGCCTAAGCTTAAGGGTTCAAGAACTAGCGACTGATAAGATAGCTGCCAACAAAAAGAATGACTCATTGGCAGCGGAGCAGCTGTTTTTCAGACTTGGCAGAGAAAAATGAATGTTTTTTGTGGGAAACTAAAATATTAATTGGGGAAGAAATTATACCATTTCTGATCAGAAATTTAGTCTTTTTTTAAAGGTATCTGCCAAGGAAAAAAGTAAAAGGTCTATAATTGCTATCCAATTTGGAAGTCTTGGACAAGGTGTGTTTACCCTGTTCACCTTTGAATACATCATAATCTTCCTTCTCTGTGGTTGAAAAATTCTTTGCCCATATATACAACCAGTATAATTGTATAACTAGATGAGAGAAATGAAATGTAAAGGAAAGTCTGAGAGAGAGACACAGAAAAGATTGTTCCTGACCTTCAAAAAGGGGGGAGGAGCAAGGCTTGGTACTCCTTTGTACTCTTCCACAGTTTAAGTAGTCCCAAGGCACTTTTAAATATATAGGAGTAACAGAGGGAAAGAAGAAAGTTTCAGGATAGGAAAATGAGGAAGTGTAGTAGGAGACAACAAAGTGGACTTAGTCAATCATGGGACCTATGGCTTAACATGGAATCCAAACCACAATGTGTAGCATGTATCTATTCTAAACAGTTGCATTTTAAGGATCCCTCTCCTGTGAGTCACATGTGTGAATATGATAGGTGAGAATAGAGAAGCTGAAATTTAAAGGAAGAAAGAGATTTGCAAAGAGTTGCTGGTTTGCCTCAAGGTAGTTAAAGTTAGCATGATTAAGTTAAAAAGGTTGTTTCTTGTGAGCCTCACTCAATTCTGTTATGTAAGTGTATATCTTTCTATCTTTCTTAGTATAAGTGTTTGCTTGTATTGGGCATTCAAACTGTTATTAGTAATTAGTCTTACATATACTGGTGTAGATTTCTATCTCTCTAGCTATTCATTTTTTTTCCCTATTCTGGTTATCCTTGACTATATACTATTCTCTAGTAATGCTTCAGTTTGTTAAATAGTACTAATTGTTGTAATCTTCTCCTTCAGGTGTAGATTCCCTCTTCCTCTTCTTCTCTTTCGTCCATCCTTGGTAAGATAGGGAATAAAGGGGGTGTTCTTACCCTTCTCTTTGGGAAATCTGTTTGGGCTAAATCTATTCCTATTTTGTTTGGTGTTTTTTTCTATGACTTTCCCCATTCTTCTTTCAATTATTCTGTTAGGTGGCTTTATCTTTGCCTTCTATGAAGGTTTCTTTGTCTTGTCAATTCACATATTCTAGTATTTGTGATTATGTACATAGATTTGTTCTGTACTTGTAGTTTTACCAGGTTACAACTCAAGATAGTGTTCATCATTATAGTTGAATAAATTATTGCAGATTGTATTTTGGCCTGGTTTTCAGCATGAGGTTCCTTAACATGTCTAGTAATATAAGTGCGCTTTTTCCCCAATTTCCTCTTTCAGTAACATGCTTGTTGTAACCTGATGTTGTAATGGTTAACCCAAGCACAGTACACTTTTTGTTATACATGTAATGCTGTCCTAAATATACATTTAACAAGAGTCTCCTGTAAATGGGTCCAATCTCTCCATTCCTGTAAGATCAAAAAACTATTAGCTGGCTGATGTTGTCAGTGAATGGAATGTTAAGGCATTCCTCATTTCTGGGTAGCAGTATATTTGTGGTGTAGATTGAATAGAGATATGTGCTCTGCCTTGGGGTAATCCAGCAGCAAGCTCAAATTTATCTGCTTGGTGTTTTACAATTTTCATATAAGTAGATTTCTCCATTACAAAATCATATAATATTCATTATATTTTTTGTTCATTCTAAGTCAATGGATAATTCCTGACAATGTCCACTCCTTTTTTCTCTTTTTGCTTTTGCAATTTTTCTCCAAGATGACTCCAAGTGCCATCTTGCTGCTTAGTTTTTTTTCTAAATCCAAATTGGCAGTTATCATTGATGTACTTGAGACTATTGTTTAGTATCTTTGCGAATACATTTCTGCGAAAATCTAGTAGTGAGATGGGGTAGTAGTTACCCACTTAATCTAGGGGAATTTCATCCTTGCTACCTTCAGTTCATCGGAAAAGTATCCTGTGTTCAAGCAAGCATTTAGTGTTTCTTACTCCCTCCAGTATGTTAAGGGAGCTTCTAGGTAATTGTATCTAGCGAGTCCCAACTACCTGGGGCACTTTGTCATTTCTTTTACTTCCTCTCTTGTTATTGCATCATTGATGTTTCTTCATCAATAAAGTGGAAGGGGTATGTCTTCACAATTTCTTCATTTAGTGAAACTACCATTAGTTATTTTAATTTAGTGTCATGGTTCTTCTTCATTTCTTCACTGATTTTGAACACATTTTTCCATTGTTCTTTGAACAAGGCCTCTATTTCTATCTCATCTTTAATTATGATGTTCCCTCAATCCTTAATTTTAATTATATCATTTCCTGTCAGAGGATTTAATCTATTGACATATTTCAAAAATTCCTTTGGAGAATGATTCTAAAATTTTCTCTATGTGTGATCCCATTTCACTTTATTTCTCACATATTAGTTGAACTAATTCTCTTTTTTGTCTCCTGAGTGCAACGGATGATTCCCTTGAGGGTCCGAATCTCCCTATACTTTCTGTTGCCCAGCTGATCTCATCGCTCTTATACATCATTTCTGGTGTCCATCTGAACTAATGGATGGTTTTGTATGAGTGAATAGGGATAACCTCCTCCTGATTCTTTTTTTCTAATCCTATACACTTCTTCATTGATTGCCTCTAGAGTGACCTTCCTGACCGGGTCGGGTTTGTACAACCGAAGTAACTCTACTAATCCCAATCTGCTCTATGGTCAGCTTTCCATTTCATCCAAGGGATCTGTATAGGTTGCTTGTTGACATGCATTAGAGGTGCAGTGTGGTCATTGCAAGGAACCCCTACTCGTTTTCTAGGGGGAATTTTTTTTAAAGAACCTATATGGCAACTCCCTACTAGGGCCAAACATTATTCTTTCTAATTATTTTGATTTTCCTTTCAGATTCTTTCTCTTATCATCATGGGAAGGTAAAGCCATTAGCCAATGTCTACAAAGCATTTGGAAATGAAGTCAACACTGAACTCCCTCGTAAGTTAGTAGTGACTACAGTGAAAAGTCAGTCACTTAGAATTGCTTCAATGTATATCAAAAAGACTCAAAGCCCCTCAAGGGTAATTTGGAGCTTGCCAAGAAAGAATCGTAAGTCAACTTTCCTACAAAGCAGATAGTTTTGGACAGTAGGTTTAACCTGTAGATTAATGCAAGAGATCCACCAAGTTTATTACCGAAGTCTTCATGGGATACAACCTAAGACAAGTCCAGTGGTGCTTTACGAGAGACGAGGGAGACAGCAAGGCATGGGGGAATGTCAGTAGAGAGGATTGATATCAGTGGAAGGGGGAAGGGGTCCACCAGGGGCAGCATTTTGTGGTGACCCAACATATTAATATTTAATTAATTTTGTTTATTCAGAAATATAATCTTATTGATTCAATGCCAAATATAGTAATAGTTTTAAGAATCATTCTATGATTCTAACTCTGTGGCAGGAGATTGAATGGGCATGTAGAAGTAAGCATGTGTGTATAATGGGCGATTTTAATTACAGAAATATAGACTGGGAAGCTCTTGTGGGTGATCAGGAGGCTGAGGAATTTTTGAATGTTGTCCAAGATAATTTTCTGAGGCAGATTATTAACGAGCCCACTAGAGGTAATAATATACTGGATTTAGTTCTGACAAATAGGAAAGAAGTTATTAAGGATACTGAGATTGGAGGAAATTTGGGTAATAGTGACCATTGTGAAATTAGATTCAAGATGAAATGGAATGGTATTGATAGTAGCATGAACAATGTTAAAATTCCTGACTTTAGAAGAGCAAATTATAATGGGCTAAGGACTTACCTGGAGGCAGTTGTACAGAAACCAGGCAATGAAATCAATTCAGGAATAGATTCAATGATATCAGTTAGTGGAGACGATAATCACCAGGAGGAAGAGATTACAATTGAAGAGGAGTATGAAAGAATAATTGAGCAATTAATTACAGGTCAGATGATTAACATTCCATATAAGGAGATTAGGACTAAAAATAATGACCCAAAATGGATGACAGATAAAATTAAGCATTATATTGGCATTAAAAAGGGCATTTATAGGAAAATAAAAAATGGAGAGGATCACTTAAGGCAGAGATATAATGAACTAGCAAGAGATGTTAAAAAGTTAGTTAGAGTAGCAAGGAGAAATTATGAAATTAAAGTGGCAAATAGGGCAAAGGAAGATCCTAAAAGTTTTTATCAATTATACAAAACTAAGGTTACAGATAAAATAGGCCCACTTATAGATTCCAATGGAGAATTAGTGAGTGATAGAGACTCAATGGCTGGAATGCTAAATGACTTTTTTCTCTCAGTATTTACACAGGAGGATACTCTAAATATACCTGAGGTGTCAATGATCTTTCGGGGTAATGATGAAGAGAAATTAAAGGATATCTTGATCACAAAGGAGATAGTGACAAAGGAAATTGATAAAATCAAAAGTAGTAAAGCACCCGGTCCTGATGAGCTCTTTCCTAGAATTTTGAAAGAATGCAAGGATGTGTTAAGTGAGCCCCTAGCATGCATCTTTAGAAAATCATTGGAGAGTGGCATTGTGCCAGTGGCATGGAAGAAAGCCAATGTGATACCTATATTTAAGAAAGGGAATAAAACAAATATGTCTAATTACAGACCAGTAAGTTTGACATCAGTGGTAGGGAAAATGATGGAATCTATTATAGCAAGGAATATTAGAGATCACTTGGATAAGCATAAGTTGATAAAAGAATCACAGCATGGCTTTAGTAAGGGTAAATCCTGTCTGACTAATTTGCTGTCTTTTTATAGTAAGGTGTATGAAGCAGCAGATAATGATGAAAACTATGATATTTTATACTTGGACTTTAGTAAGGCATTTGATCGAGTGCCACACTTACAGCTTCTGAGCAAAGTTAAAGCACACAGGATCGATGGCAGTATATTTAGGTGGATTCAGTCATGGCTTGGTGACAGACAGCAAAGAGTTAGTATAGATGGAGTTAAATCTGAGTGGGGGTGTGTTAGCAGTGGAGTTCCGCAAGGATCTGTTTTGGGTCCCTTGCTATTCTTAATTTATATTAATGATCTTGACATAGGTATAAGTAGTGACCTGAGTAAATTTGCTGATGATACTAAGCTAGGTAGGGCCATTAGGGCTGATTCTGATGCTGTTGTAATGCAGGAGGATTTGACCACACTGTCCAATTGGGCCGAGAAATGGCAAATGAAGTTTAACATAGACAAATGTAGTGTACTTAGTATAGGTAGAAATAATCCATTGAATAGTTATAAATTAAATGGGAGAATTTTAGGGAGGACTGATTGTGAGAGGGACTTGGGTATTTTGGTAAGTTCAGACCTTCGTCCTAGAAAGCAATGCCTAAATGCTAAGAATAAAGCTAATAGGATATTGGGATTCATTAGGAGGAGTGTAAGCAATAAGAGTTCTGAAGTCATTCTAAAACTGTATCTGGCGCTAGTTAGGCCTCATCTAGAAGATGCAGTACAATTTTGGTCACCATATTATAGGAAGGATATTGATTTGCTTGAGTCTGTGCAGAGAAGGATGACAAAGATGATTGGTGGGCTAAGGAACTTACCTTATGGTGAAAGGCTCAGAAAACTAAATCTACATACATTGGAAAGGAGAAGAGTCAGAGGGGAATTGATTGAAGTCTTCAAATGGGTAAAAGGATATAATAAAGGGGATCTGGGTAAGGTTCTTATACTTAGTGAACATCACAGGACACGTAGCAATGGGTTTAAGCTTGATAAGTATAGGTTTAGGAAGGAGATTGGGAGAAATTGGTTTACAAATCGTGTGGTAGATGAATGGAATAGGCTCACTAGACATGTGATAGAAGCCTCCTCTCTGGGTAGTTTTAAGAATAGATTAGATAAATATATGGATGAAGCTGCTAGATGGGACTGACTTTTTTTTATGTACATATGTATATATTTTTCTAAGGAGTGGGGAGATTATATTTTGCGGTTGCATGAATGGACATAATCCTCTGGATGCATTTTATGTATATTGTAGATTAGATCTGACGAACTCCTGTAAAGGGTGACAATGTCGATGACTTTTCTCTGGTAAGAAATCTTTTTTTGTATTGACTGGAACAGGAGCTGCCAAGTGTAGGCCATGAATGGTCTTTTGCAGTCTCCTTCTTTTCTTATGTTCTTATGTTCTTATAAGTGTTGCTAGCTACAAATGGTCCTTTTCTAAACTAAAGCTCATCAAGAACAACTTCAGGTCAAACAAGCTTGACTGATTTGGAAATACTGTCCAGATAAAATTGATTTGGATGAAGTGATTCAAGATTTTGTGAAGAGGAAGGCACATAAAATCAATTTATAAATCGTTTGTATTTTGTAATTCATTCATTTTCTTTTCTTTAACATTTTTTCCCTATTATTTTTTGTGTTTAAACATTAGAAAATTTTGTTATTTAATTTTAAGAGCCATCTAGTGACTGCTTACTTGGGCATTAGTTGCTGTATAAAAAACTACCTAGTACTAGGCTACTTTAAAATAAGATTCAAAAAAACAAACAAAAAGACACAAACACTAAAAATTAAAGAAAAAGGCAACAAGCAGGAAGCAAGCTCCGACGTTGGGATGAGGTCCGCCTCCCCCGGACACAGGAACATGCAACCTACTAAAATAATCAAAACCAACAAAAAAAAAAAAACTAGTTAAATAAAGGGGAGAAGGCTAGCCTCACCTCAAAAGTCTATAAGTCCACCAGTCAATGTGCATGAACTCGTTCTGAGTACAAGGGACAGGGCAGTAGCAACCCCGCCAATCCTGGTAGTGGGACAGGTAACATGCACGGAGATCGCCCAGAGTGGGACATTCAACAAGATTGTGCCGAACAGTCTGAAGGACAACGGAGTTTTCACAGTAGGGTGCTGGCGAGCGCTCCATCGAATGGCGGTGCGTCCCGCGAAGGTGTCCAATTTGGAGGTCCATGGGAACAGTCAAGGCGCAATGACACACAACTTTAAGTTTCATTGAACCGTCTCCGATCTTCTTTGCCAAGCAGCACAAAGAGTTGCTCATATTCCTGACATGTAGTCGGTATGAGGAAGAGCGAAACGCTGGTCGGGTTGCCATGTCCTCGCAGACTCTTTGGTGCACTCATTCCCTCAATTCAACATCAGCCCAGCTTGCCAAAACTGTGGCAGCACCCATATTGCTAACCAGGAGATGCGGAGATTCCAATGCCCCGAGAGCACTCAGGGCACTTTGTGAGTCGCTATAGATCATAATCCGGTCTCCGAACCGGGCACATCGCATAATCTCCTGTATCGAGTGGGAGTGGTGTATTGCCACCAGCTCGGCCGTGAAGACAGACGCAGCGCCTGGTAGAGCCCCGCTGACTTCAAACAGAGGGGATACGGCGTGGAAGCCGACCCCCTCTTGGGACTAGGAGCCATCCGTATACACTGGCACGGTTCCAGCGTGACACGATGTGTGCTCCAAAAAGGTCGAACACAATACTCCCGGCGCCGTACAAGCTTTGGGAGCAGAGGCGTGGCGACAAATAGCCAAATGTGGTACCCTCCAAGGTGGCGTCCTGGGCAGAACCAGGGGCGCCACCGGCCCGAGAGCTATATCTACCTCTCGAAGGAGTTTCCTGGCCCTAAACCCAAAGGGCTTAGGGTATGACTGGCGTCTCTCGGCGGCATAGGCACCATCGAGATCAGCTGCGGATGCAGTGAGAGCTGTTGGCGACTGAGGGAGGCGCCGGGCTCGCGCGTACAGGCGAGTGATGCACTGCACGCGGCGCAGAGCGAGTGGCATCTCCCCAGCATCGAGAAGGCACCAGTCGCCAGGTGAAGGCAAGTGTGGTGGATCGAACCCCCCACCCAATTCTGGGTCTGGGTGGAGTGGTGGATGGCGGCAGAAGTGCATCACTTTAGTCTTGGCCAAGGAAAACTGAAACCTGTGTGCTTCGGCATAGCGAGAGACGCGGTTCAATGCCTGTTGGAGTCGACGCTCCAGAGTTTTTATCTGTCTAGTTATTGGAAATTAGGAAGGGTGGGGCATAGGGAGATATTTAGGGAGCAAATGGAACAGGCCCCTCTACGAAAGTTTTTCCATCAAAATTTGTAAAGTAGTAAAATTAAGGGGAGTTAAAGTGCGTGTGAGATAAAGGCTTGAGTAGCATGATTGAACAATATGTGGTGCAATGTAGTGGTATGAAAAGCAACTTTCCTCACCCTCATCTCATTCTACTCCAAAGGTATGTAATCCTGTGAATTAATATTTCTTTAACCCAAACTCTAATTTAGAGTTTAAACAATTGTAGCAATTACAACCCTTTTTTGCCTCTTCCAAATCATGGAATATAAATTAAGAAAACAACAAACTTACCTCTTCCGCTGGCAATTTAAGGCCCACACTGACATCTCGATTTTCGTATGAAATTCTTCCAGATTCAACCTGAGGCCAAGATAAGGAATATCATACTTATTATCATTTACAAACAGGGTGAATCACAAAAAAAGTATACAAGCTTTAAATCTAAATTAACCTTTTCATAAATCGAAATATTTTTAATGCTCGTTTTGTGTAATGTAGCATCTAGTCTTGGGATTAACATACATAACATAACATAATTTCACAGATGACAAAAGCCACAAAGGCCTATCAAAGGTCATCCGTATCCGTCAAATCTCACCCATATAATGCATCCATAGGATTTTGTCAGATCATGCATCTACAATATACAATTTAACAATCCATAGGATTATGTCCAACCATGCATCTACAATATATAATTTAAAGCCTCCATAGGAGTCTGTCAAAAACAAAACCAAAGTCCCCAAAATATACAATAAAAAGAAACTGCATCCACAGGAATGAGTCAAGAAACATATCCACATACCAAAAAGTAAGAAATTAACCCTCCATCCCCATATAATCATCCAATCTGCGCTTGAAAACATTCAAGTTTGGGCTGTCTACAGTCTCAGGTGGCAAACTATTCCAATAATCTACCACTCTGTTAGTGAAAAAATATTTTCTAACATCCAGTCTGCACCTGTTTTTTAATCTTTAAGTGGTGGCCTCTAGTTCTATTACTACCTTCTAACTCAAATAACTTGCTGAAATCCAATTTATCCATCCCAGAAAAGATTTTAAAAAGCTCAATCATATCTCCCCTCACACACCTTCTTTCAAATGAAAACATATTTAATACCCTCAGTCTATGTTCAGGGATGGTATTATTTTTGTTGCCCTCCTTTGTACTGACAAGTTTATATCATGTCTAAAATGTGGTGACCATGCCTGTATACAGTACTCTAAATGTGGCCTGACATAAGAGTTGTATAGTTTAAGGATGACCTCCTAACTCTTATAGCTAACATTTCTTTTAATGTAACCTAGCACCCTATTTGCTCTATTTTTTGCCTCAATACACTGCTTTGAAAATTTCAGTGACCTATCTACTACTACTCCTAAGTCCTTCTCATGTTCAACTGAATTAAGCCAATACCCATCCATCTCATAGCTAAATTCTCTATTATCTCTCCCCATGTTAATAACTTTGCATTTATTAAGGTTAAAAGTCATCTGCCACTTCTGAGCCCAAGCTAACAACTTATTTAAGTCACCCTGCACTTTAAAGCTACCCTCAACCTCTTTGACTACAGCTGCCAATTTAGTGTCATCAGCAAAAATTGACACTTTGCTATTTACACCTTGCCCAAGATTATTTACATAGATTAAAAATAATAAATGGCCTAAAACTGATCCCTAAGGTATGCCGCTAATAACATTCCTCCACTCTGACCTCACTCCATTCAGTACAACTCTCTGTTTCCTATTTTTCAGCCATTCAGTTATCCAATTTAAAACCTTCCCACATATCCCATGCAGCTTTAATTTATGAACTAGTCTTCTATGTGGAACCTTATCAAAAGATTTGCTGAAATCTAAGTAGATCACATCAACTTTCTCACCCCTATCTAATTCTTTAGTTACATAATCCATAAAATCCAGTAAATTAGTTAAACACGATCTACCTTTTCTAAAACCATGCTGAGCATCATTAATTAACCTGCTACTCTCTAGATGATCAGAAATTCCCTTCTTAACCGTCTTCTCAAGAATTTTACAGACTATAGAAGTTAAGCTTACCGGTCTAAAGTTATTTGGGTCCTCTTTGCTTCCCTTTTTAAAAATTGGCACTACATTTGCCAATTTCCAATCATTTGGTATTTCTCCAGACTCTAGTGATCTAATAAATATCTTCTCAAGAGCTACTGCAATACTTTCTACACCTTCTTTGAGTATCCTAGAATGAATGTTGTCAGGGCCAGATGCCTTACTAGTATTTAACTGCATTATAAGCCCTTTAATTTCTTCTCTGTCTATATTAATAGAATTTATCACTACTTCCCTTGACCTAGAATTATCATCAATTAATCTAACTGGTTTCTCTTATGTGAATACTGAAGCAAAATGATCATTAAGGAACTCTACTATTTCCTCATCAGATTCTTTCAAAACCCCTTCATATTTAATAGGCCCTATTTATCACTGCTAGATTTATTATTGATTCTATAATAGCTAAAGAATTTTTTAGGATCTTTATTATTATTTTTAGCTAAATTAATTTCTGCTGTCCTTTTGGTCTTCTTAATAATCTTATTTAGTTCATTTCTGGTTGATCTAGAATGGTTCAAATTATCTAAACTACTCTCACTTTGTAATCTCTGGTATGCCCTTTTTTTCTCTGAAACTTTATTAGCTATTTCTTGATTCTACAATAATGGTTTCCTACATTTCTTCCTAATAGAATTCATTGGAATACACTGTTCCTGAACCATGTTTAATATAGTCTTAAAAATATCCCACATCTTATAAGTATTCTTTCCATGGAATTCTATATCCCACCTAATCTGATTTAGAATGCTGCGTAATTTATTGTAATCTCCCCTATATCTGAAGCTAGCCATTTTTTTTTAAACATAAATTATTTGTGATTGAAAAAAAAGTTATGTTCCTAGGACATTACTACCATCTCAGATTTGTTCAATGGTTTCTTGGACAGCCAGAAAAATTTAATGAACAGTTAGTTGGTGGAGATGAAGCTACATTATATATGCGTGGTAAAAGTAAAAAGACAAAGCTCCTGGCACTATGCAACAAGAAGCTAACCACCCGAAGCTCATGTGTACGAAAAGAGTAACCATAGAGAAAAGCTGTCTTTGTGGGTAGGACTACGTGGTAATGGATCGTTAATTGGTCCAATCTTTATTAATAGGAACTTAAATGGTGACACTTAGAGAAAATTTTAAATCAAAATATCATTCCACAACTGCATACTAGTAATAGAGCAAGATTTAATTGTGTTTAGTGCATTCAAGACGGTACTCCTGCTCATGGAAGACCAATTATTAAGTATCATGGGCAGGAAGTATTCCAAAAGTGAATAATTCAAGTGGGTCATAAGCACAAATGGCCTCTCAGATGCCCTGATTTTACCCCATGTGATTTCTTTTTATGGGGTCATTTGAAGAGTAGTTTATTCAACACCACCTCTCCCTTTAAATGACAAGAGGAATCACATAAAAAATGAAATAAACATCTTGGTGGACATACCAGATATTATCAAAAGAGTGATGATGGATAGAGCCTGCATCTGCATTAATAGAAATGGCTGTCATGTTGAATAAGGATATATATTTGAAATAAACAATAGAGAATGGTTAATTGTTATTAAGGATTGATTATTTTGAGATTATTCTGGGTGGTTTTTTTTTATTATTAAATCAATATCACACATTATTGTGTCATTGACAAAATTGTGTAGAAATAAGCTTTAGAATACCCTTTAATTCAAATACATGCTGCTTAAATACTATGATAATCGCCTGCAAACCCATTTACGGTGTAAAGTAGGACTGTTTCCAAACAGTTTCCAAATATCTCAATTTATGAAAAAGTCATCTAGATTTAAATCTGGTATACATTTTTGTGATTCACTCTGTATGTGCACCAAAAGTGATCTTGGATATAAAAATAGTTAAGTGTCTGTTGAAGAGAAAGGTATCAGGAGGGAAAAAAATAGGATACTCTTCATCCCTTGTGAGGCCTAAAGAAGGATCAGAAAAAAGATTAGTGAAGGGGAACTAGACTAAAAAGAAATGCACCAGTAAACCATTCATGGACCAAATTCTTACACAGGAACCATGAATAGTAAAAGAATCTCTCCCTATTTGGCCTCTTTCATACAGTGTAGGTGATACACTGGTCCACACATATGCACATACCCACTCAAAACAGGGAGGGGCAGGATTCTTTTTGAATTCATGGCTCATGGGTAAGAATATGGTCCATGAAGTGTTTATGGTGCATTTCTTTTCAGTCTAACCTTCACTAATCTCTTTTTTTTAATCATTCTTTTCTTTCTTCTGTTCCCTGCTCATACTTCCCTCAGCTTGATAAGGCCAACCTGAGATGAATGAAAGCAGAATCTATTTAAAAAACAACAAAACCAATTGGTTTATGCGGTAACACCACTACCAAATCCCACAGAGAACATAATCATCATCTTCAAACCTTTCCCAGAGTGGGACCACCGCACAATATCATTAAAACCTTCCCCCCCCACCCTTAGGCGCTATCAAGCTCAAAGCCATCTGTCATTTTTTTAAAGCAAAATTTGTCCAACAAAGCGATGTGGTAATATGTACTGTATGATCTAGTCCTGTCATCCTTCATCAATGGGCAGGACACTAAAGCACATCTCCTCACAAACCCCCTTAAAACACACCTATTGTATTCATTATCATCCACTTAATCCTTTCAGCCCATCTTCCCTTAAAAACTTATCCATATAATCATCTACACATTCTTCAACCATATGTTATTGTTACATGTCTATTTCCATTTATACTCCTTCTATGCTGTACCACCAGAGAACACACTTTGACACAACCTCATTCAGACCCTTTTCAGATCATAAATGCTTTCTAACCAGACCATCATCACTATCTACCTTCTCTCACTCTCTCCATATTTTTGATCTCCCTGTATGCCAAAAGACTCGCAACCATAGTGGGTTTAACATTCAGCAACAAAGTTAATCCCTGAGCTTAGAAATATATCATCTTAAGACAAGAGATCTTGATCTGCTTTCATTGGAAAATAGTGGTTTGCACAGTCCATTAATTTGATTTTTTAAAATACTAAATGACTTATGGATCTCTTGTAGATTCCCACCCACTCCCACTGGCTCTTTTTTTTTATAGGACACATAAAGGAGTACTATACAACCTTACCTAAATACAGTTTGTATTCTCATCTTTCTCAAGGAAAAAGCAACTTGTAAAAGACTACAAGAGATCTGGCTTTACTAATATTATTAAATACAGCCTGCTTTTTGATTTACACAATCGAGCAGCCACTAGAAATATTGGATTTAAGCTTGTTAACAAAAGATATAATACTGCAATAGCAGTGACTTTTTTCTTCTTTTAGGTTACCAAAAGCAAATCAGCTAATATATTTACAAATAGTGCCAATACAAAAACTTTTATGACCTCAGTAGCCTATTATATCCCCTGGAAACCAGCATTAATGAAAAATTAGTTTTCTCATTTCCTTCTTTAGTGGTATCAAAGAATAGGAGCATTGTTATCATAGAATAATTTGTTTAGAAGGTCAGGTTTGAAGTATGTTATACTCTGGTGAGTGGTTTTTTTTTAAAGTTTATAGTCTCAGTATTACTTATTTTACAATGCAAAGTATTCTCATAATGTTCATGTACCTTTCCCAGTAAATAAGCCTCTTATAACTTCCTTCAGTTACCAACAGGAGAGCAAAATTCCTTGCTGGCTTTGAGAAGTAGGCCTAAACTCTATGAATGATCAAAAATTTAAAAGGCTTTTAACGAGGATCCATACTATTTGTGCTCAAGCCTTGAAGCAGCAAATTATGTTGTTCTTATTTACTTGATATTTGCTAAAACTTCCACTTATTGGATTAATAATCTTAGTTTTATGTTTTTTCAGTTTATCAAACTTTCTTAATCATGTGTAAACAAAACTAGCGTAGATTTTATGTATGCCAACAACTCATCATGCAGGTAACATCACCAGTTTTTGTGCTAACTACTTGACAAATAGAATAAAAAATATTACTTCAACATTTTCTTAAAAATCAAAAATACTTATAACATACTTAATTTATATTATTTTAATCCACTATGATCCTCTCCCTCACATATTTCCTATTTTGAACTGGCTTTGGGGGGGCCAGGGCCACCTGCATTGTCAAACTAGAATGAGTTGAGACTACTTAGATTTTATTCCTTCTATATTATATACCCCTCCCCCCGCCTCTTCCTCAGTTCTTATAACATAAATGCATTTCATGATGATGTCTGCTAACTTTGTGAATAAATTTCTATAAACAATTAAGACTGACACTACTGTATTATCTATTTTTATGACTACAAAATCTTAGTTTGTTGAAAAATCAGTGCCCTTGGAAAATTTTGTATCTATATGCTATTAAAATTCTTATAGTACATTATATTTTACACTGCCATGAATTGGTGCCAAAAATATTAGTTCAGATCTTCATGAGTCAATGACAATAGTTATTAAAATTAAATCTCAGAGCAAATATGAGACTTTTTCAAAAGTTTTGGATTGATTGCAAAGAGCAACACATAAGACATTCTGTATATCAAAGTCTGCAGGCTTTCAAAAGGCAAACTGCTTGGCAAGATTTATAAGCCTATTTGATAGGGTAGTTAACTAAGGGAGGAAGATTTAGCACAGGAAATAAGAAACCACAAAAGTGGCATCCAATTTTTGGCGTGAATTTTTGAAAGTAAAATCAAGTTTCACTCTAACTTCAAGGTAAATTATACACATTGCTAGATTGTAAGCATGTTCTGACACTTTTACTGAAAAATTAAGCTCGTTCAAATCACTATAAAGAATAATAATTCCAATACCATGCCCGGGTTAACAGAAGTAGTTGGACATCTTTCAGATGAAACTAATAAAAATACACAATATTTATTCAAAAATGAAGGAAGAACTAAGTAACCAGTTTTCAGATTTATTTGCATTTGAAGTTCAACTATGGTTAACCAATCCTTTCGCTTGTGATATGGGATCATCAGTGAAAATATACAAGAGCTTATTTAACGAAAATGAAATGAAGAATGCAAGTACAAATTTGAAAGAGTTGAATTATGGCTATCTTAAACACCTAAACAGCAGTCTCAAAAGGCCAAAATACTATTATACTTTCCAATATCATACTTGGTTGAATATGGATTTAGTGCAGTTGATAAAATTGTGGCCAAAGAAAGAATTAGAATTAGTATATGCCTGAAAGGAGACATAAGACTAAAACTTACCAATTTAGCTCCAGATATTAGAAACCTAGCAGAAAAGCACCAACCACAAGGATCACATCAAGATTAAATAAATAAAATAAGTAAATTATCCTATTAATAATTTAATTTTAGAAAAAAAAGAGAAGCCTTTCCAAACCAGTTTTCAGCTTACGCTAAAAATTTGTTGGCATTGGGGGACCTAGCACTCACACCTTAGACCCCGGTGCTTAAAGCTGCTCCTTTTAAGATATATTTTTGTAAGTGGGGACAGTATAAGGCAATTGCCTTAAAAAATAGTGAAAAGGGGGCTAGTAAGAAAAAGGTTGAGAAACTCTGGTCTAAGGGCTCTACATTTGTGTCTCTAATAAATAAGAGTCCAAGAGTTTGTAACAACAAAGGTTAGGGAAATAGATCTGAAAATCTTGGGATCCATCTTGAGACTGATTTTTGAAAATTTTATTTGCATTAGTTTCTCAAAACTTGCTTGGAACTATTCCTTTGTTTGTTAATTGGATAAACATGGTAGGAAAGGTTTTGATAGTACACATTCCAATTTTTTTTAAGATGAATAGGGTGGATTGATTGGGACGTGATGCTCTAAATATTTTCAGATATGTACAGACAATCGCATTATACCCAATTACTTCATTTCCAGGTACATTCCTTGTTACCCTCCTCCTTTTTCACCTGGAACCAACTTTGCCAGCGCATCTACAATATCGATCAGGAAATGAGTTAAATGTGGGTGCCATCATTGTTCCTATCAGTTTCTCAATTCCTATCTACTAAATACTTGCTTTCATCTTTACATAGATTATTTTCAATGCTTTCTTTTCTTTAACAAACACCAATGATCTCATCATTGTTGAATAAACTTAAAAATTTACAGCTTATCTAATCTTCAGCCATATAGGTGTTAATATAAAGTACTTGATATTTTCAGTACTTCATTGTTTAAAAATTTCTGATTCCAGTAACAAAAACACCAAAAATCATATCTTTAAACTCTTTACAAATATTGAAATTAACAAACAGCAAAGCTCAAACTAGCCAATAAAATTTTTAAATAACCAACTATATATATCATTACATATAATTTGCCCTCCCTCATTATATTTATGATATAATCAAACATTATTACCATGAGGAATTGAAATTTTAGGGGTGTGTGGGGAGCACTAGCCTAGTAATGATAAATCATTATTGAGGAATTTTCCCTCTTTCTGTGCTTAAATTAATTGAAAAGGATTTAAGATTAGATTAAAAAGTCAAATTCCTTACCATTTGGCCATTCAGATACCATTTCATAAAGGGTCGAGGGCCAGATGACGATGAGAGCTGCAAGTGTTGTTGACACTCTATTTCAATCAAGTCGTCTGGTTCGTACATATCCTTTGTTCCAACTATTCTCGGCGGGTAAAGATATTCCTCTAAAAAAAAACATGCAGGAATGGTCAAGGAAAGTGAACACTTAGGAAAGCATGCATAACTCCCCTCCCACCCAATTTTAAAATTTTATATTAGGTATTCAATAGCCAATCAGTAACTAAACATAAAAATAAGACAAGAGGACTGAGAGAAGAGAGAGATGAATTAGAACAAGTGAAACAGAAATAAAATTAACTACAGTATTTTTACATGAAGATTTGACTTAGAACATTAGTTTCCAGCTCACTCTAGTTACTAAAGTTCACAGATTAGTTAGAAGTATAGTTATAATAGACAGAAAATAGATTGACAAGCATAAAATGTTTAACAGCCAAAACAAATTTTATTTAAATGTAATGAACAAAATTGCTTCGAACATACAAGGTGGAAATATGATTTTTTTTTTTTTTTTTAATTAAGGGGCTATCTGGCGACTAGGTGGAAATATGAAGTGTAGATGGATATTTATTTAATAATCTTCAGAACACAATGTAATATTAGATAATGCTTAGGAAAAAAATATGCTACAAGATGATGTAACTGATATTCAATTGGATCTACTTTTGTGTCAATGGGCGTCAGGTCAAAATCCCCCAATGGACAAAATACCCCGCAACTGGCAACCCTACTTCCTGCAAGGTTACCAGTTTAGGTAAAATGTGTTTAATTTTGCATATTTTCTAGAAACACAGCTTATGTGGATTGGTTCCTGATTTACAGATTTAGTTCAAATTTTGTTTCTACTCTTATATGATGGAGTTTTTAAAAGTAATAAAGGGCAACCTAAATTATTCTATGAAGGTTTTATTTATGTGAAACAGAAACAGTTGGCAAACTGTATAATAGTTTACGAATGTGAATGGTGTCGAGCTAAAGCTTCATGTAAAGCCAAAGTGAAAGTGTTGAGTAGTGAAGTCATAGAAAAGATGCATGAACATACACATACACTGGATGCGTCGCAATGCAAAGCTACTAAGGTAGTTCAAAATATAGAAAAATGTGGATTGAAACACAGGAATCTACTCAAGTTCTCTTTCAAGCGTGTTCATCAGTGAATGAAGAAATAGCAACAAAGCTCACTGCTCTTCACCATCTTAGGCGGTATAGACAGAAGAATGGAAATGATTTACTTTTGCCAGTCTCGGCTCAAGAGCTTGTCATTCCTGAAAATTTGATACATACTACGCAAGGAAAGAATTTTTTGCTACATGATTCAACAATTGGAAGTAAAAGGTTTTTAATTTTTGGAACATCAAAAACACTAGAATTTCTAAGCATTGGTTTCTTGATGGAGCTTTCAAAGTAGTTCCTGAATTTTTTGCTCAGCTCTATACCATTCATGCCTTAAACGATAAACATACAGTAGCCTGCATTTATGCACTTTTGCCAGATAAAACTCAAGCCACCTATACCAAATTGATACAAGAACTATGAAATTTAAAAGTATTAACTCCTAAAAGCATGATGAATGAATGTCTTTTTGAAAGCATGGAAGATTGTGAAAGGGTGGATGATATAGCTTCTATGTGTTAGTCATACATGAAAGGGGAAAGCTTAAGAGTAAATGGTTGAGAAAGGATGAATGGATGGAAGAGTTCGGTGAGAGTTCGGTGGGAGAGTTTTCTGGATTTTTGCAAGATCGAGATGGATTATATGATAAGAGCATATAGTATTTGTAAGTTTCTTTTGAATAAGTCTGAGTCTATGCTAGCGAGTATTAATGGGATAAGTGTACAATTGGAGCAAGAGTCAATGAATGCAATGAAAGAATGGGAATGTTTGATGGATGATGTAGAGAAACTTGTTGAGGATTTGAGTGAGATTGGTCAGGGACTGTCAGATGTGTGTGTGGATAAAGTACATAGATAAGGGGACATGGAAAGACATGACAAAGAGGATTTGTGACAAATGACAGGCAAGGCGAACTTAGGTGTGAAGGATGTAGTAGTTCGTAGTTGTCTGCCTCCTCACCCCTATGTCTATTCCCTTTCTTCTTTTTCAGGGTATGTAGATCACATGATGGGACATCCTCGCTGCGGGTGGAGGACTCAATAGACTTCTATCATGCTTCCCACTCATCGTTGTGTACTGCCCAGGCATATGAATGTGAAATATTTAGACTGTGGACAGTATTATTATTTAAATCAAAAGTGAATACGTGCTAATATAATAACTTATAAAGCTGAATAGTCATTCAGGTAAGAGTCAGTGTGTATAGTTGTGTGTATGTGTATGCGGGAATTGATGATGTTTGAGTGTGGCAGTGAATCTGTGATTAAAGATGTAGTCGAACAACATCTAGCTTTGTGAGGCAGTGACAGCCAGCCTTGACCCTCGCTCATTCCTGAAGTGTGGATTTTAAAGAGCGCTGCTCAGCCTCCTACGCATTGGTTGGAGGCAGCGCCCTCCCACTCTCCGCCTTGATTGGAATCCATACATCCCAGTCAGAAAGCTTTGCAGAGTCCCGGACCACATGGAATCCTTCAATGAAAGTGGGCACACCTCCATTCCCCTTTCCCCCCCTGATACCGGTACCATTTGCAAACATTGTTAGTCTGAATCCAATATATATATATATATAATTTGCGATTTACTTATATTTTGGCATTGGCCAAAATATTTTGAGGGATTTCTGACTTGCATTGGCCAATATATATTTGTAAGGCCTTATATACATCTTTGAGTGACTTGTTTAGATCTTTGCATTGGCCAATATATTTGTAAGGCCATATATATATATAAGATTAGTATGTATATCGATATTTAGGTTGTAAAAGTGTATATATTTTGGAGTGTATTTATAATTGCAATGACTTGAAGTTTGCCAATATTTATTATTTACTGTTTGGGGGAAATAAAGTAATTATTCTTCCCTCAAACCCCCAGGTGTCCCTACCAGGGCAGCAGGCAGTGTGCCTGTGGGAAGTTGCGACCCTGCTGCCGCATATTGCTGATGTTGAACAGGGAATGCCTGTTGGTTTGAGGAAGGAGAGGGGTGAACATTGTGGGGTTTTTGTCCCCAATGAAGAAGTTGCGAATGAAGTGTGTAAATACGTGACTTATAAAAGAAATGAGAAGATGAGGACAAGTGAGAGATTGATGAATGGCCGTGAATTTGAGGATTATGGAAGGAAGGAGGCTTCGATTCACACTGTGTGCAACTCAGTACCTACTAGTAAGTTGCCCCAGTTCCAGTCATAAGGGGACGTGCTGATAGAGAGCCTGGGCGAAGTGATGTCAAGTTTGGGGAAGATTACTATGGACAGGATGAATGGCAGAGGGTGTATGTTAGCCATGAGCAGAGTGGGAATAAAGTAGGACTGGTTGGAGTAGCAGTTGAGCAAATGTTAGGAATGGCAGTAGATCCAGAGTGAATGAGCCTATCTGCAGTGCAAAAAAGTTTGGCATATGAAGGCTGAATGTCGCTGGTCACTTGGAAGTTGTTTTAGCTGTGGGCAGTCGGGACATCTGATAAAAGATTGTAGCCGTGTGAGAGAGAGCGTGTTATAAATGTGGAAGAATTGGACATGTGGCATGAGATTGCAGCAAGGAAGGTGGACGAGTGAATGAGTAGATCTGAGTGTGTGGTAATTGTGGGCAGATGGGGCATTATGCCAGGATGTGGGCCAGCCCGAGAAATACCTGCTATAAATGTGGAATGGTAGGTCATGCGATGAGGTTATGTAGGACTGGCAAAAGATATGTGAATGAAAGAATGAAAGGGAACAATGTGAATAATCAAGATGGTACAACTCAGGGAAATTGAGGAATGAGAGGGTTCCTTCTGGTGAATTTTCGAGAGAGCAAGTGATTAAAGTGAGAGGGATTGTCGAGTCGTGGAGTGAATTGGGGTCAGAAAGTGAATAGGTGCACGTGTGTTAAAGTTAAAGTGGAGAATGAGAAATAAGTGCATTAATTGATACAGGATGTAAGGTAAATGTGGTCTACTGTGAAGCATTTGTAGAAATGAAAGTAAGTGAAGCGGAGGATCAGGGATATCATTTGACTGGATTAGGTGAGCAGGATATGCTGATTGTTGCAAGGTTTAGAGAGAGAGTTTGGATTGCAGGTGTCCAAATGAATGAAGATGAATTTTATGTAGTAGAAGGTGTGAAAGAGAAATACTACATGTTATTAGGTTATAAGTTGTTTTTTTTAGAGCAAATGGTATTGTGATTCACCCTGATGTAGAGATAAGTGAATGTAAGAAGAATGGAAGTTTGAAGTGTCAATGGTATGTGGATCAGGATGGAAGTGTGAAAGTGAATATCATGTAAGATCTGGAGGTATATGCGATGGAGAGTGTGCCTGTTAAGCACAATGAAACAATGAGTGTAAGGATTGGATGGAATTCTGATGTTTCTCTTATTTATTTGAGTGTTTTTAATAGTAAATTTTGCGCTGATTCCAAATATGTCCTTACTTTTTCTCTACCATTAACTGTTTGGAAGTTATAACAAATTATGCTAATATAGGGAAATGTATGGGGTACGGGTAAAGCACTTACATTTATTTATTTTCTTTTTCAGGTTTATTTCATAAATATTGACTTTCTTGATTATGGCTACAAGAAGATACAGAAATTCACCAGATTTCTTCTGTTTTGTATGTGGTGTCTATGTTGGACCTAAGCATGTATCACATAAAATTGTGAATGGTGGTGCAAAGTACTAGATTGTTTATAGACTGTACTTTAGAATGAGTATGGGTGACCAATAAAAACTATGGGCCCCTCATGTGATATGTGGAAGTTGTCGACCAAATTTAAATGCATGGCTGGGAGGTGCAAGAAAAGCAATGCCATTTGTTGTGCAGAGTTTGGTGAGAGCCAAAAAATCATCACGATGATTGCTATTTTTGCATGATTGACATATCAAAGTACAGAAAAGTTAAGGGAAGAAAATCCCTTCCAAATCCCAACATTTCATCCCCTATTGCACCTGTGCCACATGATGATACCTTATTGGTTCCACGCCCGCCAGAAAATGTAAAGAAATCCTATCAAATTGTAAGCTATATTCTTTTTAACAGAATCAATACTGAAATATTCAAAACATCTACCTAAGGTTTCTTGTAATGTGATTGATTACACATGCAATCCATATTTATGCTCCAGCTATTAAATGCATCTCTTTTTATATATATTTTTCAGGTAGAGGGTATGATGGAGGCCTCATCAGGAGAGTCCAAAAGTTATTACAATTTAGAAATGTATGAAACGGTTGAGCCAAGAATGAGTACGCGCCCACACTTTCCAAATCAACGTGAACTTGATGATCTCATCAGAGAATTGGGCCTCATTAAGTCAGGAGCTGAGCTTTTGGCATCCAGACTTAATGAATGGAATCTGTTGAGGGGGGGGGGGACTGCAGATCAACAATATACAGGAAGCGCCATGAGGAATTCGAAGTATACTTTGATATAAGTGAGGATCTCTGCTTCTGCAAATATATTAATGGCATGCTTACAGCTATTAGAATTGATCACAACCATGAAGAATGGCGACTTTTCATAGATAGTTCTACAAAAAGCCTCAAAGCTGTTTTACTGCATAATGTGAATCAGTATCTATCCCTGCCTATAGCAAACTCGGTACAGATGAAGGAAGAATATGGTTTTAAAATGGATTGTAGGGTGGGTACATCAAGTATTCATGTTTTCTTTGCCTATGGTCATGAACATTACAAGAAGGTTGAATGGCCCCCTTGAAATGACTTGCAGCTAGGAAAATTAAATGTTATTAGACAACCTCTTTTAGAGCCTGCCAAAGTTTTGCTACTTCCACTTCATATAAAGCTTGGTTTGGTCAAACAGTTTGTAAAAGCATTAGACCATGGTGGAGAAGCATTTCAAGAGATTCGTCTACTCTTTCCAAAGCTATCAGAGGCCAAAGTTAAGGGTGGTATATTTACTGGACCGAAGGTAAGGTAAATGTTGAAGTCAGTACAACTTGCGAATCCAATGAGTGATGTCGAAAGTGAGGCGTGATGTGCATTTCGACATATAGTTAATGGATTCCTTTGTAAAAATAAAGACCCAAATTACAAGCAGCTGGTGGTAGCAAAACTTTTAGAAAGTTATAAGAATTTAGGCTGTAGAATGTCACTAAAGGTGCACTCTTTGCATTCACATTTGGAGGTTTTTTTTGGTGAAAATTTGGGAGAAGTGAGTGAGGAGCATGGTGGGCGGTTCCATCAGGACATTGCTGTAATGGAGAAAAGATACCAAGGAAGATAGGAAACTGCTATGATGGGGGACTATATATGGTCACTGGTGCGTAAAGATCAAGGGCCTCACAGTAAGAAAACACATTCTTCAGTGCACTTTTAGTAGGCTATCTCTTTAATCACATTTTCTCATTAGTTTAAAAAGGAATATAAGGACAAAATATTATTTATTATTCATGGACAATGTGAATATGCTAAATAAAGTGAACTGTCACAGGTATTTATAGTTAGTTTTATATACAAAATTCTAATTATCTCCAAAAATATCAATGCTATGCAATTTTCAATGGTATTTTTGGAATCAGGAGGTAAAACCACCTTAGATACACTAAAAACATTTAACCCTTAGAGTGCTGAGTGTATTTAAATCCTTTATTACAAATAAAATAATATATTATTTTAATTGCAAGGAATTATTCTATTGATCTAACCTAAAAATTATTAATAGCCTTCTACATATTTAGAATTATGATTGGAAATATTTTCTTGTTGCTCAAAGTCATTTCTTGTTAACTGAATAAATTAATTGTTACATTTTAGTTATTGTTTCTAAGGCGACGCCATTTTATAGAAAATATTGCATATATCTTATAACATTTTTAGGAAAGAATTTTTAAAATTCGGCAAATTTTTTTAAAAAAAACCCTATTTTGGGGCTGAATAGACTTTTCCACTTAGTCCGCTTTAAATAACGCTGATTTTAATTGAATGATTTTTAAATGATTATAATTGGATTAAAAATGAAAAACCTAAGTGTATTGAACAAAAAAAAGGAAGTCCTCAAAAACCAGCTGTTTAGACGCGTATAAACCATAAATCAGCCCTTTTCTTTGCAGTCGCTTTATGGTGTGGCCTTGAACGGAGTCAAGTTACCCATTCATAAATCTCTTTGTACAAACAAAGAAGGACTGACCCAAGCGATTTATGCATTTTATTAGATGACTACTCACTAACATAAGCGTTTGACCCCCCAAAAATGATGAATGATCATAATAATCAGGGTAAATACGAGTCTAAAAGTGAAAGGCCACAAAAGGCCCTCAGGCGATTACGTAGCAGTGAATCGATGTCGTATAAAGGCCTTCGGGCAACTAATGGGTTAAAGAAACCAAACTAGTGCTACCCAGTACTATCGATTGAGGTGAGTTGTGCATGTGTTTGATGGTGCAATTGATATGAAAGATCCGCATGTGTATGCAAGTTTGGCCCGATCTACGAAGGAAGAGTTTGAGGAGTACAAGTGAGAGATAAATTGGGTGCGTTGAATACAGTGGTGAATATGGAGAATGATACGCATGTGGTGAATGCAAATGTACTTACTGTGAGTGTGAAGTCAAATGGTTGGAAGTATGAAGATTTGATTGAACAAGTGAAATTGGAGGAAAATTTGAATGTGAGAAGCAAAAGGTTTATAGGATGTTGTGGAATAGGAGAGGTGCCTTGAGTCAAGGGGATGACTTTGGCAACACTCGCTTACCTGAGTTTAAGATTGTCTTGAGTGATGACACGCTGCATCATTCCCCCCACCATGTGTCTCAAGAGATTGAGGAAGTGTGAGAAAGTAGAGAATTGGTGTAATTGAGCGGAGTGTAAATGCTTGGAATAGTCCGATTGTACCTGTACAAAAGCCAGATGGATGTTTGCAACTGTGTATTGATTATAGAAAAGTATTTTCTATGATGGATCTGGTACGTAGTTACTACCAGATGCCTGTGGCTGAAGAGAGTAGGCCTATTACGGCGTTCTCTACCACAAAGCCCCATTATCAGTTAATAAACCTGAGATTTGGGTTGGTGAATGCCCCGGCTGCTTTTCAGCATGCTATGAATAAAGAGTTGCTTGGTTTTCCGTGTAAGAATGTACAACTGTTCTGGGATGACATTTTGGTGATGAGTGAGAACATGGAAGAACATATGACCTTGATGAATGATGTTTTGAGAAAGTGTCTCAAGAGATTGAGGAAGTGTGAGAAAGTAGAGAATTGGTGTAATTGAGCGGAGTGTAAATGCTTGGAATAGTCCGATTGTACCTGTACAAAAGCCAGATGGATGTTTGCAACTGTGTATTGATTATAGAAAAGTATTTTCTATGATGGATCTGGTACGTAGTTACTACCAGATGCCTGTGGCTGAAGAGAGTAGGCCTATTACGGCGTTCTCTACCACAAAGCCCCATTATCAGTTAATAAACCTGAGATTTGGGTTGGTGAATGCCCCGGCTGCTTTTCAGCATGCTATGAATAAAGAGTTGCTTGGTTTTCCGTGTAAGAATGTACAACTGTTCTGGGATGACATTTTGGTGATGAGTGAGAACATGGAAGAACATATGACCTTGATGAATGATGTTTTGAGAAAGTTAGAATAGGTTGGAGCGAAAGTGAAGTTGTCTAAATGTGTGTGGTTTGGCAGTAAAGTTGAGTTTGGGGAACATAAGGTGAGTAAGGCTGGATTGTGTAAATCTGAGAAGTTTGTGGAAAAGATCAGGAATTTTCCTAAGCTTACCACAGTGAGAGAGAGATATGCGAGGATTTCTTGGTTTAGTTGAGTTTGAGAGATTTTTTTCTGAGCCCATCTGGCAACTGCCTGCTTGGGCATAAGTCGCCGGACATGACACAGCTTCCTACTAGGCTATATTAAGAAACAAGTAACAAAAGAAGAAAACAAATAACAAAATGTAAATAACAAATAACAATGCTAAAAAGGACAAGGGCTAAAAAAATAATAAGAAAAAAAGTAAAGAGATGCGCTCTGGCATCGGGGGTAGGCCCGCTCCCCCCCCCCTCCACCCAGCACAGGAACATACAACCTACAAAAAAAAAAGTCAAATAAAGGGGAAGAGGTCAGCCTCCTCCAAAAAGTCATAAAGTTCACAAGTCAATGTGGATGAACCCATCCTGAGTACAAGGGACAAGCAGTAGTGACCCCACTTGCGCAAAGATCACCCAGACTGGGTGGGACATTCAACAAGAAATGCTGAACAGACTAAGGGACAATGCAGTCTTCGCAATAGGGTGCAGGCAAGCGCTACATAAAATGGTGGTGTGTCCTGCGAATATGACCAATTCGGTGATGATAGAAAGCAACCTGAAGGCATTGCGGCATACAGAGGGGAGGGGAGTCCATGGGAACAGTCGCTGCACAATGGCACGCAGCTTTAAGTTCCCCTCGACTGTCTCCCATCTTCTTTGCCAAGCAGCCTGGAGAACAGCCTGAGTTTGGGAGATTGTTCAGGTGTGATGAAATTGTTGAGTGTATGGACTAGGAAAAAGAAGAGTACTGTGATTAGGTGGAATGATTTGATGAATGCAGCATTCAAGAAGTTGAAAGGTAACATTGCAAATGATGTGGAATTTATGTATCAAGTGTATGGAGCAAATGCAAGAATGCTTGAAGTGTATATGGATGCAAGTGGTTATTCAATGGGTGGATGTTTGATGCAAGATCAGGTTGTGGATGGGGTTGAAAGGAAACGAGTAATTGCTTATGTTTCCAAGGTGTTTAGTGTGGCAGAGCGTGCGTATTCAATGATTGAAAGAGAGTTGGTTGCATTACAATTCTGTCTCGGGTCATTACAACCATTTTTGTATGGAGTACAATTTGTAGTGAGAACAGATCACCAGCCACTAGTGTATTTGCAGCGTATGAGATTTGTTGATAGTAGGCTTGCAAGGATGATGGAAGATTTGAGTGATTTTGATTTTGTGGTAAAGTATTTGCCAGGTGAAAGGAATGTAATTGCTGATTTGATGTCACATTTGCTACAAAGTTTAAATGAGAGCGAGGGTAAGTATAAATCCTGAGTATTTGCCAACGGATGTAGTTGTAGGAATGAAGGGTAAAGGTGGAGGTGAGATTCTATGTTCAAAAGTGTGTTGTATGGTTTACGAAACTTGAGGCAAGATAGATTGCTTGAGAAGGTGACAGAAAGTGTGAATGATTTATGAAAAAAGGTTATGGTAGAAGCGTGTAAAAGTCCAGAGCAATTGGGAATGGAAAATACAAGTAGGGTAAAGAAAGAATTGAGAAGTATGTGTATGCCAGGAGTGATAATGTTTCAGGAAGTGTTAGTGATAGTGAGTGAGAGAATGGATGTGAGCTGCATCTGCAATGTCTGAGTGGAGTGACTTATAATTGGTTGATTGAGAAGAAGAATTATGTAAGAAGAGAGATTGATGTTTACAAAAAGATTGTTCCTGTTAGTGAAGATGGTTTGGATGCAGCTAAAGTGTTTGTTGAATGGACAGAAGTGTTGAATGTTATGTGCAAGTTATCTTGACTATGAATGGGAAGAGATATTGTGGAATTATTGATACAGGTGCGCAGATTTCATTGGTGAATGCAAAAGTGGTGCGTGATGCTGTCAGTATGAGTTGGAATGTTCCTAGAAGAGGTGTGACAGTTTCAATAATTGGACTCAGAAGTGGACGTATTATGGCATGGGAGAAAGTGACCTAGTCTGTAAGTATGGGGAAATTGAATGACATTGCATGTAGCTACCATATTGTTTTCGATTTGGGATTGATTTTTTATGCAAGAATAAGATTTTTGTGGATGTAGGTAATGAATGTTTAGTGAAAGATGGTGTAAAAGTTGGGAATTTGCAAAGTGAGCTTGTAGGTTCAAATGGATTTATGAGTGGCAGGTGTTGACTTGAGTGAAGAGTTGTTGACTGCTGAAGATATAGAGAGCATGTAAGAGTCATTGAAAGATAGTGTTATGACCAGTGTTCCTGTGAATGAATGGAGTTGCATATTAAGAGATTTTAGAAGGTTTGCTGGAAAATTTGTAGTATGCAATCTGAAGTAGACTGGGAAGGATTGTCACACTCAGATGATGTGGAGAAAATTCTTGAAAACCTCCTATCAACACTACTTAGAATCTGCCAACTCTACAACCCGGATCCCACAGAATTGACATAATACCTAGAATCAGAAAAATTCTCATGAGGAAAAGAACTCCCATACAAAAGCAACTCTCATCAACGCACAGACAAATAAGCAGCATACACTACAACAAAAGGTAGCTCAGATTGAGAGAAATATAAAGAAATCCCATGAGGACCAATGTCAATGGGAAGAAGCCAAGCAGTCTCGACTATCAAGACCAACCCCAAATACTTCTTTGAGTACACCAAATGTTTCTTGAGAAAAAAATATTACAAATAGGACCACTAATATCCACAGAGGAGTTACTAGAAACAGAACCACAAAAAATCTGTGACACCCTCGCTAAACAATATGAGTCACAGACCCCAGACAGCTCCAAAATCATCAGAGACCCACAGACATTCTTCCACCAACTGTAGTCTACCTCAACATCCGAGGCACTACAGACCCTGTCGAACTTCAGATTCACCAATATCGATATTAAAAAAATAATAAGCGAACTGAAAAGTAGTTCAGCACCAGGACCAGATGGTATCTCAGTTGTCTTACTGAAAAGCACCAAAGACGTGATGGCAAAGCCAATTGCAATACTGTGGTGCAAATCTTTGAACTCTAGGACACTATGAAAGAAATTAAAAATACAACAGTAACTCCAGTAACACCTAATCAAGATTTTTGAAAAAGTGATCCAGTGTCACATGGTAAACCACCTTGAAACCAACAACCCCATGAACAAGGGACAACATAGATTCCATCAGGCCAAAGCTTTCAACAAGGTTGATCATGATATACCATCACACAAGCTAAAAAATCTTGAAATATCAGGCGAACTTCGTATTTGGCTCCATAACTTCCTCACATCCAGGAGCCAGACGGTTTCTGCAAATGGAGCAACCTCAAAACCTAGCCTGGTACAAAGTGGAGTCCCACAAGGAACAGTCCTAGACCCCCTCCTCTTTCTAATTCTAATGGTTGACATAGACTGCAGTTATACAGCATGCAACCTTGAGGTCTTTTGCCGGTGACACAAACATAAGCATGAGAGTGACCTCACCCGCCGATGTCCAAAAACTACAAGTGGACCTTGATGCAGTGTTCAGCTGCACAAACTTCAACAATATGACATTAAATGAGGACAAATTTGAGGCACCCCGATGCAGCCCCCTGGAGGCAATTAGATGTCAACATGTGTCATGAAAGAACAGGGACAAGAAATAAAGGCCAACTCAGTAGTAAAATGCTTGAGAGTTCACCTATCAGAAAATGGAGACTTCCATACACACATTGAAGAAACCCTTAAAAAAGCTAACAGAATATTAGGATGGGTACTTAGACATTCAAAACAAGAAAAGAAGAAACCCTCATACTACTGTGGAAGTCTCTTGCACAACCCATCCTTGACTACTGTAGCCAGCTCTCGTCACCACATAAAACATCAGAAATCCAGGCCCTAGAAGCAATCCAAAGCTCCTTCACATGACGAATAGAGGGACTCGAAGACCTAGACTATTGGCAGACTAAAAAAATTGAAAATGTACTCTCAGCAAAGAAGAAGGAGAGATACATAATAATCTATGTATGGAAGATCCTTGAGCAATTAGTGCCAAATCCATCTAACACTGCTGGCATAATGTCTCACCACTCTAACCATACTGAGCAGCAATGCATAAGGAGAAGAGTATCCAGTCAAGCCCCCAGTAGACTCCAGACACTACTAACAGCCAGCTTTACCACCAATGGAGCTAAATTATTTAACAGCCTACCAAAGGTGCTGAGACACCCGACAAGATATAAAGTGGTGCAATTTAAAGTTAAACTGGACAAATTCCTAGAGGATATCCTAGATGAGCCGCCTGTCCCGGGATACACACATCTCTATAGAGCACCATTTAACTCAATCCCAGACCAACTAAACCTCAAGTAAAGAGATGCAGGAGTGGGATACAGCGGTAGAACACCATGGCTGTGAGGCCCTGGCCTCTGAACATCATCAAGTAAGTAAGGTCCTACATGTGGGAAGGAATAATGCAAGCCACAACTATAATAATATGGGGGATGTCATTTTGGAACAAACATTTGCTGAGTGGGACCTGGGAATAATTGTGACATCTGACTTGAAGCCGGAATCTCAGGTGAATAAAACAGTAACCAAGACAAATCAAATGTTAGGAAGGATAAAAAACACCTTCACATACATGGACTCTGAAATGTTTCTGGCCCTGTACCTTACCCTTATTTGACTCCTCATTGAATTTGCTGTGCAAGCCTGGTCTCCACAAAACAGAGGTGACATATACAAGTTGGAAAAAGTACAAAGACATGCAACAAAACTTGTACCTGGACTGGATGACCTGAGCTATGAAAGGAGGCTGAAACACCTAAGACTGATGACACTTGAAGAGAGTGTTCGCGGAGACATGAATGAAGTATTCAATCAAGATACTCAAAGGATATGAGGACATAGACTTGGATGTCTTCTTCCAACTTGCGGCCATGGGGACTAATATCCAGAGGGAAACAAGGACACAGCCTTAAATTAATAAAGCTCAGAAACAGAACAAACGAGAGAAATGAATTTTTTGATGCGAGTGGTAAATATGTGGAACAGTCTCCCAGAAAATTTAGTAGGTATTTCAAATATAAATATATTTAAGAGAAATTACAATAACTACATGAAAGATAAAATGAGAAGAGGCAATCCCTATGAGCTCTAGCTCGCATGCCTCTTATTCATCACTAAGGTAAACACCACAACTTGGGACAATATTCTCCACCGTTAACCCCAGTTGGAGGGAGGAGAGGGTTCCTCCACTGTCGATAGGCAGATAAGGGGGTCATAGTTCACCAAAGGTCGGACACTCGTCTATGAGGTGGGTGAATGTAAGGGGTATAATGCAATTCTCACAGTATGAGTTGGCCTATGCATAATCTGCATATTGACACCTCTAGTCATCTTTTGAGAATTTGGGGATTTCATGGTGATATATTTGGGAAGATGTGCACATTTGTTAGTTCCATATAAGTCTGTCTATCTGGCCGACCAGATATGCTTTATGGCAGGTCGAATTGCAGGAATAAAATCCTTGTAAGGGAGTGGTATATGGATAGGTCTAGTTAGTTGAAGTGTGGTGGTCTTTGCTTCTGCATTGTCTTTTTTGTTTCCCATTATTCCAATGTGCCATAGTACTCAACAGAAGGAAATTTGTTTTCCTTCGTAGGTCGCTCTTACTACCAGGTCTCATATTTCTATGAGTGGATGGAGGTCATTTTGGCTATTTAGCTCATGGGGGCTGCTCAAAGAGTCAGAAAAGATAAACTCTTTGTATGTTGGGCATTGCATGCCCATTCTACTGCATGTTTCAGAGCGTAACATTTGCCGGTAAAAATCATGTTATCCTTTGGGGGGAAAGCTTTTGAAGACACGTGTTTTTAAAAAATTACAGAGTATCCAGCTCCATTTTCAGATTTGGAGCCATCTGTAAAGATCTTTATTTCCGACATACATTTGTGTGTGGTTCAGGAGCAATATTTTTTGTTCCATAGAGAGTAGCAAGGTTTATCCCATTGGGTAATGATGGCATACATTAATTGTGATCTTCCAGAATGTGATGTCTGGGTAGGAGGATTGATGGATATAATTTAATGTTTTTCAGAACCATTCCATTAGCAGACGCGTTCAAATGCCAAATGAACAGGGGTTGGATGGATACGCAATATAGAAATTGCCTAGATTTTCATCTAAGATTGGAATTGTAGTTGGAGAGGTTGGGATGCATTAGATGCGAGTATATTATCACAAGCTTAGTTTAGCCCTTCTTCAGTTTGAAGGCAACTCTCCAGTATCGCCATGAATACTAGGGATTGGCGATGATCGGAAGTCACAAGACCTCGTTTGTTATCGAATTAATGAGGCTGGGCCATTTTGTGGTTGGAGAGGAATAAATTTTGCATGCATTATCTAGTTTAACTCAAACTAAGGAACAGTATAGGAGTAAAGTTGCTCTGTCCACTCCCCAGTCAATCAAGAAACTCTGTAAGATGTTCATTGCTTTGCTACACATCTTTGAGAGCCTGATGTGAGTTTTCTGTTGAATGTCATCCTACATTAGGCGTCTTCACAGATTAAGCGTATTCCTAGATCAAGTGTGTTCCAAGATTAGGCATCTGCTCTGATTAAGTGTCTTCTATAATTAAGTGTCCTCCCAGATTAAGTGCAATCCTACATCAAGCATCTTCTAATATTAAGAGTATTCCCAGATCAATTGTAATCAAAGAATAAGCGTCCTATCAGATTCTCGGATTAAGCGTTCTCTCAGATTAAGCGTACCTCAAATTAACCATCCTCCCTGATTAAGCTTCACCCAGATAAAGCGCACTTCCAGACCCAGATCAAATGCTCTCCCAGATTCAGATTAAGTGCACTCCCAGATCCAGATTAAGTGTCCTCAGATTTATTCTAGGGAACACAATTTTTTTTTTTTTTTTTGGGGGGGGGGCCCTCTTCTCAAAGAAATAAAGAACAAAGTCACTTTGACTTCGCTTTGGAAGCGTTTTTGATCCTAAATATTATTCTCTTAAGCATATTCCAAGAATAAGCGTCTTCTGTGATTAAACATCCTCCAAGATTAAGTTTCCTCCCAAATAAAGCGACTCTCCAGATTACGTGCCCTCCCATACCCAGATCCAGATTTAGCGCCCTTCCGGACCCTGATAGAACCCCCTCCAAGACCCAGATCAAATGCTCTCCCACATCCAGATTAAGCACCCTCCAGGACCCAGACTAAGCATCCTCACAGATTAATTCTAGGGAACACAAAAAAAGATAAATACAAAATGTTGTTTTTGCCTCTCCTCAAAGATATAAAGTGCAAAGTCACTTTGACTTCACTTTGGAAGCATTTTCCACCCTTAATATTATTCATCTTGAGGTCCAGGTGATAATAATCATGATGTCCTAGTCCAAATTATTCAGTTTGAGGACCAGGGGCCAATAATAACAAGGTCCTAGGAAAGATTGAGAGGTGCCCATATGATGACTGTGATAAGGAAACATTAGAACATTTTCTTTCAGAATGTAAAGGTTATGAGAGTATAAGAAAGAAATTTAACTTACAAACAGATAAAGAAGTAATAGCACAAACATTACTTTTGGGTGAGCAAAGAAATAAAGATATACAAGAAAAAAAGAATACATCAAGACTATCTGGAAAACAAGATATAGAAAAATGTAAGAATCGCAACAAGACTAGAGAAACATCTGCGGGAGCAGATGCAAAGGCTTATCCCATACGTACTTCTAAACTGAACTGAACTGCCCCAATTATTCAGCTTAAGAACCAGGTTCTAATAGTCATGGTAATTAAATGCATAACAAAAAGAACCGAAAAGATTTTTGATATAACTAGAAAGTAATGAGAATCAGTTGATTAAAAAGGCAATCATTGCCAATGCCAGCCAATTTGTGTGGATAGTGATTGTATGTGTATATATACATACCCTTACTAACAACCTTCATTGGAGCACAGAGAGACTCGGTACGAAATGATGGATGTTCAGCGATGATTTCACAAAGGTAATCACCAGACGCAAGTGGAGTAAGATGACTCAAGTTTAGCATGACTTGATATTGGCTTCGAGATATTTCCTAGAAAAAAAAAATGTATTAATGATAAAAATATTTATTATTAAACACTTAAATGTATATTATTATTATTATTATTATATATATATATATATATATATATATATATATATATATATATATATATATATATATATATATATATATATATATATATATATATATACACACACACCACACTAACCCACAAAAGAAGTTACCAGAACTTTGAATTAGTATTACTAAAAACAGATGTTTTGGGCCTGTAAAAATTGGTTTTGCCTAACAATCATCTACCTTTCAATTGTGAAAATTTCATATTGATATACTCTGAGTTTTGGTTGAGGCAAAAAAAAAAAGTGAAGATGTCAAAGGAAAAATAAACAGTCATCTCTTGATAGGATCTGCCAGCCCGTTCTAAGAATGTTCATTGTCGTGCTAAACCATCAAAATGAATGGCCCCAAGATCCCTGGATTTAACATCGTGCGATTTCTCCTTATGGGGACATCTAAGGGGATAAGTGTATTCTTCTACCCAGGAAAACATAAACCACTTAAAATTATCACACAAAGTCAATTTACATAGGAATATCAGTAGTTGGTGAAAAGATTTGTGCAATCATTGCAATAAAAGGAGCAAGTTTGCTTGGAAAGAAATGGAGGACATGTGGAAGGAAACAGTGCTTAGAATTTTTTTTTAAATAAATTTGTATTACCCATATGTAGAAATGTTTCATTTTTAATCGACATATATATGTGTTAATTTTCATTATTTCAATTCCTTGCAAAAATACTGTTTTTTCCTCCACCAAAACTATCTGTGTATCAATATCATAAAAGGAAATTAAATTAAATTTTCACAGTCGAAAGATAAATAGTTCAGACAAAACAAATTTTACAGGCCCAAAACATCTCTAGTAATTTTGAATAATACAATTTCAAAGCAAAGTTTGTTAATTATTTTATGGGTCACCAAATATATATAAATTAGTTGTCTCCGCAGAAAAACATGATTATTTTCCCATAAAAATTCTTAGGAAACATTGTGTAAGATTTTTCATATTGTACTTATATATGTCTGAATTTCCATTTATCATACATTTGGCACCTCCATGCAGTCTTCTGTTGCTCTCAGACCCAGTGGAGTGGTACTACGAGCCAAGATTTGACAGTGTGTGGGTGTCAAATGCATGTGCTTTTATAGCAGGAAGTTATCTTTGTTTGTACTCGCTAATATGCCTGAGCTTGGATGGGTGGAAATACTAGCAAAGGTTATGTAACTGTGCAACGCATTAAAGGTCAAGCTACCACTAGAGGCAGTTTCGGTGTTCAACCCCAAAAAACCATCCCAGACTACCCAGGAAGACATTGAAAAACACTGAGAAGCTTATAAAGAGGCAAGTAATGAATGAGCCAAGTCTTACAGCCATGAATTGAAGGAAAAACACCCAAATTTGTTAGAAGTGTCTGAACGAACGATACAGGATCAGCTGAAAAATTATCTTAACCGGCCTGTCTGCCACCATGCTAAGAAGACTCTGTTTACTCAAAAAATGAAGACAGAATGACTCAATTTTGCAAAGCATTACAAAGACTGGACCCCAAAGCAGTGGCCTAAAGTCATGTTTGGTAACGAATCTACATTTTGTGTCTTCAATCAGAGGCCTGGAACCATTTGATACCTCTGCAACTCTGAGTGATATGATGAAAAGTACAGCAACAAGAGAGTGAAACACCCCAAATCTATAATGGTTGGCGTTGTTTTAGTGGTTCTATGGGAAGATGAAGGTTGAGTTTTTTTCCTTACCAAGAACAAAACAATGAATGCAGAAAGCTACAAAAGCGGCTTGGAGGGTCATCTTTTGAATTTTTCCACTTCAACTAATGTTAATTTTCTCAACATGACTCACCCTCTTACCACTGCGCTTTAATATGTGTGATTCTTTTAACGTAAAAGGGGATTCAATGCTTGGAATATTCTTGCAACAGAATATGCTCTGAATCCATTAGAAAACTGCTGGAGTACATTGAAAAAAAGCTGAGAAATACCTCCACACCTTCCCTGCCTGTGCTCAAAGACACCTTCATAAATACGTAGATCCTTGATATGGATGCCAGTTACTTCCGTAAATTGACCAAAAGTATTCGGACACAACTCCAGAAGGTGATAAATAAAAGGGGGGGGGGAGATGACCATATATTGACAGGTATGTAAAAATCATTTTTAGGGTGTTGTCGATGTTTTTATTTGACTGACCGCTTACTTTTCCGCTCGACCAACGCTTTCCATGCAGAATATCTACATGCACACATTATATATATATAATACTCATTGCCCGAGTAAAATGTGCATTAAGAAATAAAGGAAGATGCATTTGATCTTGATTTTTTATTATTAACAAACAATATTCTTATCCTATGAACTAAACTTAATCTTGTTCAGCAACAGTACGGAACTTCTTGGTCCACAATATTCTTAGGTTTTCAGTGTGGAGCATATACAAACAGATTATTTTTGCTTCAAACTCTCGAGCAATCAACATAGAGTGGCCATAAGAAAAACAGGGTTCCTCTAATTGTAACTATGCCACTAATAGTCACCTTACTTTTTTTTTTTAATTTACATTGCAAAACTTACACAGATTGGGAAATATAGTCTTCTGAATGTAAATGGCAATTCTGACCCTGATAGATTTAGGGATATTCTGTGAATGAAAACATCCTCTCATTCTCCACTTCCAGTAAGAATGGTTGCCTCTATGAGATGTGGCATCAAATACTTTACCACCAGCCGAGTGCCATTACAGAGTTTTGTTGGATCCAAATTGTGGGCTACTGGCCTATAGTTATTTGCAACCCCTCTACTTCTTCCTTTGTGCATTGGTGTAATTACTTCCTTCTTAGTATCTTTTGGTACAGTACCTATGTTTAGGGAGTAGTGCCAGAGCAAATACAACAGGTGAGCTAGTGCTTCTTTGCATTCGAGGAAGATAAGTGTTGGTAGGCCATTTGGGCCAGCTGCTGAGTTTGGTCTCAGTTCATTAATGGCCTTATGTATATCTTGTTGAGTAAAATCAATGTCACCGATTGTTCCTTGGTCAGTTTGGAAGAATGTCTGTGGATTTCCTATGATCTCTGAGCTGTCTGGAGTACTATATGGGTCATTCCATATGAAATCAACTAATTTGGGGGGAAATTTTAAGTCACCATCACCGATTTTGATGAAAATTGGTATACAGGTTGAATTTGATGAGAGAAAAACAATGAGACACTTCCCAGCCCTATATTTGAATAGCTCAAAAGTTATAACCTGTCAAAGTTGAGAAAAATTGTCAAATTTCTTGATACCAGCATTTGAAAAATAATTATTTCTCCCTTATTATAGCACATAAAACAATGAATTATGCATTTTTTTAAAGCTTAAGGGTTGCTCTAAACATTTTTAACAGCAAAATTAATTTTTGATAAAAAAGTTTTTTGGACCTTAAAGGTCAACTTTTGACCTTTAAAAAAATATATTGGTATCAATAAATTTTTGTGTAATTTTTTTTAGAAATATATATGCCTTTAGACTACAATATAAGATAAATTTCATTCTGGGTTTTTCATTATATCAGGAGTTATGATCAATTTTGTAACCATTGGTATGCCAATTTTTACCTATTTTTGTTATAAATTTTACCTATTAGGTGTTACTTTATAAACTATGAAAGCTAATTTAAAAATTTGTCTTTTTTTCAGAAAGTTTAATATTTAGATAAAAAAGTAATTAATAATTTGCATTACCAATTATTTGTATTTTAACAAATTATTATGGATGAGAAGAGAAAGCATTTTTTTAAATATTAAGTATTGCTGCGATCCTTACAAAGGTCACAAAAAATTAATAAAGAAAAATCTGAGACTAATTTCAGAAGACTTAATAAGAGAATATCCAAAATTAAAAAATTTTAAGGACCAAAAAATCTGTGATAACTGCAGAAAAAAGATAGCTGATGATGATAGTTCTTCATCTCAAAATACGAATCCAAGCCTTTCAGAAGAAAGAATGGAAATTGAGCCAATTACTGAACAGGAAGAATCACAAGAAGCATTAATTGAATTAAATAAATCATTAATAGCTATTGGAGAGTCACCAGTCAAGAAATTTAAAATGGATGTAGTAAAAAAATATAGTTCAGATAAAATGAATAAAATTCAAAAATCCATTTCAAGTAAACTCCGAACTGTAGGCTCTGCAACAAAATATCCATTACCCTTGGATCAAGACCCAGAGTCTTCTAGAACAGAATCAAGTAAAGATGGTGAAGAAATAATAAATCAACTGAAGGAGAAATTTCAAACTACTAGTAAAAGGTCTGAGCAGCTGCAAATCTTAACTGTTTTGCCAAAAAGTTGGAGCTTATCCAAAATTAAATCTGAATTTAATGTTACTAATTACATGGCCAGACAAGCTAAAAAACTAGCAATGGAAGAAGGAATAATGTCATTGCCAAGCAAAAGAAAAGGTACATTTCCATCAGAAACAATTAAAGTAGTAGAAGACTTTTATAAAAATGAAGAAGTAAGCAGAATTATGCCAGGGAAAAAAGATTTCAAGAGTGTTAGAAAAGATGGACAGAAAACTCATGAACAAAAATACTTAATTTGGGGAAATTTAAAAGAAATTTATCATTTATTTAAAACAAAATACCCAGACACTAAGATTGGCTTTTCAAAATTTGCTGAGCTGAGACCAAACGAGTGTGTATTAGCTGGTGGTGCAGGAACTCACAGTGTGTGTGTTTGCACACATCATCAAAATGTTAAACTGATGATTATTGGTACAAGGCTACCACAGTTGACAAAAGACAGTGACCTGCATTTAGATGATTACAAAACATGTCTATCATTCATTACATGTGACCCTCCAACTTATGAGTGCTATTTTGATGAATGCTCAGAATGTTTTTCTAAAATAGACGAACTAAAACTATATGTTACTAAAATTTTGGATGACAATATGATTGATGAGGTAAATTACAAGCAGTGGCTCTCAACTGATCGCTCAACTTTAGAGCTTGTTTCAAGAACAACTGAAGAATTTATAGACACTTTTACCTTAAGTCTTCTCAATTTAAAAAAACATGATTTCATAGCAAAAAAGCAGGCACAATTTTGTTCAACTAAAAAAGAACTAAAAGATGGTGAAATCTTAGTAGTATGCGATTTTGCTGAAAATTACTCATTCCTTCTTCAGGATGCAGCACAAGGGTACCACTGGAATAACTCCCAAGCTACATTACATCCCTTTCTTTCCTACTACAAAGAAGCTGGGGAAACAACACATAAGTTTTGTTGTGATTTCAAACTGCTTAAAGCATGACACTGTTGCAGTCCATTTATTTAAAAAAAAACTTAGTGAATTTTTTAAAAAAGAACTCAAATTCCCAATAACAAAAATTATATATTTTTCTGATGGAGCTGCGTCACAATATAAAAATTTTAAAAACTTTATTAATTTATGTCACCATAAATCAGATTTTGGATTGGAAGCAGAATGGCATTTCTTTGCTACATCTCATGGAAAAGGACCATGCGATGGTGTAGGGGGCACAGTAAAAAGACTAGCAGCAAAAGCTAGCCTGCAAAGAGCATATAATGATCAGATAATGACTCCTCAACAGCTCTTTGATTTTGATGAAAGACACATTAAGGGAATCAAATTTTCATATGTCCCAAATAGTGAATACATTGAAGAAAAAAATAATTTGCAAGAAAGATTTGACCAGGCCTCTGCAATAATTGGTACCCAAAAATTACACAGTTTTGAGCCAGTTAATGAAAATGAACTAAGAGTGAAAACAATATCATCTGCATCAGAATTCAAGAAAGTGAAAATATCCTATACAGAGGCAATATTATTGGAGGATGTAAAAGGATTTGTCACTGCTAAGTATGATGACAAATGGTACTTAGGGTGTGTATTGGATACCAATGTTGAGAAAATGACTGTTAAAATAACATTCCTAGAACCAGAAGGACCATCAAATTCATTTAAATATCCAAGAAAACCAGATGTATTAGTATTGCCATTAGATGACATATTGAGCATTGTTGAGCCTGTAACAGCAACAGGAAGAACTTACAAACTATCTAAAAATGAACAATTAAAATCAACAGAAATAATGCAGAAAAAAATTGATTCCTAAATTATTATAAAAAGAATAAATTCATTTTGGGAGGTTGGGTGGGACCTGTGGCTTTTTTGCTGAGCTATCAGGAGTGGCCCCTTAGGCGATGGGGATACCAGCAGTTATGCAGGTATCTTAACTGTTGGTAGTGGCTCTGCCACCATTGACCATAGCAAATTATAAATTAAATACATAGGTAGGTAGCTTTAAAAATATTTATAATTTTAAATAAAAAATTACTGAAAGTTCATTTTTTCTTATAGGTAGGATTTAACACATATCTATAGAATTAATGATTCTAATACACAAGTATATATTAAAAGCATTCAAATATAATACTTAGGCATCTAATAATTGATAACTAACTCTGTGAATATGACGTAACTCTGTTAATATGACAAAGATGCATATAAAAAATTTTTATGTGAAGATAGCAAAAAATAGCCATACCAGTGGTTACAAAATTGATCATAACTCCTGATATAATGAAAAACCCAGAATGAAATTTATCTTATATTGTAGTCTAAAGGCATATATATTTAAAAAAAAAATTACACAAAAATTTATTGATACCAATATATTTTTTTTAAAGGTGAAAAGTTGACCTTTAAGGTCAAACAGATTTTTTTTACCAAAAATTAATTTTGTTGTTAAAAATGTTTAGAGCAACCCTTAAGCTTAAAAAAAATACATAATTCATTTTTTTTATGTGCTATAATAAGGGAGAAATAATTTTTTTATCAATGCTGGTATCAAGAAATTTGACAATTGAGAGCTGGGAAGTGTCTCATTGTTTTTCTCTCATCAAAATCAACCTGTATACCAATTTTCATCAAAATCGGTGATGGTGACTAAATGTCCCTTGTTGAATTTGGATGGAATGACCCATATACTGCCTGATACTGTACAGCTAGAAAGTTGCTTATTTTTTCTGCATTGTCCTCGATTTGTCCATTGGGTCTACTTCAACTTCTGCATCACTGAATAACCCACTTCCCAGGCAGAGGTCTAGAGTAGAGTGGGTGCCCTTGAACAGATGAATCTTTGTGGGTAGACCTGGATGGGTGAGGTTTATGGTGTGCAGAGGAATACCCGGTTGCCAGTGTGGGTGTCTTGCATTGAAGTCCGCCATAACTAGTGTTGGTTGGGTTAGCTGGTTGAAGTAGTGGGTGAGTTCTACTTCTGTTACATCAGTGCATGTGTTATAACATATAAATAGAGTGGCCTATCCCCTATTCAAAGCTATTTGCACTGCCATGGTTTCATTCAAGTGTCCCTCCTGGGAATTCTACGCAAGCCCTCCACCCTGCCTGTTTTGACCATCCCTCCTATGAATGTTGTAGCCCTGGAATGATATACTGAGGTGTTGCAACCATATCTCCCAAATTCCTATTAGTAGAGGTCGGTACCTTGTTGCCTGCAGTTTGACATCTGCCAGCTTGCGGGGGAGTGAGTGAGTATTCCAGAATATGATGGTGTTTTGCTGGTGTACCATGATTATTGGGTGAAGATAGCAAGAAAGGTAAGGATGAGATGGTGGAGGATTGATAATATGGAGCAGCCTTGTTGGTAGAGTGAATAGCCTTTTCAGAAAATGTTGATAAGTGAAGGGAGCAGTGACCACCAGTCGATGTCTGCTGAGTCGCCTGTGTTCTTCAGCATTTGGGGTATGGGATTGGTACTAGGCTTGGTTCCTGTAACTTTTTCACCAAATGTTTGATAAGTGGGTTGTTCAGTTTTCCTGGTGGTAGGTGTGGGGTGGACCTCAATGTCAGCAAACGGATGGTGTGCACTGGAGAGAACGTGCTAGTGGGCCAGTGTGTTTCCTGTGAAGCGGCGGCGTGCTTGGGGGTGGCGTGGGTGGTGTGTGTGGGTGGCGTCTGCCTCGCTCATGTACTGATCCTCATCCATCATGTCATTAAGGATGGCAAAAGAGTTATTTAGAATCAAGGTAGGAAGCACTTTGTTCGGTGCAACAGGAGGAGAGATGTGAAGTTCTTTGGATATGTGTGCTGGTGTTACGAGTGTGTGTTTGGGGGAATGGGCTTTGGTCTGATTTGTTTGAGTTTTGTGTTTGTGTCCTCTGTGTTCACTTTTTGTTGTCTGCAGTGTTCATTGATCTCTTCTGCATTCAGCAGTGCTGGACAGTTCTTCCTTAACAAATGGTGATCTTACGGCAGAAGTAACAGTATAGGGTGTTCATGCACAGATTCCCATCTGGTGTCTTGAAGGGGTGGTAGCCACTGCAATTATTGCAGTTCACCTTGTACCTGCAAGCTAGTGCTCCATGGCCAAACTGATAGCACCTGCAGCACCGGAGGGCTGGTAATTTGAATTCCGCCACATATTTCACTTGGTGCCCCAGTGCTATTTGCTTGGGGAGTTGAGTGCCCTGGAAGGCCAGCCTGAAAAACCTGGACCCATCTGCATATGGTGGTAGGGGCAGGACCTCTTTGAGGGTGATACCAACATCATCAAGGAAGTCAAATTCCTCAGCCAGGTTCTCGGCAGTGTACTGGAGGCTGAACGGTCTCACCTTAGGGTACAGCTGGCTGGGGTCAAGGCCACTGGACTCTCCATGGCCCAAGAGTGGTGATAGCTTCTGGCCTGCATGCCAGCTTGTTCAAGCTATCATGGGTCACCTCCATCCATATAGCCTGGTCGGTGCCCAGCTCCCTGACGCGGCCTTGCAGTATGTACTTCCCCAGGGGGATTCATTAAAGGCCCTGGTCAGGGCTGTTGGGTGGGCGGTTAGTGTCTTACCTTAGGTGAACTTGATGTAAATTTTTACAGTTGCTGGCTCCTCACCTGGTCCACGCTCTCTTGGCTGGTTCCGTCATGATAATTTACCCTTACCAGCTGTGGTGGGGGCTGGTTTACGTTCCTGGCAGATTTTGAGGTGGGTGGTTGGTGGTCAGCATCAGCCTCAGCCTCCAGGGGTCACTTAGCTGCCGTGCATGGTTTACCTGCATAGCAGCAGCTGGTTCATCTTCCTCTTCCTCAGAGTTACCCATGATGTAGAAAACGATTTTTAAGGGGTATTTATTCCGCCTAGGTTGAGTATAATGTTAGAGGAAACAGGCCAGTCCAGTGAGTGGAATTTTAAAATAATTTTAATGTTCGATTCCAGCTTGTTGCTTGACTGTTGATGGCTGGCTTATCTTCGTTTATTAATATGACTTCTAAGATGTTCAGCCTAGCTTTATTAACCTCTTTTCTTTTAATAACGGTGTTGTTAACTAGCATATCTCTCGTTAGGTTAATGTTATATACACTCTCCTTATGAATTTTAGGCCCTCCGCTTTGCAGATGCATGCAGGCGTGGATACAGGGAGCCCGGGTCCCCCTAAGCGAATTCTTTTTTTCAGTGTATAGGTGAAAAAACATTTGAGCGTCACCTAGTTATGATAATTTCTCACCCAGTGAAGGCAATTTCAACATACTGGGCAACATCAAATTAAAAATTTATAATTTTACGTAGCAGTAATAATTTAAAAATTGTGCAATATATACTACACTTGGTCTACCCAACATATTCTCAGTGATAAATAAAACAATAAATGGCTAAAACGTTTTGGCATTGCTGGTTCCCTAGCGATTTTGTTTATATTTATTGGGCCAAGTACGAGAAATGTCGCCCAGTGGAAATTTTGTAAAATACTATGCAATAATATATTATTTTATAGTAATGAAAGCTTGTTAAATACATGAAAAGAAAGAAAGGCATATCAAACACAGTGTATATCAATTAAACTAATCAGCCTTTTTTCATCACCTAGGAACAAGGCTGGTAGTATGGTAAGGTACGTGTGTAAAATAGCAAATGTAAACTAATAAAAAATTGACACCTCATTCTAAATGTGACCTCGCTTTTTATTAAATCCTGGTCACGTACATAAAATAGCATGTGTATACACTTGTGTTTATAATAATTTTCAAGTAGCCTTTATGCGATATTTTATTGATTATATTTTGCAGTTGCACTATACAAAGTTATATAGGAAACATATGTATGATTCTGATAGTAGTGTCTCTACTCCACACACTTCAAGTTAACTCACTCTTTCTATGGTCTTTGTAAGCAAAAAAAATCAAGTGAAGAAATGTTAAAATATTGGTATTTTTTTCTCATCATTATTGCATCTTCATATTTTTCTTGTTGTTTGTGCATTTGGACATAGGCGCATCTGAGGGGGGCAGTGGAGCCATGCCGGCACCCATAAGAACTAAGAAGCTATATTGGCTCCCCTAGGGGCTTAAGGATCCTATGAGCCTGTCAGTCTACATCATGTAGATACAGTGGCGTATTTAAGGAGGGGGGCATTGGGCCCTGCCCCCTCCCCCCAGATAATGGAAACAAACCCTTAAAAAATATCACAGGAGGCCATGTTGGGAAAAAACTGTTCTAAAACAAACCAATATATATCATTTCCTCTGATTTACCATCAAAATTCAATAGTAAATATGTTTAATATTTAATTACTTTCATATTTCAGACAAAAATATGCACAGTCATTAAAAAAAGTGACATTTTTTCCGGCACTTTTTCTAATCGGCCGGAAAAGCCTATGTTAAAATATTAGTGTTTTCTAGCCCATAATTTTTGGTTAGGCTGATGCTGTTCCTAAGAAATTGGATCCCCAGCCATAATTGAACTGAAACTAATACCATAGAAATATGAATTTAAGGGAGTTATCAACATCAGTACGCTATTCTGATTGTCAGCGGGATAATTAAATCCAGTATGAACACGGAACAAAAGAGAATTGCTGCTCAATTGTCAGTCTTCGACTGACCTTCGAACAGGTACACAAGAACACAAGAAAAGAAGGAGACTGCCAAAGACCATTCATGGCCTACACTTGGCAGCTCCTGTTCCAGTCAACACACAAAAGATTTCTTACCAGAGAAAAGTCATCAACATTGTCACCCTTTACAGGAGTTCGTCAGATCAAATCTACAATATACATAAAATGCATCCAGAGGATTATGTCCATTCATGCAACCGCAAAATATAATCTCCCCACTCCTTAGAAAAATATATACATATGTACATAAAAAAAAAAGTCAGTCCCATCTAGCAGCTTCATCCATATATTTATCTAATCTATTCTTAAAACTACCCAGAGAGGAGGCTTCTATCACATGTCTAGTGAGCCTATTCCATTCATCTACCACACGATTTGTAAACCAATTCCTCCCAATCTCCTTCCTAAACCTATACTTATCAAGCTTAAACCCATTGCTACGTGTCCTGTGATGTTCACTAAGTATAAGAACCTTACCCAGATCCCCTTTATTATATCCTTTTACCCATTTGAAGACTTCAATCAATTCCCCTCTGACTCTTCTCCTTTCCAATGTATGTAGATTTAGTTTTCTGAGCCTTTCACCATAAGGTAAGTTCCTTAGCCCACCAATCATCTTTGTCATCCTTCTCTGCACAGACTCAAGCAAATCAATATCCTTCCTATAATATGGTTACCAAAATTGTACTGCATAGTCTAGATGAGGCCTAACTAGCGCCAGATACAGTTTTAGAATGACTTCAGCACTCTTATTGCTTACACTCCTCCTAATGAATCCCAATATCCTATTAGCTTTATTCTTAGCATTTAGGCATTGCTTTCTAGGACGAAGGTGTGAACTTACCAAAATACCCAAGTCCCTCTCACAATCAGTCCTCCCTAAAATTCTCCCATTTAATTTATAACTATTCAATGGATTATTTCTACCTATACTAAGTACACTACATTTGTCTATGTTAAACTTCATTTGCCATTTCTCGGCCCAATTGGACAGAATGGTCAATTCCTCTTGCATTAGAACAGCATCAGAATCAGCCCTAATGGCCCTACCTAGCTTAGTATCATCAGCAAATTTACTCAGGTCACTACTTATACCTATGTCAAGATCAATAATATAAATTAAGAATAGCAAAGGACCCAAAACAGATCCTTGCGGAACTCCACTGCTAACACACCCCCACTCAGATTTAACTCCATCTATACTAACTCTTTGCTGTCTGTCACCAAGCCATGACTGAATCCACCTAAATATACTGCCATCGATCCCGTGTGCTTTAACTTTGCTCAGAAGCCGTAAGTGTGGCACTCGATCAAAAGCCTTACTAAAGTCCAAGTATAAAATATCATAGTTTTCATCATTATCTGCTGCTTCATACACCTTACTATAAAAAGACAGCAAATTAGTCAGACAGGATTTACCCTTACTAAAGCCATGCTGTGATTCTTTTATCAACTTATGCTTATCCAAGTGATCTCTAATATTCCTTGCTATAATAGATTCCATCATTTTCCCTACCACTGATGTCAAACTTACTGGTCTGTAATTAGACATATTTGTTTTATCCCCTTTCTTAAATATAGGTATCACATTGGCTTTCTTCCATGCCACTGGCACAATGCCACTCTCCAATGATTTTCTAAAGATGCATGCTAGGGGCTCACTTAACACATCCTTACATTCTTTCAAAATTCTAGGAAAGACCTCATCAGGACCCGGTGCTTTACTACTTTTGATTTTATCAATTTCCTTTGTCACTATCTCCTTTGTGATCAGGATATCCTTTAATTTCTCTTCATCATTACCCCGAAAGATCATTGACACCTCAGGTATATTTAGAGTATCCTCCTGTGTAAATACTGAGAGAAAAAAGTCATTTAGCATTCCAGCCATTGAGTCCCTATCACTCACTAATTCTCCATTGGAATCTATAAGTGGGCCTATTTTATCTCTAACCTTAGTTTTGTATAATTGATAAAAACTTTTAGGATCTTCCTTTGCCCTATTTGCCACTTTAATTTCATAATTTCTCCTTGCTACTCTAACTAACTTTTTAACATCTCTTGCTAGTTCATTATATCTCTGCCTTAAGTGATCCTCTCCATTTTTTATTTTCCTATAAATGCCCTTTTTAATGCCAATATAATGCTTAATTTTATCTGTCATCCATTTTGGGTCATTATTTTTAGTCCTAATCTCCTTATATGGAATGTTAATCATCTGACCTGTAATTAATTGCTCAATTATTCTTTCATACTCCTCTTCAATTGTAATCTCTTCCTCCTGGTGATTATTGTCTCCACTAACTGATATCATTGAATCTATTCCTGAATTGATTTCATTGCCTGGTTTCTGTACAACTGCCTCCAGGTAAGTCCTTAGCCCATTATAATTTGCTCTTCTAAAGTCAGGAATTTTAACATTGTTCATGCTACTATCAATACCATTCCATTTCATCTTGAATCTAATTTCACAATGGTCACTATTACCCAAATTTCCTCCAATCTCAGTATCCTTAATAACTTCTTCCCTATTTGTCAGAACTAAATCCAGTATATTATTACCTCTAGTGGGTTTGTTAATAATTGCCTCAGAAAATTATCTTGGACAACATTCAAAAATTCCTCAGCCTCCTGATCACCCACAAGAGCTTCCCAGCTTATATTTCTGTAATTAAAATCGCCCATTATACACACATGCTTACTTCTACATGCCCGTTCAATCTCCTGCCACAGAAGATTTGAAGCTTCCTTACTAAGATTTGGTGGTCTGTATAATAATCCTATGACAAGCTTGTTTTTACCTTCCTTTACATTTAGCCATAATGACTCTGTGTTATCATCTAATTTAATTGTACTGTTTACACAACACTGGAGATTATCTTTAATATAAATAATAACCCCTCCTCCTCTCTTCCTATTCCTATCTTTATGGAACATGTTAAAGCCCTCAATCTCAACCTCAGGTTTAAAGTGATTACCTGCCAAATCAAGCCATGACTCTGTTATCGCAATTATATCAAAATTCTCCTCACTCGCTAACGCTCTTAAGAGATCTATCTTATTCCTTATACTCCGACCATTTGTGTAGTATATTTTAAAGTTTTTTTTATTATTCCCATCTTCATTGCATTGTGCTTTTTTATTCCTAGTTATCTGCTCATTCACTTGTGCATTAGTCCCCCTATAACGCATAAGTATGCCCTCTTCCCTAGCTACTCCTCTATCTCTGCATCCCTTCCATTTCCTATACCTGCCCTCTATTCCTGTTATTCCCTTACCTCTAACAGCTTCTAGTTTCCCACCTGTAAGGACCTAATCACACTATCCAGCTCCCCCCATAGAACCTCAACACCTGCCCGACTAAGATGGAGCCCATCCATCGCATACAACCTCCTATTCCCGTAAAACCCTCCCCAGACATCTACAAACACCGATCCTAACTCCTCACACAGTCCTTTCATAAATTCATTCAAACCAATTGCACGCGACAACCATTCTACCCCCACATCCAATCTCGGAAGCACACCAGAAACAACACCTTTTACCCTGCTTTTACTCATCCTTTCAACTAACCTTTTATACTGCTCACGTAACTCACATGTACCCACCTTCTTTACATCATTCACCCCCACATGCGTAATCACAACTGCATCCCTCTCACACCCAGAAACCAGCCTATCATACCTCTCACAAACATCACTTACACCAGCACCCGGCAGACAAACTCTCATTCCCTTCCACTTGCTATCACTCAACTTCCTATCTAAATACCTAATCTGAGAGTCACCCATCACTAGCACCTCAGTCATTCTCCTATTCTGTCTTGGCCTAACATTACCCTCCCTCTTTCTCTCAGTCACACTACCACCCATCCTGCTTTCATCCACAATAACACCAGGCAAATCACTTTCACACTCTTCCTCTCTCAGGACATTGAATCTGTTAGTCAACCTAACAGGTTCTATGTCCCTCTCATTCACACACCTAACCTGTCCTAACTTATCTATCCTATCCATTTTCACCCACCATTCATCATCACTCACAACTTCCACACTGTTCCCAGTCCTAGCCCTATCTTCCACCCTCTTAGCACTAATCTCACCCTTCAATCGCACACTTGCATCTCTTCTCACCTCAAACACCAAATCATTCAACCTCTTGCATTCCCCACTCAACCTCCTAACCTCCCCTTCCAGAAAACACACACGGCATTCAGTTACATTCACTCTCCTTTCAACTCCACATGCATCACACACCACATACACACTACTTTCAAACGGCATGCTCTCACCATCTATACAAAAAGCCATACTCTCAGAAATTTACTAAGGAAAAAGTTAACACTCACCCTTAAAAAATTCTTGCTCAGGATTGCTGCCAGTTATCTTCCCCAAAAGTATTAATCACTAATGTATTTATTACACAGTGATTGATGTATTGAATAAATACAAGAAAAACTACACACCCAAATCAGTATTATATCCCAATCTTACAATGAGAATCAGGAGCTTCCTGTAAGACAACCTTCCAGAACAAAGCCAGACAGCCATGTTTTGTAGAGCTCTCAGAATATTTTGATTTTTTGCTATACTTTGGTGTGTGACATAGTAAACATAAATATTAAGTTATTAGATCATATATTTGGATAATATAACAAAGTTAAATTGTGGTTATTTTGTTTTGGTGAGAAAGTGACTTTTGTTTACTTCGGTGGCCATCTTGATTAGCAGGTTTTAAACTTGCGCACACAAATTCGGGTCAAATTCTTGTTGTTTCGTAAGTTTTTATTTCTATTATTGTTCTTGTTTAAGTATGGCTGAAAGTAGTGTGTATGTAGTGTGCGATGTCTGTGGTGTAGAGAGGAGAGTGAATGTGTCTGAGTGCCGTGTATGTGCTTTGACTGAGGAGGTGAGTCGATTACATGCGGAATGCTTGAGACTGAACGATTTAGTGTCTGAAGTGAGAAGAGATGCAAGTGTACGTTTGAAGAGTCAGATTGGGACCAGGAGGGAGGAAGTTAGGCCTAACATAACATAAAAAAAATTACACGGATGACAAAAGCCACAAGGGCCTATCAAAGGTCATCCCCCTCCGTCAAAACCCACCCACAAAAAGCACCATCACCAGGGGAAAGACAAAATCAAAGTCCCCCAAAATATATAATATAACAGATGACAAAAGCCACAAGGGCTCATCATAGGTCATCTGAGTCAAACGGACTCTTTTTTAAGGCACCCAAACTCCCAAGAAAACTACATCCAGAGGATTGCATCCAGAAACAGGGACTGGAGAGAAAGCAGTAAATGAAGTAAGTGATGATGAGTGGTGGGTGAAAGTGAACAGAATAGATAAGTTAGGACAGGTTAGGTGTGTGAATGAGAGGGACATGGAACCTGTTAGGCTAACTAACAGATTTGATGCCCTGAGAGAGGAAGAATCTGAAAGAGATTTGTCTGGTGTGGCTGTGCCTGAAAGTAGAATAGGAGGTCGAGTGAGTGAGAGCAGGAGGGAGGGTAATACTAGGCCTAGAGAGAATAGAAGAATGACTGAGGTGATTGTGATGGGTGACTCTCAGATTAGGTTTTTTGATAGGAAGTTGAGTAAAAGTAAATGGAAGGGAGTGAGAGTTTGTCTGCCGGGTGCTGGTGTAAATGATGTGTGTGAGAGGTATGATAGGTTGGTGTCTGGGTGTGAGAGGGAAGCAGTTGTGATTACACATGTCGGAGTAAATGATGTAAAGATGGTGGGTACTTGTGAGTTACGACAGCGGTATAAAAGGCTGATTGAAAGGATGTGTGAAAGTAGAGTAAAAGGTGTTGTTTCAGGTGTGCTTCCAAGAATGGATGTGGGGATGGAATGGTTGTCTCGTGCAATGGGGTTGAATGGATATGTGAAAGGTTTGTGCAAGGAGTCAGGATTGGAGTTTGTAGATGTTTGGAGTGGGTTTTATGGGAATAAGGGTTTGTATGCGATGGATGGACTCCATCCGAGCTGAGATGGGGTTGAGGTTTTGTGGAGGGAATTAGATAGTGTTATTAGGTCTTTAGAGGCGGGAAACTAGGTTTTTATAGTGGTCAGGGAAATTTAATGGCTCAAAGTGAGGCAGGGAAAGGAAGCAAACACAGATTTGTAGAAGGTAGGCAGGCTAATGGAAGTGCTTTAGGGTTAAATTACTTGAGTAGTGATAGTGGTCAGGAAAGGAGAGAAATGAGATGCAGAGGAGATAGGCCCTCAGGTGCTTCAGGAATAGGTGGGCTGAGTTGTCTTTACACAAATGCTCATAGTCTTAGAAATAAGAGGGATGAATTATTTAGTTATATCATTCATGAAGATATAGATATAATATGTATAGTTGAATCATGGGTTAATGAAAATATATTTAATGATAATGTCAGTGAATTTGAACTAGAAGGTTATACTATGTACATTAGTCAAAGGAGAGATAGGACTAGTGGTGGGTTGATTATTTATATCAGAAATAGCATTTCTTCAAATCTAAATAACTCTATAAAGCAAGGAGAAGGTGAATCATTATGGATAGATATTAAGGTTGGTAAAAATAGGAAAATACACTTGGGAGCTTTTTATAGACCACCAGGACAGACTGGTTGCATCAATGAGTTAATGATTAGGGAAATAAGTAAAGGAAGCAAAGAAGATACAGTTATTCTTGGTGACTTTAATTTAACTTCTGTAGACTGGGAAAATATGATAGGAAGAGATATAGCAAGTTGTAAGTTTATGGAGTGTTTTGAAGATAACTTTTTGACCCAATTTGTTAACAGGCCAACAAGGGGTGCCAATATATTAGATCTAATTCTTTCAAATGATGATCACTTAGTTCAAGGATTGATTGAGTGTAGGGGAATCATTGGGAAGCAGTGATCATCAGATGGCTAGGTTTAATTTGCAAATAGTTAAGGGTAGAACAACAACAAACTCCACAAAAATTCCAAATTTTTATAGGGGAGATTATGATCAATTACGCAGCATTGTAAATCAGATTAGGTGGGATATAGAATTCCATGCAAAGAATACTTATGAGATGTGGGATATTTTTAAGACTATATTAAACATGGTTAGGGAACAGTGTATTCCAATGAAGTCTATTAGGAAGAAATGTAGGAAACCATTATAGCGGAATCAAGAAATAGCTAATAAAGTTTCAGAGAAAAAAAGAGCATACCAGAGATTACAAAGTGAGAGTAGTTTAGATAATTTAAACCATTATAGGTCAACCAGAAATGAACTAAATAAGATTAAGAAGACCAAAAGGACAGCAGAAATTAATTTAGCTAAAAATAATAATAGAGATCCTAAAAAATTCTTTAGCTATTATAGAATCAATAATAAATCTAACAGTGCTAAAATAGGGCCTATTAAATATGAAGGGGTTTTGAAAGAATCTGATGAGGAAATAGTAGAGGTCCTTAATGATCATTTTGCTTCAGTATTCACAGAGAGAAACCAGTTATAATGCAGTTAAATACTAGTAAGGCATCTGGCCCTGACAACATTCATTCTAGGATACTCAAAGAAGGTGTAGAAAGTATTGCAGTAGCTCTTGAGAAGATATTTATTAGATCACTAGAGTCTGGAGAAATACCAAATGATTGGAAATTAGCAAATGTAGTGCAAATTTTTAAAAAGGGAAGCAAAGAGGACCCAAATAACTTTAGACCCGTAAGCTTAACTTCTATAGTCAGTAAAATTCTTGAGAAGATGGTTAAGAAGGAAATTTCTGATCATATAGAGAGTAGCAGGTTAATTAATGATGCTCAGCATGGTTTTAGAAAAGGTAGATCGTGTTTAACTAATTTACTGGATTTTATGGATTAGGTATCTAAAGAATTAGATAGGGGTGAGAAAGTTGATGTGATCTACTTAGATTTCAGCAAAGCTTTTGATAAGGTTCCACATAGAAGACTAGTTCATAAATTAAAGCTGCATGGGATATGTGGGAAGGTTTTAAATTGGATAACTGAATGGCTGAAAAATAGGAAACAGAGAGTTGTACTGAATGGAGTGAGGTCAGAGTGGAGGAATGTTATTAGCGGCATACCTCAGGGATCAGTTTTAGGCCCTTTATTATATTTAAATCTATGTAAATGATCTTGGGCAAGGTGTAAATAGCAGTGTCAATTTTTGCTGATGACACTAAATTGGCAGCTGTAGTCAAAGAGGTTGAGGGTAGCTTTAAAGTGCAGGGTGACTTAAATAAGTTGTTAGCTTGGGCTCAGAAGTGGCAGATGACTTTTAACCTTAATAAATGCAAAGTTATTAACATGGGGAGAGATAATAGGGAATTTAGCTATGAGATGGATGGGTATTGGCTTAATTCAGTTGAAGATGAGAAGGACTTAGGAGTAGTAGTAGATAGGTCACTGAAATTTTCAAAGCAGTGTATTGAGGCAAAAAATAGAGCCAATAGGGTGCTAGGTTACATTAAAAGAAATGTTAGCTACAAGAGTAAGGAGGTCATCCTTAAACTATACAACTCTTATGTCAGGCCACATTTAGAGTACTGTATACAGGCATGGTCACCACATTTTAGACATGATATAAACTTATTAGTCAGTACAAAGGAAGGCAACAAAAATAATACCATCCCTGAAGCAACTTGAATATGAACATAGACTGAGGGTATTAAATATGTTTTCATTTGAAAGGTGTGTGAGGGGAGATATGATTGAGCTTTTTAAAATCTTTTCTGGGATGGATAAATTTGATTTCAGCAAGTTATTCGAGTTAGAAGGTAGTAATAGAACTAGAGGCCACCACTTAAAGATTAAAAAACAGAGGTGCAGACTGGATGTTAGAAAATATTTTTTCACTAACAGAGTGGTGGATTATTGGAATAGTTTGCCACCTGAGACTGTAGACAGCCCAAACTTGAATGTTTTCAAGCGCAGATTGGATGATTATATGGGGATGGAGGGTTAATTTCTTACTTTTTGGTATGTGGATATGTTTCTTGACTCATTCCTGTGGATGCAGTTTCTTTTTATTGTATATTTTTGGGGACTTTTATTTTGTTTTTGACAGACTCCTATGGAGGCTTTAAATTATATATTGTAGATGCATGGTTGGACATTCCTATGGATTGTTAAATTGTATACTGTAGATGCATGATGACAAAATTCTATGGATGCATTATGTGGGTGGGATTTGATGGATACGGATGACCTTTGATAGGCCCTTGTGGCTTTTGTCATCCGTGAAATTATGTTATGTAATGTTATCGTATCTTCCCCAAGATCGGCAGTTTAAAACTCCCGCCACTTCTTCGCAAGAAGAAACATCATTGCCTTCTTTCAGTTCAAGACAACCGCTTTTGGTTGTTCAGCGTTGTTAAAATATTCGTGTTTCTTGCTTATACCTGATCTTCCCCGCTTAAGGTAAGTACTCACGCTATATTTTGTTAAGTTTTCACTTTTTAGGGGCTTATTTTGCCTTTTGGTAGGTATTTAGTTAAATACTACGGCGATAGCGCGCCAACCGACACTCTTTTTGCAAGCCCCGTGTTTTAACGTAATCTCATTTCCTTTTATAGTTCATTAATTATTTTGGAAATATTGTGTGAGTACTATTTTATGCATTTTCATTTATATCTATGGTTGACATCTGGAGTAAATATTTCACTATTAGCCTTATGTTGGTAACCTAGTAGGCTTCATGCGGATCACTTATTAGTTGGGGAAATAACGATAGCCTAATCTAGTTGTTCACTTTACCTTTTATGTATGTTTAGTATTTCGAATGCAGCATACTTATTTTTTTATTGGTTAAGTATAAGCAGTATGTACAGCAAGATATTAAGAGATATACTGCGACTGGTGATATCTTCTGGCTTTCACATTCATCCTATGCCTAACCTGGTTTCTGGTTTATGTCCCAGTGTGTGTGTGTATATATATATATATATATATATATATATATATATATATATATATATATATATATATATATATATATATATATATCAAAAATATGTTCGGCACATTCTTGTCGAATGTCCCAGTCTGGGCGATCTTCGCGCACGTTACCTGTCCCGGTAAAAAAGATGTGCGGGGTCGCTACCGCCTGTCCCTTGTACTCGGGACGAGTGCGTGCACATTGACTGGTGGACTTTTTGACTTCTTGGGGGAGGCCGTGGCGATGGCCCCTTAGATTTGTCCCCTTTAAATGTAACGAGGAGTTTTTCGAGCGCTGTTGCGATACCGCTCCAATGGCGTCGATGCTGAATTAGCGAAGCTCCTAATGATATCTAACAAGAATTGTACTTCATTAGCAAGACTACCCAAAATAAACTCATCGAAATATCAGGTAAAAATTGTCCATTTACTATTTTCACTTATTTTTATGCTTTTGCATTTCCATACATATACAGAATAATGCAATAAATATTTAAGTTTTATCTTTATTTGTAGGGAGAATTGTACAAGAGAAGGTGGTATCTCAAGTTGCTGGAATCTGCTATCATGATGGACGAGACGACGGATACTGCGAAGAAAGAATAAGCCACCATCTGCGACCAATTGAGAGAGGACTTTCTGGGCTTCGTTCATGCCGTAGATTTGACTGGAGAAGGACTGGCTCGTCTTCTCAGCATAGTAGATTGTGTCGGTCTCGACATGAACAGCTGTCGTGGTCTCTGTTTTGATGGAGCTAGTGCCATGATGGGGAAGTTTTGCAGGTGTGCAGCAGTTATACAACAAGAATATCCACTCGCGAAGGTGATCCACTGCTTCAATCATCGGCTGAACGATGTTTTCAACTACGTTAATTCCTCGAACATGCGTTTTATGAGGTTTGCTTAGCTGGTGAAATACCGCACATCCTCGAAGCAGCAGAAATTACACGGCTTCTGCGTTACTAGATGGGTTGAGCGACACGATTCTGTTGTTGTTTTCATCAAAGTGCTACCAGTTGTAGCCATCTTCCTTGAAAATGAGAGCAATTCGGATGCGACAGCGGGACTACTGCTGATCGCCATCCAAGAGCCGCGCTTTTTGATTGGCCTCGTCGTCGCTGAGTCCGTGCTGGTTCACACTGTGGAACCAAGCCAAGCCCTGCAATCTCCTACGGTTGATCTCCTATGTGCATATGCTACGATCAGGGAAGTAGTGACGCATCTCGACAGAGTCTGAGAAGATGCCAATACCAGATTTCACGAAAGCAGAGGACCTCCTGCATGAGATCGGCTCAACGTACGATACCATTCCCATGCCCCGAGTTTGCAAACGACAGACGCAACGTGATAATGTACCGTTTCAAACAGCACAAGAGTATTTCCGCCAATCTGTATACATACCGTTTCTTGACATTGAGAGCTTGAGCCTTGTAAAAGCGAAAGCAGAGCGCTGGTTTTATAACAACTCAAAATATATTGGCATGACAACTACTACACTTTTGAAACGTTTAACTATGCAGCTGCAAGGCAGATGGCCTAAAAATCATATGGAGAGTGTACATAACATTAACCTAACGAGAGATATGCTAGTTGACAACACCGTTATTAAAAGAAAAGAGGTTAATAAAGCTAGGCTGAACATCTTAGAAGCCATATTAATAAACGAAGATAAGCTGGCCATCAACAGTCAAGCGATAAGTTGGAATCGAACATTAAAAATATTTTAAAATTCCACTCACCAGACAGGCCCGTTTCCTCTAACGTTACGCTCAACATAGGCGGAATAAATACCTCTTAAAAATCGTTTTCTTCCATTCTGTCAGATCCTCACTCCACTCATTAAATCGATAAAGGAGGCAAGGAATATCAAAACGCTCGGAAGATGATCGAAAGCTTAGCAATATAGTTTGTTTTTTACCAAACACATTCATTTGAAAGAGATGAATACAGGACAAGTGATCCATCATCTACAAGATGGAATAAAAAAGATAGTTAGAAGAAGAGAAAGTTGCCAAAGGAAATTAATTAAGGCGAAATACACAATAGGCTTCAACAAAATTTGCATATATATATATATATATATATATATATATATATATATACATATCGGGAAGTTCTCGAGTGTAGCCCTAGAGCCACATTGTGACAGATGGTTTCGAATCGGGGATGGATCAGGTTTTGAAAGGTATAGTCCAGTTTCTTGACGTGAAGATTACCCGAATAGACAATCAATTCACGTCAAATGTTTACCGAAAACCCACTTTTTTAAACCTTGGTTTAAGTTTTTTTAGCTTCTGTGATTTTAAATTCAAAATTAATGCCATTCTTATTCTCCTCCATAGAGCATATAACTTGTATTCAACTTTTCCAGCCCTACATTTAGAATTCGAATTCTTAACAAAATTCTTTACCTCCAATGGCTATCCTAAATCACTATTTCTAAGACAAATTAGTCTGCTTCTCAATAAAAAAAAAATACTCGACTCTGCCTCCACTATAAATTAAAGATCTTCCTTTACTTACCATACTTTGGTTACCAATCCGAAAAACTTAAAAAGAGTTGTTAAAAATGTTAAATTCAGCCTATCCTGAATTATTACCATCTATTGTTCTCATTAATGACTTCAGACTGGGATCATTATTTAAGTTCAAAGATCAACCACACACCAATATGCAATCTAAAATTATATATGTTTTTCGTTGTACGTTCAGTAGCACTGTATCATATGTGGGGGCAACAGGGCGTACGCTTTACTCCCGTTTCATGCAGCATAGGGGTAGATCTGAAGGAACTGGACTATACCTTTCAAAACCTAATCCATCCCCAATACCAAACCATCTGTCACAATGTGGCTCTAGGGCTACACTCGAGAACTTTACGATACTTAATGCAGTAAGAAACATCTCGGACCTTTACCTGCTAGCGTCAATTTATATTACAAAACTTCAACTCAGTCTAAATAATAACTCATAATCTGTCCCATTAAATATAGTGACTCGAAAAAAAACAAAACTAAGTTGTTAAATTTCACATTGGTTGTTTTTTTTGGGGGGGGAGGGGGAGGGGAAAGAATAAAATTCATTGTCAATTATTTTCCTTCCTATTTTTTAGAAATTCACTCGTTGTTTTAGTTTGTTTTTTCCTCCATATTTCTAATGTAAATAATTAATCTCAAATTTAATATTCATGTTTCACAATTTTATTACATGTGTTAACTTTTTATGTATACATTTAATTCTGTATTTTGAATTCTTTCTCTAGCACTGATGATAGGATTATTTATAATCCTGAAACATTTGAAATAAATGTTACGAGGCATCTACGGCTCTGTCCTGGTTATCCTGTTTATACTTCGCTTGAAGTTTGCGTCCATCAATTCATTTTTCACTTATATATATATATATATATATATATATATATATATATATATATATATATATATATATATATATATATATATATATATATATATATATATATATATATATATATATATATACCGGGTGTTTAAAAAAAATTGACATAATTTTGAAAACTAATATTTTTGCCAGTTCCGCTTCAGTGACTTCAAATTTTAACAGCATGTGTAGAAATAGCTCAAAGCTTTATGTTTTTTATTTTTATCTTTACAGGTATTTGGTGTGTTGGAGTATGCTCGAACACAGTCGAACAAGGTGGTGCAGCGTACGTTTGTGAGAGAGTTCTCTAAACAGTCACCAACGGCAATGCAGATTTGGACATGGAACAAAAAATTCGAAGAAGAAGGCTGTCTGTGCAGGGCAAAAGGATCTGGACGACCGTTAACATCGGAAGAGACGGTCTAGCGTGTTCGCCAAAAACTTTTGCGAAGCCCCAAGAAGTCCATAAGAAGAACAATTCTGGAAATCCATATTCCTCCAACGACAGTTTGGCGCGTCCTGAGTAAACGCTTGCTAATGAAACCCTACAAGCTGCAGCTAGTTCAGGCCATAACGGCAGATGACAAGCGAAAGCCCAAACAAGTATGTGTTAATAAGCAATAGAAACTTGAACAAGACGAGTTCAACGAATGTCTTGTTTTCAGTGATGAGGCCACATTTCATACGAATGGCAAAGTCAATAAGCATAATGTTCGCATTTGGGGCGAATAAAATCCTCATGCCACAGTTGAGCACGTGAGGGACTCACCGAAAGTGAATGTGTTCTGCGCCTTCTCCAAGAACCATCTTCATGGCCCGTTTTTCTTTGAGGGAAATGTGACCGACCATGTTTATCTGCAAATGCTTCAAAACTAAATAATGGATGAGCTCATTGCAGATGAAAAAGAAGACTTCATTTTTCAACAGGATGGGGCTCCACCTCACTGGAAGCTAACTGTGCGGGCGTATCTCAATGACAATCTGCGAGGGAGATGGATCGGGCGTGCTGGTGATGAAGACAATGTGCTATTGAAATGACCGCCACGTTTACCTGACATCACATCTTGCGATTTTTTTCTCTGGGGCTATGTGAAGGGACTGGTATATGTCCCCCTCTCTTCCTGCAAACCTAGATGAACCCAAACACAGAATCACTACCGCACTGGAGACTGTTACCAAAGACATGCTGCAGAGAGTTTGGGAGGAGCTGGACTACAGATTTGAGGTGTGCCGTGTCTCAGGTGGTGCACATATTGAACATTTGTGAAATCGTTTATGGAATCCGCATACTTTTGATTTCCTCATTCAAATTTGGAAGAATAAATATTATGCTGCTTAACATTAAGCCTGTTTAGTTTCATTTGCCTTTAATATGTAGTTTTTGTGATATTTATACCTCAAATGATATCAAATTTTTTGAAAGCCCCTGTATATTATATATATATATATATATATATATATATATATATATATATATATATATATATATATATTAGGACTGTTCAAGTTCATATTGTGAAAATATAAAGGTTGTGGGAGACTTCAGGCCACATGTTGTTCTTGTTCCACTCGGGGTCGTATAAGAGCACATAAAATATGAACTCGATTAAATAAGATATAATGGTCCCCCAGTGCGACACATTCTCCTCTCCCTCCATGCGGCCGCCACCTGGTCCATTATTAAGGTGACGTTGGCAGTCAGTCAAGTGGATTGGTCTTTGGAAGTGTTTGTTCATTCTTTTGGTGTTAAATTGGTATAAACATTACTTTTTGTTTAGGGAACTGAAAGTTATCATTTTCAGTCGCGATCACTAACATAACAGAGAAATTCAATATTCCCATTTTTTTCCTTTCACAAGTGCGATAGTTTCTACTCACAAACAGTGGTGGTTTATCGGCCACCCGGAGGAGAACTTCACACCAGGAGCCGTCTTCCCTCAAACGGGAAAGTGCTCCGAAAATTCGACTTCCACTACGGTCTGGAAAAGAAAACAAAGGCGGAGGCTGCGAAGGAGACCGTGGAGGGAGTCCTGGGGATCTGGGAGAAGGCAGGTCTCCCTGCCTCTACAATGCGTTACAGCAAGGCGAAGCTGCTACAGTTAGTGGAGGCCTATGGGGGTCTTCAGAAGCACCAGAAAAGAGCTTTGGAAACGACAAGGATGAATGAGGAGATCTTTCAAGGAGACCTTGAGGACTTGTTCGATGTGGCGCATAGAGATGCCCTTGAGAAGACCACAAATGAGGGGGACATGGCCTTCCTAATCAGCGAAAGAGAGGATCGATCGACTTCCTCCATGACCGGACTGGACACTGTGTCAGCGAGACTCCAGGAGAAAAAGCGGAAGCGGAGATGAAGCAGAAACATGAAGAGGGAAGGGAAGGGACTGGGACGTCAGGACAGAAAGGCTTTCAATCCCAACAAGCCTCTTTCAGGCTTCCTCAGTTCCCGGTTGACAAAGGCGCTACATCTCCTGCTCTCAGGACAAGGAGAGGAACCTCGCCACACTCTTGACTAAAAGCCCCGCCAGTTGGGAGGGGGATCCTCTCTTCTGCAAGATGAAGAGAGCGATTGACCAGGTGAAGGGTCAACGACGTTACCGAACGTGGAATGGCCCTGATGGCCACATTCAACGCGGCCATCACTGGAGAAGAAGCTCAGAAACAGTTCCTTCTGAAGGTGGTGGCCAAGGACATAAGGGAGTTTCACCCCCACGACCTCCAGGACAGCCCTACTGAAGCCCAAGCGATCGGACTCCAAATAAAACAAAGAGGTCCTTTCGGAACTGTTTTTTGTCTTGTTTCCTTTCTCAGTGATGTCATTCTATTTGTACTTCTCTGCGTGCGAAAGGAAATATATTAGAACTTCTTTTTTATATTTGCTAACTTTTTTGTTTCCTTTTTTGTTTGTTTTTGAAAAATTGATGCTTCGTGCGGGACCCCTAAGCAATGTCCGATTACAATATAATTTGGCACGAATCTTTTACTTTTTAAGGAACAAAAACAACATGCGGCCTAAAAGTGTTTGCAATATGTGACACTTTAAACAAGGTCTAATATATATATATATATATATATATATATATATATATATATATATATATATATATATATATATATATATATATATATTAGAAGATATCACATTAGCGTGATATATATCAGTGAGAAAATAATACTAAACCACAATATTTGAATCAGGAATTATTTATAACCACTGAACTACTTTCGGCAAAGTTATAATTGCCATTTTCAACTAAGTAATAAAAAAAGCCAATCAAGGAGCTCAGAATATATAAGATGAACAAAATACTAAACAAAATGCAAACGTAGGAAACAATCTGGAAAACACAAGTATTTTGGGGGGGTTTATAAATATGATTGGTGACTTTATTCGAGATATATTTGTTGAATTTGTATTGCCCTTTGGATGAATTGAAATTATCGACTTCGTTAATGATGATAGATAACGCAATTCTTCTCTCAATATTTGATTAATAAATGATTTTTGCTTGGTTGAAATCGATTCTATGGTCGTACATTTGCATATGCGTAAAGAGACTTGAATAACTTGTACCACTTCTTATATCGGCTTAATGTTCTTTTATCCTCTTATTAAAGTGACCCGACTCTCCGATTTATGACAAATTGCAATTATGGCATGGTATTCGGTATACGCCAGCGTCCTGATTGATTGGACGCAGTTTAGTCAAGGATTTTCGTATGGTATCAGAATATTTAAATGTGATATTTATGTCATTTTCGTTTTCATCCGATTTTAAGGGGGCCAAAGCTGAAGCATATGGAAAACTAATAATTTTTTTAAAAATTTGTCCCTTTGCAGGGTGGAAATGGCATAGAAGTTTTTCGCGCTTTCGAATGACATCTGTTTATGAAGTAAATTGGTATTTTAGTTCGATGAAATTGCAGATAAGGTGATTAATTTTACCCTGTAAGAAGATTGGGTCGCATGTTCTGTAGGCTCGGAGAAAAGTGGAAGAAAGAACAGATATATTTACAGATTTGTCATGTAATAAGAAGAAATTTGTAGGTTTTCGATAGACTGAGCACTGAATATGATTATATAAACGGTGGAATTTTACGTCTAGAAACGGTAAAGAGTTGTTCTGTTCCCATTCTACTTTGAATTTTATCGATGGGTGTAACGAATTCAGGATGTGGAAAAATTCATTGAAATTGTTATTGTCTATGGGCCAAGCCGATAGGATGTCGTCTACATATCAGAACCAGATAAGAGATTGGGAATGGATTCTAGGGAGGAGGGTCGTTTCATATTTTTCCATAAAAAGATTGCATAGAATGGGGGAAAGGGGGTTACCCATACTTAAGCCATATTTTTGGCGGAAAAACTTACCTTCAGTTGAAAATACATTATCAGTTACACATAAGCTCACTAATTTAATAATTTTAGGGATCGGTAAAGGTAGATTAATATCTAAATTGGGAAGAATTCTCGATAAAACATCAGGCGCTTTATCGACCGGGACTTTCGTGAACAAACTATTTACGTCAAAGCTTAACAGTTTTTTCCCACTAAGGTCAAGATTTTTAATTTTGCAAATAAGGTCTGATGAGTGGATAATATAGGAGTGAGATATTTCACCCACCGCATTTGATCAAATTCCATCCAGCCATTTGGATATCTTATAACTATGAAAGCCAATGCAAGAGATAATCGTTCGTAATGGGATACTTTCTTGGTCGGTTTTCGTAGCCCGTACAAATAGGGAAGGGAGGGATTGATTGTTTTAAATTTCTTGCTTAATACAGATTTGGAACCTAAGATTTTTCGGATGACGTCGTTAAAGGATTTTGTCTTGTTATTCAGAGGATTAGAATATAAAATTTCAGAGGTAGTATTGTCACTTAAGAGGTCATTTAATTTTTGCGAATATTGAAAGAAAGAAACAAACAAACAAACAACTTTATGGCGGATTTTGGTGATCAATAAAAAAAATACAAGACAATTTTGAAGTATAAAATTTCGATATTACTTATCCAAAAGGCACCAAAACATTATATTTACCTTAACAACTAAAATTACCACTATCTTACTGCTAATACTTATTCACCTATTTAAATGAACTTTTAATCTACTAATATTTAATATTGCCGGGTAATATTTATCATGTGAGTAGTAATTTCTGCAAGATATCTACAGTCTGAGTGAAAAATACCAGGCACAATTTTATTTGAGCTACTTTCTAACCTATTTAAAAAAACAATTACAAGTTTTCTGATTACTTCTCTAGGCGAAGGTATATTTCTACATACATACATACATCGGACTAGCTCTACAATACTTAGGTTTACCACGAAGAATTCTGAGACTATTGTTATAAGCAACTATAAATCTACTATGGGTAGCTTTTGCATAATTCCACCATAGATGAGCTGTGTAAACTGACTCACAATAAGACCTAAACAGTTTAATTTTTACACTTTCAGTACAATGTCCGAAATGTCTTTTAATCATGTTACTTTGTCTATACAGCTTGTTACGCTGGCGTTCTATATCTAATGTGTCTTTGAGATCATCGCTAATTATATTCCCTAAATACTTTATATTGCTCACTATTAGAATTGTATCATTACCTAGCTTCAAACTATTATATTTACAACATTTAAGAAATTTAGACTTAAAAACTAGCACCGCACTTTTAGAACTATTAAATTTGATATCATTTTTTATCCCCAAATCATTACAAACGTTAATTAATTTATTTAGACCACTTGCAGATGGTGCAATTAGTGCAATGTCATCTGCATAAATAAAATGATTCGTTTTTGCATTACCTATTATACAACCTACTTTAATTTTGCCTAACTCTATTGTTAAATCATTTATATACATACAGAATAGGTAAGAAGAAAGAATTCATCCCTGTCGAACACCATTACTTACGGTAAAGAAGTCAGATATGGTATTTGACCATCTTACACACATTTTTTGAGTAGCATACCAGTAACTAATTATTCTTATAATATATGATGGAACCTTAAATTTACTTAACTTATCTATTAAAACTCTGTGATTTACTCTATCAAAAGCCTTTGACGCATCCCCCAAACAGGAATATATATTGCTATTGAGACTATTATATTTCAATATCATTTCTTTTAATGAGTAAATACACATACTCGTATCTGTACCATGATTTTTCTTAAATCCAAATTGGTTGTCCGTTGTTAAGATAAAAGAGTCTATTCTACTAAGTATAACTCTTTCTAAAATTTTACTACAGATACTAGCTAACGCAATTGGCCTATAATTGGATTTTATACTTTGACTTTTGTCTTTAATAATAGGTATTAACACAACAGACAACATGCTTTCAGGTAAGACTCCATGTACGAGACATCCAGTGAAACACATAGCTAATAATGGAATAATATTTGCACTACTAAATTTAATATATTATGCTTGAATTCCATCCAATCCACAACTTTTATTTACATCAAGTTTTCTTAGCATGGTTGCCACCTCTTCGCATGATACTAAAAACTTCTTATAGTTATCAGAGACTGCATAATTGTTGTCTAAGAATAGTGAACTATCGTGCAAACAATTTAACAGTTCCCGATAGTGTGTTTTCCGCATGTTACAAATATTTTCAGCTCCTGAATTACCTTCAATTTCATCAGGTGGACTTAATTTTTTGTTGTTATGCACTTTAATTTCTTTCCAAAATTCTCTTTTATCTACTTTCATATTAAAGAGCTTGCGAGCTAAGGATTCCTTTTTTAGATTTTCTTTATTTAATTTAAAGAATTTAAGTGCCCCTTTAAATCTGGCTTTTGGGGAATTTTTTAGCTGAAAAATTGGACCACTCCTAGGTTTGTTTACTTCTAACCACAAAGCAAAAGCCTCTCTGGATCTCTCATACAATTCCTGACAGTGGTCATTCCAACCAGGCCGATTGTACTTTTTATTTTTATCTGATGCACTCTCAAATACAACTTTTGCTGTCTCAGAGAGTGCAAAAATTAGGTACAAATTTTTACAACTAACGGCCTCGATTGGAATTTCCACATTCTCGAGGAACACCCCACTCATGTCAGTGTATTCATCTTTTTTATGTTGTGGCACCTCATCCCAAAATATCCTATTATAGTTAGCTAAGTTCTAAAAAGAATTTTTTTTTGAGACATTAGGTATTAATTTAACAGTCAATTTTGACACAAATGAAAGATGATCAGACTCAAAAGAATCATATAGTACATACATATCTTAAATTAATTTATGACCATCCTCAGATGAAAAGCAGTGGTCCAACCAAGATTTTAAACCCCATGCGTCACTGACATATGCGAAAGTGTCTCTCGGCAGGCTTAGCCTGCTTGACCATTTAAGCTTATAAGCTTCCCCCCCCAAAAAATTCAATGTTTAGAAAATTCTGTTACTATTGAAATCGCCATATACACAATAACATGTACTATCTAACTCTTCTAACAAAGAACCTAACTTATTGTAGGGGAATCATCACTCCTCCGTTCTCTCTCAGTGGAGACACGTGGCGGTGACCGCAAGAACATTCAGGCCCAGCACCGTTAGGAAAACTCGTAACCACAGCCCCTCGCCACTCGTCTCTATGAAAAGCCGAACGATTTTAAACTGCAAGATCTCCCCTACGAGAGTATATTCAATTTCACTTCAAGTAAGAAATTGGAGACGCGTTTCTCTCAAGCTCAAAGGTCAGCGAGAGCCGAGGTAAGACTTGCTGAGAAAAACCGTTGGAATAATAACCCTCCTGCGGCCCGTCCACAAGCCCCCCTCCCCCCTACCCCTACCCGAGTGGGGTGACGTGGTATAATAAGAAACACTTGGGGAAAAACGAGGTAGAATACGTGAGTCTCCAGGCTACGAAGTCCCCGGATTGAGGCCAGGCTACCAAGACTGGACAGGTAGAATACGTGAGTCGCCAGGCTACGAAGTCCCCTGCAAGAGAGGCAGAGCTACCAAGGGGGCTAAGAAGCAGCTCATCCTCGAGCTAGTCCCTGGTTATCAAACCGAACGTTAAGTTAACTTGTTCAAGTTCAACTTACTCTCGTCAGAGAGACTCCTCATATCCTCGTGCATCTTAAAGCCCAGGGATATTCCTTGCCCTTGAGGAATTACGAATAGAAGAAGAAAAGGCTCACCCTCGAGCCCGTTACCCGATGGGCACACCAAACTCTAAGTTAACTTGGTTGAGGAACCAAGTTCAACGTATTTTCGTCAGAGAAACCGCCCTCCTCTATCCTCGCCCTTGAAGAAAACCCCCCTCCCCCCGAGTACATTCCTCGCTCATGATGAATTATGTAATGAAGGAGAAAAAGCTCCCCCTCAAGCCCGTTACCCAGTGGTCACACCGAACTCTAAGTTAACTTGGTTTAAGAACCAAGTGATTGTTCTCGCCCTTGAAGACCCCCCCCCCCCATTGAATACCGCGTGGACCTCAGCTGCCACACTCGCCAAAGTCAGTAGTGGCTTTAAGATATTCGTCCGCAACCTCCATCTGGCCGGTCGGCACGCGTCTTGGAGCCTATAACATTCCGAGGTAAAGTTCTCATTGAGTTTAAGGTCAGACGCAAACCCGTTCCAACAAGGTAGTTGCGACCATTAAAGACCGTTAACATTTTGTTTTCTTTAAATTGAAGTGAGTGATGGGTCAACCATCACTATAATATCAAGTAGGTCAAGCTAAAAAGCCTTACAGAGAAATGCTTGAAGTTTTTTGTGTATTTTAAAATTCGTAGTATTTCTGTGGTTCATGTTTTGTTTTTGTGTAGTAAATTGTTAAATTTAAAATATAAGTTTATTTTGGGAATTCCTGCGAGTTTCTCTATATCCTTACGTGTTTGAAGCGGCGCTTCCTTAAAACAACAAAATTAGCACTCTTAGAACAAAGTCTACTTCATCTAAGAAGTATATCACGACCACAAGGTATACCACGACAAAAGTGGTGTCCGGTGTGGGGTGATCAAAAAGGGCATTATACAACACTTATATAGTCTATCTTTATATAATTCTTCATTTTCTATTGACTCACATGGTAAGTATACATTAAAAATATACATTACTTTACAGTTTAGCACTATTTTTATACCAACGACCCAATCATAATCAAAAGTTAATCCACTTATATAATGTTCAAATTTACTTTACTCTCCATTATGAGCTGTAGTATTACTTGTACGTTGTGGTCTGAACCAATTGAAATATATTCCTTTTGCCCATGTTAATGGGTCTATAAAGATTGAAGGGTCTTCGCATTGAGCTTCCACTTTAAAACTACTGTAATTTTCAGGAAATTTTGATGGCATTTTGGTGCATTTCGTATCTATGTTTGTTTTCTTTCTAATACAACTTTTGAGTTCTTCTGTATAGTCAGGTGCAAATTTGGTTACATAGACTCTAGGAAGCCTTTTATCAACTCTAATGCCTTCATCTGATGATGAGTTTTATCCATCACAATAATTTGGTTAGTTATATCGGATTTGGTTATCACAATATTTTGGTCTTTCTGTAAAAGTTTTAAAGCGTTAAGTAACCTTTTGGGTATATTTTGGATATTTAACTTTAGCATTCAAAATGAAAACACCACAAAAATAACCACTAAAAAATTCACTATTAATCTCCAGATTTTCACTACATTTACTAAGGGTGGCTACATTTACTAAGGGTGGAGATGACAACTCCCATCCATCGGGTCCCCAGGTTGCGGATCGGGGGAAGGCCTCTAGATATAGAGGTTAGTTGCGAATAAACTGAATAAGCAGCCCCGGACAAAATCACGAGTCGCCCTTTGGCAAGGCGTAGCGCTCGGTAGCCACCCTATACCAGGGTTACGGTATGGGCAGGTGGAGCTCATAGTCTTGTGTGACAATCCACCTAGGAGAGGGACAACTCCGAACTCAAACCCGGGCAGGTGGAGCTCGAAGTCTTGGTTGACAATCCGCCTAGGAGAGGGATAACTCTGAATCCAAACCCTCCACTGTCTTGTGGATAGTCACTTCAGTCAAAGGCTAAGGGACCTCCCTGACAGAAAGGTGTTCTCATGCATTGGATTGTGCCATAGCCTCTGTACCATGGTCTTCCACTCTCTTGTGTTTGAGATCCCTGCCTAAGGGTACATTTAGGCATACTTTCCTATTTTTCATTCCTCCTCTTGTTTTACTCAAATGGTGTGTAGGGCAGGCTTAATAGATGAGCAAAGAGGCTCTGATGGCTTTTCAAGAGGTTGCCTTGGTCTATTCTTTTCTTTTCTCTTTTCTTTATTCTTTTTCATTCCAAAGTCATCATTACTGCCCTCCCTCAGTTGTTGTGGCGTCCTGAAGGGAATTTTGCCTTGCATGATGTGTCGGCTCCATCATGTTGACCAGTTTTTTTCCGACATATAATATTCAGTTAATGAAAGTTTTGCTATTGAATAATTTTGTACAAATTGTTGTTGTTGTTGTTGTACAAATTGTTGTTTTTGTTGAAGATCTTGTTGCTGATATTATTTTTTTAATATCGATTTTAATTTTATCAGGAGATATTGAGCTCAACCCTGGACCTGGTCATCCTCGTCGGATAAAATGTCGTCTATTCTATATTAATATTAGGGGCCTACATGCCAATATTAAAGACTTGACTGCTTCATCCAAGTCTCATGACATTTTACTCTGTTCAGAGACCCTGGTTTCAAATATGAGGCATGTCTCTGAACTACTTATACCAGGCTTCAAAAAACCAATTTTACTTAGGCGTGATGCCATTCCTAGGGCTAGAGGAATGGCAGTTTACATCAGGAATGGTTACTCTGCTTCAAAGACCTCCTATGCTTGTTCTTGCCATGAGATGCAAGTTATGAAAGTATGTGGTAAGCAAAATAATTTTTATCTTTTTTCTGTCTATCGCAATCCAGACTTAGATGATACTATTTTTGATTGTCTGCTCCTTGCCATGGCCAAGGTACAGGAAAATGACCGGAAGGCCTGCTTTGTATTTATGGGAGACCTCAATGCTCATCATAGGCAATGGCTGTCTTCTGTCTCCCCTACTGACTGTCATGGTATCAGGGCTTATGATTTTGCGTGTGAGTCGGGTTGTGAGCAAGTCATTAGGGAGCCTACCCATTCATCTGGGAACTGCCTTGACTTGGTTTTCACTGATTCCCCTGGAGTCGTTACAAGTGCTGTTGATCCTCCTGTGGGAACTTCTGACCACTGTGCAATTTCTATAACTATCTGTATTGAGCAATCTATTCCTAATATAGCTCATACAAGCAAAGTATTCATCAAATCTCAAGTAGACTGGTGCAATATATTAAATGATATCTCCCGGATCAACTGGCCACTAATATATAAGGAGGTTGAAGCAGTTCGTATTTTGAATGATAAAATTGTTTCAATTATTGATAGACATGTTCCATTCCGTATGATCAGATATCGCACTAAGGACAAAGCCTGGTTTAATGATGACTGTAAGAGGGCTCATATGCAGAAACAAGAAGCCTACAACCTGTGGAAGGGGAGTAGATCTGCCTTTCTATGGGATAATTATGTGCACTACAGAACAGCAGCTCAGAGGGTATATAATAATGCTGAAGTTGAATTCAATACTACCACAAAGGGAACTCTTCAGCGCACAGCAAATTCCCACAAATTCTGGACCACTCTCAAGTCTGCTCTTTTTGGGAATGATTCATCTATGCCACCCCTTCTTAAACCTGATGGTTCCATTACCCTTAGTCCTGAAGAAAAGGCAACACTGTTGGCTGATGTTTTTGATAATAAACAAAGTAATGAGAATCTAACTCTACCTGACACTTGTTTCCCTGAACCAAGGTTAAACAAGATTGCTTTCCGTTCAAGTGAAGTAAAACAGTTACTTCTTGATCTGGATGCTTATGGTGGTACTGACCCAAATGGTATATTCCCTTTATTCTTTAAGAAAACTGCAGAGTATTTGGCTCCCAAGCTTTCCGTTATTCTTCGGAAGCTGGCGAGAAGTGGTAGTTTTTGCGAATGTTGGAGAATTGGTAACATCATTCCACTATGTAAAAGTGTAAGTGGTAGTTTTAACCCTACTGAATATAGGCCCATTTCTATAACTCCTGTTCTATCTAAGATTTTTGAACGTTTACTAGCTAAACGTTTAAGTACATTTGCCGAGCTTAATCGTCTGTTTCCCTTTTTACAGTTTGGATTTCGTAAGGGTCTGAGCACTTGTGATGCACTTCTCACAGTCTCCACCATTGTCCAAAAATCATTAGACTCTGGTCAAGAAGTTCGCTTAGTTGGCTTGGATTTCAGTGCCGCATTTGACCGTGTCAATCATAAGGCCCTGATATTTAAGTTGAAGCAGTTGGGAGTAGGTGGTGTATTTTTAAATATTATTGAACAATTTTTAACAAATCGACATCAAAAGGTTTATGTTGACAATAATTTTAGTGATGAGAGAGAGGTGCTATCTGGTGTACCACAAGGCAGTGTTCTTGGTCCTCTACTGTTTATATTATATACCCATGATATGTGGTTTGGACTGGAAAATAGACTTATAGCCTATGCTGATGATGCTACTCTAATAGCCCCAGTCCCATCTCCTGAGTTGAGAGCATCGGTTGCAGAGTCTTTAAATAGAGATCTGGCTAAGATAAATGTTTGGTGCACTTCATGGGGCATGAAGTTAAATGCAAAGAAAACCCAGAGTATGATTGTTAGCAGATCCAGAACACTAGATCCTCCCCATCCAGATCTTTTAATAAATAACATTCCCATCTCCATATGTGATTCTTTTAAGTTGCTTGGAGTTATGCTTGACTCTAGGTTTACTTTTGAGAATCACATTCGATCTATTTCCTCCTCTATTGCTCAAAAAATTGGCATTTTGAGGAAATCTTACAAAGTATTTGGAGAGCAGACTGTTCTTAAAAATTGTTTTAATGCTTTTATTCTTCCGTGTTTTGAATATTGCGCCCCTGTTTGGAGTTCGGCAGCCAACTTTTATCTTAATTTATTAGATAAAAATTTGAGAGCAATAAAATTTTTAATTCCTGACCTCAAAGTTGATCTGTGGCACAGGCGAGCAATAAGCTCCTTATGCATCCTATATAAAATTTTTAACAATGCAGATCATCCACTGCATCACGATCTGCCCAATTTATATGCCCCTCAACGAGTTACCAGAGGTGTACTAAATGCCAATAGTAGGGCCTTTACGCCTATGAGATTCAACACAACACAGTTTTCAAGAAGTTTCATTCCTAACACAACTAAACTGTGGAATGAACTTCCTAGTGTTGTTGTTGAGTCCTTGGAACTTCAGAAATTTAAAGTGGGTGCTAATACATTTTTAATTAACAGAAACTTATAACTTTAATATTTTATTCATTATCCACACATATATAATATTATAATATTTTTAACATTATAGCATTTAATTTTTTTTTTTTTTTTTTTTTTTTGATTTTCTATTCATTTATTATGTTTTTCTTAATCTTTGTTTCGTTTTTTCCATACCAGGTTTCTTTCCCCGCTGGGGCCCTTGGGCTTATAGCTATTTGCTCTTCCAGTTGGGGTTGTGGCTTGGAACTTTAATAATAATAATAATAATGAATCACTATTAGAAAATGAGAACGAAAGTCCATATCCGAGAATAATTTGTTCCTCGTATGTTTATTCATGGAAGAAGAGATTCACGATGTTTTTTCTCGGAAATGATGAGGTGCACCAGGAACTTCTCTTAGGGAAGAGGTCAAGTTTCTTATTTAGCTTGGAAGATTTTCTAATGTAGGTATGGTAGAGTTCGTTTGGGCTTAGACGAAGAAGCTTTAAGCTTATTTCTGTATGTACTTGTAATTACTAAATACTTTTGATTTTCTAAGGTTGGTTAAAGTTCCCTATTTTAATTATCTGCTTTTGATTTGTATTTAGGTTTAATTTTTAAATTTAATTTCTCCTTGACCGTGATTTTCAAAATTTGATCTCACATTAAGAAAAGGTTAGCGTTTGTTCGCTTCACAAATTGTGTTTATCTCTTTAGCCTGATGACGGATTGGGTAATCCGAAACGTTGCCTGCAAAAATTGAGAATGTCAATGATGGTCGTATCTTTTCTACTACAATTAAAATTACGCCTTCTTAGAAGCAACTTAGATACACAAAGCAATTAACATTTTCTCCGTTTTTTGTTGAAGTTAAACGTTATCTTATACACAAGGTTTCTTGAAATTTATTTTTTTAGTAAAATGGATGGTTGCCTCGTCGTATATGTAACGCCCCTAATATATATATATATATATATATATATATATATATATATATATATATATATATATATATATATATATATACAGTGGATTCCCATATTCGCCTGGGGATAGGGACCACGAACCCCCGCGAATATTGAAAAACCGCGGATAGTTGACGCTACCCCCCAAACACCCTCAACCCTTCCTAAACATCGTAATACGCTCCCCATATTAATTCAAGAAGTTATGTTTTGTCATGTTCATGAACACATACAGTACGAATAAAGTATCAGAACACATTAAATTATTTTATTGTGTAATGTTTACTCACCTGGAGATAGTTTTGTTTTGATTGAAGACTGATGATTGATGACTG